>CM008331.1:4604732-4616440 GCA_002525835.2 Ipomoea batatas
ATATCTGTATACATAGTGGTGAGGCCGCACTGTTCACACGTTAAGACGCGGCCACACTTGAACTCTACCATACATATATATATATTATATATAGTGTGGCTGCCCCTTAACGTGCGGTCAGTGCGGCCGCACCACTATGTATACAAATATACACCACTCAATGTTAAAAATGCACCACACAAATATGCATCATTAGGTACGTATCACCAAAAAACACACCACTAGGTATGCAAATATACACCACATAGTGTTAGCAAATGCACATTAGGGGCAGGGGAGTTATGGTGCATTATTTTGAGTGTGTGGTGTGTTTTTTGGTGTTTTTGTATATTTTCATTGTGGTGCATTTTCTAACATTGAGTGGTGCAAACTACACCGACCGCACGGGAAGGCGCGGTCAAATTTGAACATATATATATATATATATATATATATATGTGTATATATAAAATAAGAAACAAAATGTTTTTTTTTTTCATTTTTACATAATTTTTAATTTGAATCATAATCAAATTAAATCAACGTTTCTAAATTGGACGCATTAAAATGAAATGCTCAATATAATTTTAACACTACTACAAAAATAGCATATAACGTTAAACATATCACTTCGGTTTTAATAAAGCTTCCATAAAAACATATATTCAATTTTTTTTTTTAACAAAATGTTTTAACGTCAGTATTTTAAATTAACCGACGTTGTTGATACTTACGAGATTTATTTTTAATATTAAAAACAATACAATGTCAGATTTTTAAAAATCAACGTTGTACATTATATAAAATTATTTTTCTCTTATATATTGAGGATACGAACATCAGGTTTTAAAAACACCGACGAAACACAATGAAACACACCACAGTGCATATTTGTGTGGTGTGTTTCGTAACATTGAGTGGTGTATTTCGTAACATTGAGTGGTGTGAACCGCACGATCGCACGGGAGAGCACGGCTGCACCTGATCATGACTCTATATACATAGGTAATAAGAAACAATTTTTTTTTTCATTTTTATATAATTTTTAATTGGAATCATAATCAAATTAAATCAACCTTTATATTTAGAATTTTACGCATTAAAATGAAATGCTTGAATTGATGCCAAAATTACAGGTGCGTCCAAGAAGATCCCATGCAAGAACCAATATGCATGGGATACCCAAAACGGAGATGGAGAATCAAAATTACCATAGCGACAAAATCATTGGCCTGTGATTTTTCATGACAATCGCAATAAATATATAATTGTGTTGGAAGCAACGAATTGAACAGAAAAAATTTCAACACCTAGAGATCAGAAGGGAAGGCACAGATTCTGAGGAGGCGGTAGTGGTCGGCGGCCGGCGGTTCCGGTGGCCGAACCGCTGCATGCCGTGCAGACGAGGGAAGAAGGCCACACACTTGCATATATTCATATATATAATATAATATAATATATGTTTGTGTGTGGCAATTAGAATAATGATGTATAGTGATGAAGCGAATACAAAGAAGAGGGTATATTGGAAGGGGAAGCTAATGTGTGGGATGAGAGAAATGGAGCGCGAGATAGAGAGACTCTCCACAAAGGATGATATGAGCTCTCAATATAGCTTAAACAACAACATTCTTCCTTCCCTTGGAGCTCTTAGCAACCGCAAAGCTAGTCTGCGCAGCTCCATCATCTCCCCCTTTCATCCCTATTATAGGTATTTCTATATATGCCCACCCCCTCCCTCTATTCCATATGGAATTATGAATGTCTGATAGATCTTGTTTATATATACATATATTCGACAAGATTTTGAAAATATAATCTTGATCAAGGTAGAAATTTGAATGCATACAACAATCTGTTTGTATATAATATATGCATGTTATAATTTTATTTGCTTTTATCAAATTATTAAATGATTGGAAAAAAGCTAAGAGTGATACATACAGAAATGCCTATTATTTCCTTTCTTGACAAAAACATCATATTGTAACAAAAGGCATTATTATTATATTACCCAAGCTCCCATATTTCTTATATATTCTGGGTATGTGAGATATGCTTTAAATGATTTTAAGGGAAAGGGTGGGTTCTGGCCGGAGATCCGGCCAGCAATTGTTATACCATGTACTAGGGTTCATATTGCATTGTGAACCTACAGTTAACAGTTTAGCCGTTTAGGTAAATGTAAGTAAATAACTTGATAATTGCTGACACATAATATGATAACTACAGATACAGAAACGGTCAATTGCAGGTACAGAATGGGTTGTTTACAATGCAAGGTAAATCCTGGTCCATGTATAATTTGTACCAGGCCAGAGTTTTGTTGCATATATTGTTTTTGTAATATGTGATGAAAAGTGTATATATTTGTTTTTCTGATATATTGAGAGAGAGTTTGTAAGTAATATATATATAAATGCATGCAGGAACTGGGAGACATTTCTAATACTACTTGTGTTCTACACAGCATGGGTATCTCCTTTTGAATTTGGGTTCCTAGAAACGCCAAGTGGACCTCTTGCCATCTCTGACAATGTTGTGAATGCATTTTTTGCTATAGATATTGTGTTGACATTCTTTGTTGCGTACCTTGATAAGAGTACTTATCTTCTCATTGATGACCCAAAAAAGATTGCTTGGAGATACATAAGAAATGGGTTTATTTTGGATGTGATTTCCACAATCCCTTCAGAAGCTGTACGCCATCTTTGGCCATTATGCTTCCTTCAACCCTATGGCTACTTTACTATGCTTCGCCTATGGCGTCTTAGGAGGGTCAGTTCCATGTTTGCAAGGTAAATTTAATTTGCTTTGCTTTGCTTTGCTTCTAAGATAGATATATACTCAACTCCAATCCGGCCATTTTTTTATTTGATTTTATATATGAAAGTGATTTCACCTCACCATATACTCTGTCTGTCTGGTATTGCAGGTTGGAGAAAGATAAGAACTTAAGTTATTTTTGGGTTCGGGTTGCAAAGCTTATATGTGTGAGTGTTTTATATATTGTATCTAAGGTTGTATATTGCTGGGCGGAGGCTGGTAAATGCCAAGTCTAAACAGCTGGTGGCTAAGGGGTGTTGGGCGGAGGCTGGTAAAGGCCAAATTCAACACCTGGCTTGCGTCTCGAAAATGTGTGACAGTATAAAGAAATAAAGTTGCGTTTTTACATGGTGATAAGCCCGGGATCCTAACGGTCCTGTTTGGTAAATGGCTGTTAGCTGATTGGGCTGGCTGTTTGGGTTAGAAGGTATGATTTGTTAATAACATTAGCTGATTGGGTTGGCTGTTTGAGTTAGAAAGTATGATTTGTTGATAACATTAGCTGATTGGGTTGTTTTTTGGCGGGCTGATAGCTGTTTGGTATAATTTCTTTTCTAAAAAAGCTAACTGAAAAGGCTGCTTTGAGTAGCTTTTTGAATTTTAGGAGTTACAAAAAGCTTATTAACCAAACATGTCGATTAATTTAGGTTGTTTTGGAAAGAGCACAGTAGAAATTGATAAGGGGGGATTTGGTTTTGCAGGTTACTCTGTTTACAGTTCACTGTGCAGGGTGTTTTTACTATGATATTGCTTTGTTGAACCCGAATCCAAAAGAAACGTGGCTTTCGTTAACCATGAACGATGATGATAAGGATAGCATTTGGGGCAATTATGTGACATCAATATACTGGTCCATTACAACCCTTACAACAACTGGTTATGGGGATTTGCACGCGGTAACAACATCAGAAAAGATATTTGTGATGGTTTACATGCTGTTCGATCTCGGGTTGACATCTTATCTGATTGGGAACATGACCAACTTGGTTGTTCATGTAACCAGTAGAACCAGGAAATTTGTGAGTATTAATAATTTATGACCAATCTAGCTTAATCCTAATCCTCCTGACATGTCTTTTTGTTCTGGATATATGGTACAGAGGGATACTATTGAAGCTGCAACAAGTTTCGGTCTAAGAAACCAATTGCCAGTTCGGCTACAGGAACAGATGTTAGCCCACTTGAGTTTGAGGTATAGAACAGATGCAGAAGGGCTGCAGCAGCAAGAAACTCTTGATGCACTGCCAAAAGCCATTAGATCCAGCATTTCTCATTATCTTTTCTATTCCCTTGTTGATAAGGTCTATTTGTTCCACGGAGTCTCAGGCGACTTGCTCTTTCAATTGGTAAACTAATCTAATCTCATTTCAATTCAATTCCACATACCTTTCATTCTGCTCTTACTCAATGTTACGTTGTTTGAAGGTGTCTTTGATGAAAGCAGAGTATTTCGCTCCAAGAGAAGATGTGATATTGCAAAACGAAGCACCAACAGATTTGTACATACTTGTAACCGGCTCACTGGTAAGCACCAATGTAACAGATTTGTAACATACTTCAATTAGTTGGTTTGATTGAATTAAGGTTTCAATGTTTGTGGCATGCAGGAAGTAATATCTCAAAGGAATGGAGTACAACAGGTGGTTGGAGAGTTGAAGGCAGGAGATGTGTGTGGAGAAATAGGGGTGTTGTGCTACCGGCCACAACTGTTTACGATTCGCACAAAAAGACTTAGCCAGCTGCTACGCTTGGATCGCACTTCATTCTTCAATACTGTTAAAGCAAATGTAGGGGTTGGCACAATTATAATGAACAATCTCCTTCAGGTACTGCTTAATATATAATTTCTATCTGTCCATTCTTGAGTTTTCAAGACAAAACTTATATTGAATCTTTGGGGGATGGATGCAATGCAGCATTTGAAAGACAGAAGAGACCCGATGATGGAATCGATCTTGGCAGAGACTGAGCACATGTTGGCTCAGGGAATAATGGATATGCCTCTCAGTTTATGCTTTGCAGCTAATAGAGGTGATGATCTGTTGTTAAACCAAATGCTGAAACGGGGCATGTATCCTGATGAGTCCGATACCAATGGACGTACAGCTCTCGTACGTCTTAGCTACCTAGCTTAAACTTTTAGTTAGTCACATAAACTTGATTGATTTATATATATATATTGCGGGTTTGCAGCACATTGCAGCATCAAAAGGAAGCCTAGAATGTGTACTTTTACTCCTGGATTATGGAGCAAATCCAAATAAAAGAGGTAAAAGTTGTTTATGTGAGAAACCAAAATGAGGAGAGGATGTAACAATTCACATTTTTCATTTCATTGCAGATTCAGAAGGCTTTGTCCCCTTATGGGATGCAATAACTGGGAAGCATGAAGCTGTTATAAAACTACTAATAGACAATGGTGCAACCTTATCGTCGGGGGACCTTGCCCAGTTCGCGTGCTCTGCAGTCGAGCAAGCCAACTTAGAACTGCTCAAGGACTTTGTTAAATATGGAGGAGACGTTACGCTTCTTAACAGCTTAGGAACCACAGCACTTCACATGGCGGTTTCTGAAGAGAATGTGGAGATTGTTAAGTTCCTGGTGGAACAAGGAGCTGATATTGATAAGCCAGATGTCCACGGCTGGTCACCACAGGCACTTGCTGATCACCAAGCCAATGAGGAGATAAAGGAAGTCTTCTTCACTGATACATCTAAGCCGCCCCCATCTGTAATTTACCCTGAGCAGCCAAAGGGACATTATAGCCTCAAGAAGTACCAAAGTGAGTCTGCAATTCCCCAGTTGCACTCAAGAGATACACAACAACCAACGCGCTTCTCGTCGTCTCAGGCCCCAACATCATTGCCAGCGTATGTCAGAGGAGGCAGCAGTGTATCCAATAATAATCATCCTAAAGGGAGGACAAGGTTGGCTTCTACCCATCGCAAATCACTCATCGGCTTCATGTCTGTTCCCAGTTGTGCAAATTTAGGTGAGAATTTATTATGATCAAACGCTTACCACTTACACCAACTTATAGCTAGTAGCCAAGGCACAAATTTTGACCTTCTAAGTCTTTTACTGGCCTTCGTCCAACAATTCCCAACTACCACCACATGCTAGAGTTGGCATTTACCGGCATCCGTCCAACAATTCCCAACTAAAAGTTATTGCTAGTAGCGAATGCGTAAATCTATTTCCTTATACGGCCACACATTTTCGATATTTTAGGGACTAAACTTAACCTTTTAAACTCTTTACCGGCTATTTATCAGTCTCAGCCCGACAATCTCTCGTGACTGGGTACAAGACTTGGCCTTTAATGGCCTCTGGCCAACGTTGCACTAACCAATTGTGTGAAACCCCCCCCCCTTTCTTAACTGTGATAGATGTTTCAGAAACATTTGCAGAGGGAAAGGGAACATTCAGTTTGCGAGATCAGCAGATTGCAGCCAGAGTAACCATTACTTGTCCAGAAAAGGGTGAAAAAAGTGGGAGGATGGTGGCATTGCCTCTGTCCATCAAAGAGCTGTTGGAAATTGGAGCACAGAAATTTGGGTTTACTCCCACCAAAGTTTTAAACACTGAGGGAGCTTTGATTGATGACATTGCTGTCATCAGGGATGGAGATGTTCTCGCTCTTGCTTCTGATCATACAGATTAATAATTACTTTTTTTTCTTAGATAGTGGTTACAATTTGTAATTCTCATCTGTATGTACGTATAAGAGTTAAATCCATTTTTGGTCCTACATTTATTGCGCATTGGACATATTTAGTCAGCATTTATTAATTTTGTCACATTTTGCCAGACTTAAAAAAAGTTGGACACATTTAGTCCAACATCACAATTGGCGTTAAGCTACCGTGAAGTAGAAGGGCAATTATGCCCTTTCATGTGCAATTCTTCATCAGAATTAGTGCTAATTTGGACAGAATGTTGTTATGTATTTTTTTGTCAGTATTTGTGCTACTGTGGACATAATGTTATGTACTTTTGGTTAGAATTTGTGCTACTGTCCACAGAATTGGGTAACAAAATTAGATCTTTGCTTTGTGTGGTGTTTCGTATTTGTCTTGGGTTTGCAAATGGTGAAGAACATCGCGGGTGAACATACAAATTGAAGGTTGATGAAGAATTGTACATGAAAGGACAGAATTGCCCTTCTACTTCACGGCAGCTTAATGAAAGTTATATTTTTAGTGGTTTGATTAGTGAGTGTCGTCCTCTGGGAATGACTATGAAGGATTCGAGTAGCAAGTGATTAAACACGAGTTTATCAAGTGTTTGAAAGCTAACCAAAATGATGTATTTGATTGCATTAGATAAAGACAAAACAAGTAATTGAGTAATAACAATGATAAAGAGGAGGATTTAAATCAAATAGCAATGCACAAATGCTTCTATATATAATGTTCTAAGGTTCTAGGTTAAACAATGCTAAACAATGAAGTAAGGGAATTAAGTCAATGACAAGGCTAGACAATGCTAACAATGAAGTAAGGGAATTAAGTCAATGACAATACCACTCTCGTGGACATTGACTACCACCAAAGTTCTAATCTCATTCTCATAGCAATTAGACTAGGTGAGGTATTTTAATCAAGCACATTGTGTGCATAATCCCTTCCAACTCTCATTTCTCAAGGGCAAGTTAGAAATGTGGAACGGATTCTCATAGGTGAAACGTCAATTCCATACATCTCTTGAAAGGTTGGATCCTAACCAAACAAATGTCAAATAATTCCCTAAGTCACAATCACATTCATACTAAAAGCAATGCAAAACCTAGATTAAACAATTTAATTCATGTAAGCATTCATACAAGGCAATTCAATTTAAATCCCTAAAGAATGTAACTACTCATAATGGAATTGAAGATTAAAACAATTGGAATAATAAGCAATGAATTTAAATACAAAAGGAATTTGAGAATTTCAAGAAAAAGAAATAGAAAATCTTACTTGATTGAATTTGTACAAAGCAAATATGAAATTGAAGTTTAATGTGTAATTACAATGGAGAATTCTTCCTAAATCCTCTTCAAAAGTAATGGAATTGCAAAGGATAGATTCAAAATAATGTCTACTCCTATTTATACGTACTATTGCATTTGCACAAAAAAAGAAAAAAAAAAAACTGCCTCCAGGATGCCTGGTCACGATAGAGGTCATGGTGTGACCTTCATCGTGACCTGGCTTAAGCACCGCAGGTCCAAGACGTCACGCTGCAAGTCACGGCGTGACCTGCAACGTGATGCCTAGGATCTACAAAGTGGCCTACAGGTCACGATGGAGGTCGTGACACACAGGCCACCTTCAGATGGGAGGCTTGTCACGCTACAGGTCATGGCGTGACTAGCAGCGTGACACTTGACCATCTGAAGGCTGGCCAGAGTGTCACGCTGATGGTCACGACGTGACCTCTAGCGTGACACCCTCCCGGTGGCACTTTCTGGCTTTTCCTTCGCTCCGATTCACCGTTGATCCTTGCCGTGAATTTGCCCTTCCATTTGTGAACCAATTTACCTCAATATCATTTCGATTTATCCACATTTGAAGCTCCTAGATGCCTAAGTTCTAGTTTCCATTCCTCAAGCTATATCTGAAATATACTTCACTCTGGCACAATCACCTAGCATTTACTCATATAGTACAAATGAAGCATAATTAAGGGCTAATTCAAGTCTTATCACTTAACGCTAATTGTGACGTTGGACTAAAAGTGTCCAACTTTTATTAAGTTTGGGCAAAATGTGACAAAACTAATAAAAACAGACTAAATGTCTCCAACGCGCAATAAATGTAAGACAAAAAATGGATTGAGCTCTATATATAATACTAGTTTTTTCACGCGCATTGCGCGAATAGGATAATGCCTAATGTTTATTTTTAAATAAGTACTTCAAAGTATATAAATACAAGATTATATATGAGATGTTCATGCATATGTAATTGAATGTTTAATTTGTTTATTTAAATTAGTAATTCAAAGTATATGAATGCAAGATAATATATGACAGGTTGATTATAATTGTCAATAAAATAAAGGGAAAATAGCATCTTTAGTCCCTAAGTTATAGGGGTAGTGTAGACTCAGTCCCTAAGTTATGGCTGTATGCGAGTTTAGTCCCTCAGTTATTCACAAAGTGGCGAGTTTAGTCCCTGAACATTAAATTTGACGAAAAGAATTAAAAAATATTCAAAATTTGAGGGGTAAAATAGGAAATTCACATTTTATTATTCTTCTTATATCAAAACCACTTTTACAACATTATTTTTTCACTTCAGCCTAATTATTTTCAATATTTTTCATTTTTAAAAGCATTTTAATAACTTTCAAATGGCTTGTTAGAAACCTGACTCTCGTACACACTTAAAACTTAGCACAAATAAAAAAAAATGCATGATCATTGTATTTAGGTGTATGAAACACACTGTCCTAACAAGTTTTTATTTTTTTACTAAGTAACAAATGTAATAAAATTAAAACTTTTGAGCTAGGATAGTGTGTAAAAAAATCTCAAAAGTTTTAATTTTATTACATTTGTTGCTTAGTAAAAAAATAAAAACTTGTTAGGATAGTGTGTTTCATACACCTAAATACAATGATCATGCATTTCTTTATTTGTGCTAAGTTTTAAGTGTGTTATATGAGAGTCAGGTTCCTAACAAGTCATTTGAAAGTTATTAAAATGCTTTTAAAAATGAAAAATCTTGAAAATAATTTGGCTAAGAAATGAAAAATAATGTTGTAAAAGTGGTTTTGATATAAGATGAATAATAAAATGTGAATTTTCTATTTTACCCCTCAAATTTTGAATTTTTTTAATTTTTTCGTCAAATTTAATGTCCAGGGACTAAACTCGCCACTTTGTGAATAACTGAAGGACTAAACTCGCATACAACCATAATTTAGGGACTGAGTCTACACTACCCCTATAACTCAAGGACTAAAGATGACATTTTCCCTAAAATAAATGTTTGCAATTTTGTAAAAATGATAGTCTAAATAAATACTACTTTTGGTAATAAATATTTATACATTTTAAATCATATTAATAAAGAAATACTAGTTTTTGTTAATTTCTAAAAATGTTACGGGGTAGTTTCTCGTTTCAATTTATTGGGTTATTTAAATTTCTTCTTTGTCAACAAATCCTCTCAAAGTAGTTAATATGATTTGAAAGTAAGAAATCTTTGCATCGTAGAAAATAAAGACAATATAACAATGAAATTATATCTCTTTTTAAATTTTTTGATAATGAATAATTTTTATTGTAGAAAATAAAGACATATAACTAATGAAATTATATCTCTTTTTAAATTTTTTTGATAATGAATAATATTTATTGTAGAAAATAAAGATAATATAACTAATGGAATTATATATCTTTTTAAATTTTTTGATAATGAATATTTTTTAATAAATGCATTGTAAACATCAAATTCTAAATTAAAAAAATGCATATGTATTACTCCCTCCGTCCCATTTTATGTGTCTGATTCGGTTAACGAGGCTTGACTAAAGTTATTTTTAATCCAATTTTTTATAATATTAAATTTAGTATTAATATACAAAATTTATATATTTAGAAGCTACACAAAAAGTACTATTAAACACAAAAAATCAAATTTAAAAATAAGTAAAAAATACTAAAGAAAATAAACAAAGAAGAAATAGTTGGTTTGACCAATGAATAGTAAGTAGAACAGATAAAATGAGACAATGGAGTATTTTGTTGTTGTAGTTACTAATTAATAATTTAATAAGAGTAATAAAGGGGGTTACTCACTTTTCAATAATATACTCTAACATATTCGTAGTATATGTTTAACAATTATGCAACTTTGATTGTGATGAGGTTAACCTAAGGCCTCCCTTATAGAAAAATTAATTGGTAAGTTAAAAGTTCGGAATATTCCATTACTAAAGTTTATACTAACGGAATGTGGGGTTATTTAGGGAAAGAAAATAATATAATAGAGGGTAAAAAGGAAAATCATAAAAAATTACTAAAATCAAAATAATATGAACCATTCGTTAGGTAAATAATTAACACCAACATTTTTGTCTTCCCGTTAGAACCCTAACTTTATTGATTCTTATTAAGATTGTATAGATATAGATTGTAGATTTTCTTGAGTTAATTCTATTTTTTGTCCTAAATTTATAGGTGGCCGTCTATTTTTAGTTCTTTTTTATTAGAACATTTACACTGGTCCTAGTATTATTGTGGCATGACCACTTTTAGTCTTCTATCAACAAAATAGTTTTAATGCAGTTAAATACAAAGGCATTTTGATCTTTAGTCATGGATATTTAAAAAAAAATAAACATAAAAATATAGCGGAGTCAACTCACTTTATAAAAAATGAACAAAATGTCGTTGTATTTCACGATATTTCAACGTTTTTATTGATGGAGGATAAAAAATGATCCTATCACAATAATATTAGGATCAAATGTGGATGTTTTGATTAAAAAAAATATTAAAAGTGGACAATCACTTATAAATTTAGGACAAAAATGGAATTAACTCTATTTTTGATATTTATATAATATAAAACTTTGTAATAATAGTAGCTTCAATCCTACTTTTTATACAGCCCAGTGGTGAAATTTTACATTTTAGCTAGGTTTAGACAATATTATATCAAATCTTAGCTGGATCAATGTAATTTTTCACCCAAAGAGTGCTGAGTCAAAAGGTTTTTAAAAATTAACAATCAACTTAGCTATTATATTTTCTTATCAAATAGAATTTTTTTTTCTTTTCTTTAATTTTTTTTTCTTAAAAAAATTCTTCTAAGATATGCACATTGTCTATAAGGATTAGTTGCGAGCTTCTAATTTGTGCAATTTGAAATATCACATTTGTTTTAGTATCTTAATTCAACCTA
>CM008331.1:4616540-4627242 GCA_002525835.2 Ipomoea batatas
TTACCATTATTAAGTACACTTTCGAAAGATCTATCGCAACAATTCAATGTTCAATATATTCCATCTCCAAGCTTACATTAATATCAAATTGATGTAACAGGCTGGGGGAGTAATATAATTGAAACAGTGCCATCTGACATTGGAAAGTTGACAGTTAAGTCTGTTGAAGAAGCAGTTCTTTTACTGAAGTTGAGAAAATTTACAAGAACGCCACCTGGGGTTTTCTTCTGTATTATTCAATTGTAATTAGTCAATATATGGAGATGTGTTGTAGATTTATGGATGTTCAGTTTCAATGAAGTTCTTTTCCTTCTTCATTCTCTCTCAAGTTCCCTCTTCCTCTGATTCTCTCATTTCTGCCTGAGTTTTTTCTCAATTTCTTGACTCAAATTCTCTCAAAATCTAATCATTTACGATACATTCAGTGCTGTTACAGATGGAGTTTTTTAAAATTTTCATTTTCCAGTTCAATTTCCTACACTTCGATAGCAAATCTAAACATAAAAGGGGAAAAAATAACAAAAATGAATCAATTCGAAGAAACAATTGAAACCTTACTTGAATCGGTATCACTAGTCGCACAATTTACCAGTACAGACCCTGCAACCGCCCCAGCAACAACTCCCACGATTGATTTCTTATCGCGAACCGCAAATTTTCTCTGTAATATAAGAAACAATGAGGTCACATTCAAATGACTAATGCAGTTAACGCTAGCGCATATCTTCAGTAAACTTTAGGTTGTTATTTTTTTCTGCGAGAAAATGTAAATTCACTGGAAATGCACCGATATTTCCAGTACCAGAAGGTGCCTCATGTCTGCTGCACTTCAACAATCCTCAAGATTTCTTGCCCTAACAAGTTGATCAGTTCGTTACACCATAAACCTTTCCATAAAATCCCAGCATCGAAACTTTTCTTAGAGTCTCTTCATCTTGGAGAAGAAGAAACTGAAATTTCCTTTTCAAAAAAAAAAAAAAAGAAACTGAAATTTATAGGAATTGACTTCAACATGGGCTTATCCCAAGCCCACTTCTCCATTTCCTCAGCCCATTATAAAAATTTTAAGCCTCTTTTAGCAATGAAAATTGAAAAACACCCACTTTTTTTCCACAACTTCTCTACTTTTAACAGTGTTGTAAAAATGAGATTAAGCACCCCTAAAATCTAAGCCGAACCCTACAATTTTTAATTGAGTTAATTCCATTTTTGGTCATAGATTTATAGGTGACATTCCACTTTTAATCTTTTTTTTTTTCAAAACATTCACTTTTGATCCTAGTATTATTGTGACATGACTATTTTTTGTCCTCCATCAGCAAAACAGTTTAAATTTCGTCAAATACAAGAGCATTTCAGTCTTCAATTTTGATTTTGTTTCAAAAAATAAACATAAAAATATAGCGGGTCAACATACTTTGTATAAAAAGGATCAAAATGTCATTGTATTTAACGACATTTCAATGATTTTCTTGACGGAGGACCAAAAATGGTCGTGCCACAATAATACTATGACCAAAAGTGGATGTTTTGAAAATAAATGACTAAAAGTGAAATGACACCTATAAATTTAAGACCAAAAATAGAATTAAATCATTTTTAATTGGCTGACTAAGTAAGCATTGCCTTGACCGAGTTGAACACCTAACTTGGCCAAGTCAAGCACCCAACTCAACTAAATCAATGCCCAACACAATCGAGTGATTTTTTTGCTTATTTAGCTACTTCTCTTCTAAATTCCTCTAATCATGAACTCGTTTCTTCTTATATTAACCATCCTATTTAGCTACGTGATTTTTTTTATGTTGGCCTTATTATTAAGCAATGTCATGTCATTGCTAAGGACGTTGCCATCACTTCAATTCACCATATCTAAAGATCAACGAATCAAATAACTTATGATTAACACAAACTACTAGTTCTTTTGTTTTTATTTCAGTTCTCTTTGATATTTAATCTAAGAATTTACTTTGGTTTTCAAAAAAAACAAACCCCTTCTACAACATTAACTTTCATTATTCACTAAAAACAAAAACTTGAAAACTAATTCAATTTAAGTACTACTAGCCCTATATCAATGTAGCAATTAAGCATTCACGCTTTATTATGAACTGGTATTAAAATAATTGGAAACTATAGAAATTAAATTTAATACAAATTTCGAAAGAGAAACATCACCATATTAATAACCCAAAAATAAAATTAAGGCTCTTAATACATCCTTAAAACAAGTACATTTTTCATTTTCCATACTACCAAACGCTGCTGCGGTTACTACTTATCTAACGCTACATAACCATCCCTATTAGAGATCAAAAGCTAATCAGAGATTAGACAGCCCAATCCATATCCCATGGCCCATTTACATTACGAAGATAAAACCACTAATTTAATTTAAGCCTTCTTAGGAGACTTGGGAGTTTTTTGCGAAGCCTTTTCCTCGCTCGCCGCGGATTTCTTCGGGAGCAGAACCGGGTTTATGTTGGGAAGAACACCGCCGGCTGCAATGGTGACTCCTTGAAGCAACTTCCCCAACTCCTCGTCGTTTCTCACGGCCAGGAGAACGTGCCTAGGGATAATCCTCGTTTTTTTGTTATCGCGAGCCGCGTTCCCGGCCAATTCCAAAACCTAAAATCAACGGAACCGATTTGCTGAGATTAGTCAAAATCAATAGAGACATTTCCGGATCTGGAGAATGAAACGATAATCGGAAAAACAAATGTTTGCTTCGTACCTCAGCAGCTAGGTATTCGAGGACGGCGGCGAGGTACACCGGAGCACCGGTACCGCAGCGCTGAGCGTAACGGCCTTTCTTCAGATACCGAGCGATACGGCCAACCGGAAACTGAAGGCCGGCCTTGATAGACTTCGTCACCGCCTTCTTCCTCTCGCCGCCTTTCCTTCCTCCGGCGCCTTTGGTCGTCTTGCTCACCGCCTCCATTGTTGATCAGATTTTGGCTCTGAACTTCAAAATTGCAGAGATTTTTTTGCTGAACAGTTGTTTAAAGATCTGAATGCTACAACTACAAGCTCTGGAATGAAGGGCATGGGGAAATGCCTTTGGATATTTATAGTTAGAGCGATGATTGCCACGCTGGCGATCCTGGTAGGGGAGATTGTGTTGTACGGTAGAGATTGCATCTAAAACGCTTACACTCTCTTGAATCCAACGGATTAAACGCCACGAGCTGGCGATCCGCGTGCTGCCACTTCGAAAAATAAAGCAAATGACATTTATGTACATGTGTTGGGGAAATTGGCCCTTTCCCCTTTGAAATGAGCGGGAAAGTTTAAGAGGGAATTTGACTATTGGCCAATTACTATCATATCAGTCATTATGAGTGGCGGGAAATTTTAAGATTTATTTTTATTCACATTTTTACTAAATAAATGAAATTTTAAATAAATAAATAGTAGAATACAATACGTAATGGACTATAAAATTAGTATGCAATGTGAAAAGTATTACTCCCTCTGTCCCGAAATCCCTGTCCAATTTACTTTTGGCACGAATTTTAAGGAAGTCAAAAAAAAAGCTAACGTTTTTTTCCTCTTTACCCTTATACTCACAGACAAGCTTGCTACTACAGTGCATTTCTTCAGCTTTACTCATATCAATCTGAAGAAATTTCTTTATCTTCCTTCAAAAAATCTATTTCTTCATCTTTCTTCAAGAAACCCCCCAAACCTCCTGTATCTTCTAGTCTTTTATACGCCTAGTAATTATACAAAAATAAACTAAATTAATACTTCTAAAAATCATCATCTCTACATTTTCCTTTGATCTAAGGAGATAAAAAAATGAAAAGAAACGAAAAAACAAAAAAAAACAAAAAACAAAGACTATTGGTGCGGCGATGAGGCGGTGGTGGGAGACGTAGGCGTAGCTGCGAAGGTTGGAGGATGAGGCGGTGGTGTCAGGTGTAGAAGTGGCTGCGTTATCGGCGTAGGAGGCGGAGGTGGGAGGCGAAGATGAGGTGGTGGTTGGAGGCGGCGATGGGAGGCGCAGGAGAGAAGGATGAAAAACACAGATGAAGTGAATTAGGAGATTATTCATCTTTGATTGTTTGTGGACCTTTATGTCTAAGTTGAGTGGATGCCAGTTGTGGCCTGTGGGGGTATTAATGAGTATGGAGTAAATAGACAAAATTTAGAAGGGTAAAGTTGGAAAATTAAAGTATAATTATGTTTATATTTGGAAAGTGGACAATATTTTGGGACGGACGAAAAATGAAAGTAAGACAAGGAAAATGGGACGGAGGGAGTATTAGTTTTATATTTAAATCAATATATTTTAATATTTAAATAATATATAGAGTATCTTAAACATTTCTCATAATTTTTAATGTCACAATATAAAATATAATAATTTTGTGAAAAAAAAATAATGATCTTTCAAAAAAGGTTTATATATGTATATTTTGTAAATAGCATTTTGACTAGAGAGTGTTTTGAAAATGGCTAATCAGCCATTTTCTAACTGATTTGATCAATTTTAGTTGTTTGATATTTTAGTTGTTTGATAAAGTCAAACAACTAAAATTGGTGTTTGGTAAATCAATTTATTTGTATAGATTATTGCTTTGATCAGCCAGTGTTTTGAAAATGGCTAATCAGCCATTTTCTAACTGATTTGTTCAATTTTAGTTGTTTGATAGTCAAACAACTAAAATTGGTGTTTGGTAAATCAATTTATTTGTATAGATTATTGCTTTGATCAGCCATTTTTCAAAACGCTAGGTAGGGCAACATTTCCATTCCGATGATTACATTTATCTCTAAATCTTCTCCTCGCAAGACCAACCACTATGCTCTCAAATTTTTACAAATAATAATAATAATAATAACAAAAACAACATAACATTTAATTCTTCATCCTCACTACCATTTAAATTTCTAATATGATATCCTCACATTGTCATGACTAAAATTCATAGAAAGGCTGATAACCTTTTAGTTCTTACCACCTATTCAGTTTCAAAAACTCCCAACTAAGGCCATCGACGTTATTGATTTTTTTTGTTGTTGTTGATTTGCTCAAAGTCGCTCTATAGCTACGAGGCTACGCTTAGTTTCCAAAATCATTCACATTTCAACATGTTATTGTTGTTGTTGATTTTCACCATTGTCGTTGCTAGTTCACCCTTTGCAACACTGGAAATATGAGAAATGAATTGCAATTGTTTTGGTTTACTTTAATTAGGTTTTGATTTGGGATCAGGACCTAAATATTTTTATTATTACTCCCTCAATTGTTCATTGCTAGCGATTTTAATCAATAACTTTTTACCATGGCAAATCCCTAGAGTAACAAAATTATTAAATTTTATTATAATTTGAATTAGTACATGAATATTTAAAATTTTTTATTATATTTGTTATTTATAACATTGTCAGTTTTGCAAAATATAGATTTGACAACATCTTCCCTAAAATTTTCATTTTCAATTGTTGCACATCGTCCCAATTTCTCGTACATGACTCTGTTAAAATCATGGATTTTACTTTACAAATAAAATATCGAGACTAAACAAGATTATATATTAAAAAAACAAGATTATAATTAAATAATAAATATTAAAAAGTACTAAAATACCAATGTATTAAGAAAATTTTTAATAGAATTTAATAACTTTGTTGCTCCATCGTTAAAATTGTAACTTTTTTTTTAATACACTTATGTTCTTACAGAATGTATAATTGGTGAATCAAATTTTAGAATCATTTATCAAGATCAAAAGTTAATACCGATCAGTCTGTATGGATCAAACAAAAATAATTTGTTTTTATCATTCACTAAGATGGCGTTTAGGCATAATTCTCGAAAAGCATCTAGACACAAGGAAAAAAGGGGAATTGGTGGAAGCTAAGCAATGATATGAAATGGGGGGAAAACAAGGAACACAAGTAAACAATCAAATAACAGATGTAGGACTTGAGTGAGGTGACATTCAATTCAAATGTCAAGTCTATAGATTAAGGAGAGTCAAACTCAACGTCGGGGGACTAACATGTCACTTTCATGATCTAATGCTAGGTCGAAATGAAAGACGATGATTGGCCCACTTTTGTGATGCATCAACCCAACTTTCGTTGTGGTTGGGTCCAACTACGATGAATGTTAAAAATGTTGTGCGCAGTACACCGCACCTTATCACAATAATACAAGAATCTCCCCACAATAAAAGGAATCATATATTGAGTTTTGCGCACCCTCTTTTCGAGTTATTTCTAGATGTATTTCTAATTCTTTTTCATGCACTTTTTTGGGGCTTCAAATTGATTGATTTTTGCTCCAAAATTATTACTTTTCCCTTAAATGTGTAATTGTGTGAAACTATATGCAAAAGACATGATTTAGTTCAAATCCCCAACTAAACACACCATAATATATACTCCATATCAAATAAGGTAAAATAGGAGGCAAAATATAGATAAAATAAAGTGTTATCACAAAAACTTAACATGGAAATAATAACGGTAAAAATCGCAAGCCTCTTGGGCTAAGCCAAGCCTATTTTATTGCATTGACCCCCATAACGTGTAACTTTTCCTAATCTTAAGGTCACATAATCTCCCTATTTTATTGCCTTGACTCCTACTCTCTTGACTATCTCATTCTTTATAATATAATAAAATGTTATTCATTCACACACACCCTATATATATATATATATATATAGACACACACACACACATACAAATGGACTTGTGCACGGAAAAAATAATTTTTTTTTATTAGTGTAGACTTTACAAAATACCAACTTCTTGCAAATTAAAATTTTCTCTCTTATCTCTTATCTTCTCTCACCTTACTCTCGCTCTCCTTTAAGCAAACAAAAAAAACACCCTAAGAAATTTATGATTGAAGATGCTCTTATGAATTTTTTTATCTTGATAATATTACTAAGGGAAAAAAATACTCCGTATAGTTTTATATGTAATTTAATAACAAAAGTGACAAATGTTATCCGACAAAATCTGCAAAATCATGTGAATCTGTCCATGAAGAGTCAAACAAAAAGAAAAAAACTCTCATCCATATAACATAGGCGGCCTATTGCAAAACCATGTGAAGGTCTACCAAAAACAATCCAAATTGTATCAATTTGGCAACTACTGTAGAGCCGGCGGCGGGAACAAATTTGGAAACTAAAACTCTAAAAGCAAGTTCAACTACTAAAGCACTATGTATAGTCAAAGTCAACAGAAAATGATTGAATTTTCTAGAGCTAATCGTACCTTGAATGTTTATGGTTGGGTGGAATTTAAGTTAGAAGTAAAGAACTAGAGGGAGAATTATAATTTGGTGAGAAAAAAAATTTAGTGCGAATAAAGTAAAAATTTAAATTGTATTATTTGATATACATGAATAGAAGTATTGGGAATTGAGAAAGAATAAATGATATAACAAAGTTTTTGGCTGGGTGGAATTTAAGTTATTTTCCAATGAAATTTAACACCCATCAAAACTACATTGTTTAGTTAGAGGTAATTGCAATTCCCTACTTTTGTGGAATTGCAAATCATATGTATTCCCCAATGAATTGCAATTTAGCAGTAGGTGGGAAGGAAAAAATGGTGCAAATGACAAAATTACCCTTTGTTATTATTAATATTATTATTACAAAATGATTAAATTTTAGTCTTTATACCACTTCTTCCTTTCTCATTTCCAATAATTTTATTCCACCAAATTACAATTCTTTCCCCATATTTCCTTCCTCTCAACCAAATGCCCCCGTAAAAATTGAAATGACCTAGTGTTGTATAATAATTTGCTAGAAGGACAAATATGTCAACACAATACATTTTTTCTCCATTTGCCATTGAATTGGGAATAAATAGGAGGAAATATGAATTCCAATTCAACAAACTACTAAGCAACAAGTCAATATTATCATATCGTCCCAGTGAGACTCGAACCCATGATATACCAAGGAGTGTTGATAAATATATAAGGTCCAATTTTGGAGAATGTGTATGAGACCTAGTCACTCTTTTTGTGAAATAGATTTATTTGGCATATATGTTTGATTTCTTTCTGAATTTCCAGTTCAATCTAATTGGTGTGTGAATTTAATTTTTGAAGATCATTTCATTCTATGAAATTTTTCGATATTTCATTTCAATTTGATCATATCTCTCCCTAATACCGTGAACCGATCTTCATGCAGTCAGTGCATCTATTGTGTCTCTCTGAGGGGCAATATTTGAGACAACATATAGAGGTATTATGGTGGTTATGTAATAGATTGAATTGCTTTCATACAAATAGAAACACATACTGAAAAGTGTGTAATTTAAAACCACGTATTAAATGTAAGGGGGAAGAAGGATATGCAAGGTGCCAGAGTTTTAGAATTACTACTTTTCCCCAACAAGTATCCGACACATTGAATTTGGAAATGATCCAACAATATTTTAACTTTGATTAATTTGCTAAATCATTTGGTGTTGGTCATAAAGTACTTGATGTTCCGCCTGAACCCTTAATATTATCAATAAGGTACTATATCATAAGGATATTTGATCTCAGTAGGTTATTATAAGGTATTGCAACGTATGAACATTTTTGGTTTCATTATTATACAAACAAATTGTCTTAATGTCATGTAAATTGATTGAGTAAAAGTGATACTCTACTTGAGCCCACAAAGAAAACCTTATCAATAATGATAGGAATGCATTTTAGATGTAAAGAGCATCCAAAAAGGAAACAAAATGAAAAATATGGCATTAATAGAATATAACCAATAAGAGTATTTGCTTCAGGCAATGCAAGATTGTATGGTTGCCCTCGATAAGTGTGGATCATTTTGATGTTTATTCTGGTATCGCGAGTTATTGTTGCCACCTTTGCCTTACCTCTTACCTCTTCCTTGTTTTCTTCCTCAACCCGTCTTGGTGTTGCACAATTAAGCGACACCGCGTGCTTCGGGCACTGTGGTAGAGTCAGTTGAGCATGCATTATAGATTTGTATCAATAGGTGGTTGTGCTTCTACAGTTATGTGATTGTAGCATATTTTGTGACAAACAAATACCCGGAGTATCGGGTTATCGATCCACAGAGAAGCGGGGCATATCGAGCATTAGTTATAAATCAATTCTTTTGAAGCTAATCATAACGAAAAGGGTGTTTGATTGATTGCAAATATAATAGTAATTAAAGAGAATAAAGAAAGCAAGTTGATGAAAACAATAGAGCAAGAGTGGAATTTTTCAGGTTCAAGTGTTTAATCACCTAGTGCCAACCATTTGTGAAATATTTAATTTGGGTTCAAACAACTGTGGAGGATTTCATTCAAAAAGAAAAGAATTACTCCCATAATTCAAACCCAAAATAAGAAACCAATCAAGAACACACAATCTAAATGAAATCCCTTAACAAATATGCCCTCTCCCAAGGTGCAAAAGTCAAGTGCAAATGTGAGTGCTCTAATATATGCCCTAACTTCCATCAAGATACAATCATAGCAAGATACAAGTAATTTAGGCCTTTAACTACAAACATCAACAATATAAATCACAATTGCAACACAAGTCATAAAACCCAAATATAAACATATCATTAAAACATGAAGAACTAGGCACAATATGTTCATAAACACTTTTCACCCAAAAATCCCTAAGTAGTTTAGCCAATCATGGCTAGCATTGCATTCATTATACTATGTTAAGGAATTTACAAGAATCAAAGAAAGTAAAATAAAAGGGGAAGAGATTCTCCCGAATGTAGTCTTTATAGTCTTTCCTTCTTCCTCCAAAGCCCTTGTAGCTCTCTGATGGTGGCTATCTTCTCCGAAAAGTTGGTGGATCCCTCCTTAAACTCCTTGAAGAGACAACACACCTTTACTCTCACTCTTTTTGTCTCCAAAAATGCAGCTTAGGTCCTAGGGTTTTGGGAAGATGAGTCTTTTATAGTAGGAGCAAAATAGGGGTAGAATAGGAAATTCTACACAGCTAAAATCTCGCATCATTAGGATTCTTGACGAGTCGAGACAGGGACTCGACGCGTCGAGCTTTAATTCCGCCAAAACTCCTCGCGTACTGGAACTTCTCAACGCGTTGAGCCTTGAACTCGGCTCAGACGTTGCTCACTGGAAACATTCGAGGCGTCGAGATAAATACTCAACGCGTCGAGCCTTCAATTTCAACATTCTCCCACTTTGTTGGCTCCAAGCATGCCTTCAATGGTTCCATTACTTTTGCTTTTGATCTAAAATGGTTTCAAAACAATAACAAACGCCATAAAAGAGTCAAATCAAGCATTAAACCATATCTACATGAGAAAGCAAGGAAAAAGGCATTGTTGATGACAATTTAATGCACTAAGGCTCAAAAGTAGATTCAAATCAAGTAGAAAAATATGCATAAATGAGATTATATCATTATGGGAGGAAAGTGGTGTGAAAAAGGAAGACAAGGACACAACTTTGCGTATAGCTGACTTAGAATTAATCACGAGTGAGAGATATAAGATTTAGAAAGAGAATTCCAATCCTAATTATATTTGCCAAATATATTTCAATATCAAGGAATATATTTGTTTGATTTTGGGAGATTATGTAACATATATACTTACCAAAGATGGAGATATGAAGTTAGGAACCATTATAAAAGGGTGATTTGTGGAAAAAAAAATTATATTCACCCATTTTCAACTAGTTATCTCTCCCCCCCCCCCCCTTCCCCTCCTTT
>CM008331.1:4642087-4663487 GCA_002525835.2 Ipomoea batatas
TATATATATATATATATATATATATTCGCTAAACTTACCACTTACGTATGTTTAGGGTTTGGAATTTCTTTTAAATAATAATAAAAAATAAATAAAATCAATCATTATCTAGAATTGATAATAATCTATTAATAAGTAAGTAGATATATTACAACTCCTTCACACATGAGGATGAAAATATTCTCAGCATGCATATATTGACGTAAACAACAAGTGATAGACGACGATGTTTAATTTATTGCATATATATTACTCCATGGTCCGTACATAGGGTTGAACAAATCCTAATTATTTATAAATGTGAGCTTCGACTCCCATCCAAGAGAAAAGACGAAACAAAGAAATATAATAACGCAAAGAAACACTTGCTTTTAAGGATTAATTAAAGAATTCATAAAGTTCAACATATACTACCAAACACTTTGTAGTTGGCATGTGCATATGGTACATGATGGGTTATTAAGAACTAATTGATGGAGATTCCATTCTTGTATAGAAGACCTCGGAGACGAAGAGGGATGGAGGATGTAAGGAAAGATTGCAGAAAATTAATTTTTAACTAGTCTCAAAACTTACTAGTTATATTTAGAGGGCTTTGAGTTGTAGAAAATAATAAATGACGCAATAAATAGGATACTCATAATAATCGTAAACACACATTTACTTTGGTTATGTTTGGCAAACCTAGCTGAAAAGGTAGCTGAAAGCTGAAAAGTAGCTGAAAACTGAAAAGCTATAAGCTTGAAGCTGAAATCTGAAGAGCTGTTATGCTTAAAAGTGTTTGGTAAAATTAGCTTTTTAATAAGCTGATAAATGTAAAAAGACTAAAAAGGGCATATTCATAATGAAAAAGAAAATGTCAAAAGGGTTTTAATTGAAACGGGTAAAGGATGTCATTTATTTAAAATAATA
The DNA here is from genome assembly GCA_002525835.2 of Ipomoea batatas. Classification (NCBI taxonomy): domain Eukaryota; kingdom Viridiplantae; phylum Streptophyta; class Magnoliopsida; order Solanales; family Convolvulaceae; genus Ipomoea; species Ipomoea batatas. The sequence continues at coordinate 4,643,000 of CM008331.1, forward strand.
AGGATAAAGATGGAAAAAAGTTAAAAAGCTACTAGCTTATTTTGAAAAGCTACCCCAAGTAGCGTTTCAAAATAAGCTATTATTTTAAGCTACTGGCTTATTTTGAGAACATTACCAAACAGAGCTTATAGCTTATTAGTAGCTTAAAATAAGCTATAAGCTCCTAAATAAGCTCTGCCAAACATAGCCTTTGACTAATAGCATTTGCGGCCGCAATTTGCCCACTAGTCAGATCGTAGTCTTTATGCGCATACAAGAGATTCAATCTAAATCTTCCATCACCTTTGAACCAATTTTTTCCATATATGTTTTCAATGGAATTCGAATCTCACATAGCTACCTCCGATTATGACCTTTAAGTCATGTGACGAATCAACTATACTAAACCCGAAGGCAATGGTAAACAAATTTATTGCCCAAGAATACAGTCGTTATACTGTGGACCATGCACAATGGCTGATACTACAGTTGTGTTGAATTAATACTATAATTGTGTTGAAAGGGAACTGTAGTTGCGCGGAACAGAGGTCGTTTCATCTGTCTGGAACTACAGTTGTATTGAACTGATACTGCAGTTGTGTTGAACGGATGAACGACCTCTGTTCCGCACAATTGCAGTTCCCTTTCAACACAACTGCAATATCAGTTCAACACAACTGCAGCATCAGTTTAACACAACTGCAGTATCAGCCATGCATTGTGGACCATGGTCCACAGTATAATTTGCGCCAGGAATATGGTACGGTCACTGAATAATCCTTTGTTTCTATTTTATTTCCTTTTTTTTTTTTTTTGAATGGACAATGTAATAGGGGTCAGTTGTATTAAAAAAAAATCTCCTATTTATGGACTAATATATTCATATATTTAATTAATCTTCCAAATAAGATACGAAAGTTGAAGAAGAAAATGGAAGTGATAAGAAGGTCTCAATTAAATAAGTGTCATTATGTCATAGCTATCCTTATTGCTACTTAAGTACAAACCCCAATTAAAACAAATAATACCCTTTTCTGAAGATAAACTTAACTAATAATATAAAGAATAAAAAAGTCATTTTACAATGTGACAATTAACATTTATATATTGGAAAACATTTTTTTAAAATAAGGTACACAAATAAGAATTAAAAGAAAAAGAAAATAAAAATATTAATAAAAGGAGAAACTAAGGCAGAGAGTAGAAGTAGTACAGTAGGACAGAAATAAAGTGGTTGAAGTCATAATTAAGTTAAGAAACAAAAGCAAAAGACAAAGCATTTGTCATCAAAACCTCAACTCAAAGCATTTGAGACTTTTAATGAAAGGCATTTGCTTTCCAAAAGAGACTCCAAAAACAAGGACCCCTCACCCCTCACCACCTTGTAATTTCAATCCCCCTATTCAACCATCATAACACCCACTTTACACCTCACACACACACCAACAATACACTATTACTTCCTCTCTTTTTTTTTTTTTATTTTTTTTTTTTTTTTTTTTTGGGTACATTTCTTTTTATTTGAAAACATTTTGGGTACATTTATAAAGTTAAAGTTTTACCTTGGTGAGTTTTAACACTTGAGAAATTTTAGTTGCTCTGGCCTACAAAAATCTAAGGATGCCAAATTGGCAAATCTGCCTTTAGACATACTATGGTGACCATGAATTGAAAGTGTCCGAACATCTCAACAAGTTTTGGGTCATTACGTGACCAAACATCTCAATAAGGCAAATTATGTTATGGACTCAGGTTCACCGTGTACGCAAGTTCATGTTCACAATTCAAAAATTATATGTTCACAATTTTAGAACTCTATGTTCACAATTTTAAAAATCTATATTCACACTTTCAAATCTTAATATACAAAATTACATTACTCAATATTCACAATTTTGTTATATAGATTCAAAATTTGTGGTATACTATTAAATATAGAGTTATAAAATTGTGAACATAGAATTCTAAAATTGTGAACATAGAATTCTGAAATTGTGAACATAGAGTTTTGCAATTGTGAATAGAGTTCAAAAATTATAAACATAGAGTTCCAAAATTATGAACATAGATCTGGGTCCACCTTGCGGGTCCATTGCATAACAACTGTCTCAACAAGTTTTGGGTCATTACTTTTCAAGTGGGTTTCCACCGTTGGACATAAGCCGCTCCATACGCAAAATCAAGAATTTTTTTTAGTATTACTCTACTGAAGCACAAAGAGTCAATACTTTTCATGACCTCCAATTTGAGAGAGTCACTTCGTGCCATTAGACCACAAAGTCATTGAATTTAATACATAAATAAAAAGGTTCTAATCAATAAAATTTTCTTTAAACTTTTCAATACCAACTTGATATCAATATGAGAATTGTGCACTAACAAATTGAAGAATTATATCAACTATATATATATATATTGGGGAAATGAAAGTTAAAGCAAAGCATGAGAGAGAGATAGAACTATATATGCATTACATGGCTAACAACTTTTACAGCAAAAGAAGCCAAAATGACTACTAAACTTACCAACTAAGGCTACATTGTACAAAAGCAAGTAATAAAGAAAACCCCAAAACCTCTCTTTTGAACTGATTGAACAACAAACATCTCATCCAATTAAGATTTGACACGTGTTCACTTCCGTGGACATGAATCTCAGAACACTGGATGAGGGGTTAAATTCGACATTTTGCATGGTTGTTTGCTTTTTCACGGGGTTTCCTTCTAATTCTAATTCTGATCCCTAATCTCTCACTTTCATACATCTATACAATTTCCAAAATTAGCCCTCACAATCTTATACGAGTGGTATAAGCGAAGCAAACCTTCAAAAGGCTACAAATAATATCACATAACTGAGCACCCATTAGGGTTCTCATCACTGAATAGTTCAAATGAATCCAACGGCTGCTGTGGATGCACCAAATCGGACGGTGGTGGTTCCATGGTGGGCCCGGGGTATGTATAAGCATACGAATTCGAGGGCGGTGCTGCGTAGTACGACGTCGTACTGCTACTTGTTGGGTAGGCCGTATTGTAGCTCACGGCGTATACGGGTGTGGGGCCATAGTATGGATGATGTGGAGTGATTTGATTGGTGAAAGTAGAAGCTGCGTGTGGGGCCGTTTCATGATGTTGTGATCCCGTACCTGCTGGTCCACCTGCACTTGATGAGATTTTCTCGCCGGAATTCCCATTTTGCCCTTTCTTTTTCTTTGTTTTACCGGTACTGCCATTCTCTGCCCCACCGCCATTCCTATCCTCACCGGCAGCGTTACCGCCGGCTTCGCCATCCTTTTTCTCCGCCGTGGCCGGTGTTTGAGTACTATTTTCTCCTCCAGATTCAGGCTTCTTCCCCACCGATTTTGACTCTTTTGCTCCTTGTAAATTTTCAACACTCTTTGCCTTGGAGTCACCGGCGCCGGCGCCGGTGCCGGCGCCACCACCGCCGGCGACACTGTTTCCTTCGTCTTTAGCAACACCGCCGCCGCCGCCACTAGCGGGTTCCTCACTATTACCTTCAGTTTTCTTAGCCGGAGGCTCTTGAATCACCACTGCTACTTTCCCCGGCGGTTTGGCTTCTCTTTGACCGCCGCCATGGCCGGAAGTACAACTATCCTCTTTTTTACTTTCTGGTTTCACTTCTTTGGCTTTCTTAACGGCGGCGGCGGCGGCCGGAATCCCCTCCCTAGGCGCAACCATCTGCGGCCATAGCTCCGCATTTTTTCCGGACTTCACCAGCTTTTTTATCAGAGTTTCGGCATGAACGTCGCCGGTTACCACAACCCTTTGCTGTCTTATATCAATATCTATATCTTTCACACCTGAAAACCAAACAAATTAAATTTTAAACAACCAATTTCATACTCAACATCAAAATAAACTTTCACAACTTCTCTATAGGGCGAAGTAAAATTGTTATGCAGAGGTAAGTAAAGGGTTAAATATGTTACAGTATAAGAAAATAAAATTATGTATTCGCTACTTGCTATAAATTTTTGTTTAAAAGCTTTATTTTAAGGAATAATTCGGGTCAAAATATAATAAATACTCCGTAACTTATATACCTGGGACTTGCAGAAGAATTTTCTTGACTTTCCGTTTACAGCCTTCACAGTGAATAGAAACTTTCAAGACCCACATCTATCAAGTAAAAGAAAAAGAAAATATTAAGAGAATTGATCGAATATAATGGGAAAAGAAGCAATAAATTGGAAGTGAGGGTGGATAACCTTGTGTTTGAGAGGTTCTGGATGGTCTGCTGGTGCAACTGTGTGTGAAGCCATTGCTGATGGGTAGAGAGAGAGAGAGAGAGATGGGGAGAAGAAGAAGAAGATGCAGTGAGGCTTTAAAGGTGGAGGGAAAGACGGAAAGAGGGAGATAGCAAAGCATTGGTGCAAAATCTCGCGGGGCCCGAGGGGATACCTAGTAGTAATTATTCCGTAAATCAATGGAATGGAAAAGATGGGTGATTTTCCATGATTCCTGGTTTATTATTTGCATTCCCAGTAATTCTTTCAAAATCAATGAGTATCTACTTGCTCATCATCATAAATATATATATATATATTGAAAAGATCATTATAAATATATGATATACTTTTGTCAATGTTTATTATTGTTGTATCAGATATAGTGACTAACCTCTTTGTTGAATATTAAGTGGGATAGTTAACCTGTAGATTGATCAAACTCTTGACGTTTAATTAAGAATGGATGAGTCCATTCCACTCAACCACACCCCTAATAAAATATAATAAAATAAAATAATTATAATATTTAAAATACATGTGAATAAAGTAGGAATTGTGTCTGACTTTATCCCGTAAGAAAGGATTAAAGTATAATAAAGTAGGAATTGAAATTTCATTATTTGGTAGACATAAATAGAATTATTGGATATTTCAATTAGAGTATTTGATATATGGTTTTCAAAAAAAAAAAAAAAGAGTATTTGATATATATGAAAATTGAAAGTGAATATAATAAGTAGTATAAATATCAAAATATCTGTATAATTGCAATTTGGAAAGATATAAAGATTATTACAATCTACAAATCTACCATCTATATTTAATATTTTACAATCTACAAATCTACAATGCACAAATCCGATTAAAATTTATATTTTACAATCTACCTTCCACAATCTACGATCTATATTTTACGATCTATAAATTACTAGTAATATTTATATTTTACAATCTATAAATTAAAGTTTATATTTTACAATCTACAATCTATATTTAACAATCTATAATGTGCTGAATTAGCAGGGAAGTGAGTGCAATGCTATAGAACAGAGTGTGCGCGTGTCGCTCAAAGCGCAACGCATACACCTGTTTGCGATTTTGCACGCACTGTTATACCAAAATGCATGATAGTAAGCACACATTGTAGATAAGGTCGTATGGCTTCACAACTTTTGGCAGCATTATTACGAACTACTATGGTTTCTATTACATACTCAGACGGATATACATAGTGCTCAATATTATTCTACAACATTGGGGACGCTCAGTAAAATGCGCACACCAACTTGCATGTTTGCACATATTTAGAGTATGTTGTATGCTTACTAAAAAAACGTATGTACAACATGATTCCTATGTTTTTTTTGTTTTTTTTTTTGTTTTTTTTTTAAAAGTTTTGATTCCTACCATTGATAGAATCCTTTTTAATAAGGATTTATATTATATTTCAATTATATTCCAATTCAAACAAAAAATTGAAATTACTATGTTGCCCCTATGTATCAAATATATCCTAATATATCCGTCTTTAAATTCAATCCTTACCATTAATTAAATTTAATTGCATGATTGAGATGGGATGTAATGATTTTAGATGTTTGCATGATTGAAATTGCAATGATTGAGATGTTTGACAATACATTTTAGGAATATTTGGTGATGCATATTATTTATGAAAATCAATGAAAGGGGGATGATGCACTGTCAAACAATTAACAATGCACCGTAAAACATTTTCAAATACACTGGGTACTGCGTGATTGTTAACACTTGTACATTTAGAAATGCTTTACGGTGTATTTATACTGACTTGACAGTGCATTCGGACGTTCTCATGAAAAGACTTGTATGCACTAGTGTCTAAGTCTATACACACACACACACATACTAGCGGGGCACACGTGATGCGCGTCATGCAATGCCCAATAGAGATTGAAGACAATAACTCGTATGAGCAAATAGTAGTAGACGATTTTCAAGTCGGGTAACATTTGCATTTCAAGTTCAAGCGGCTCAGCTCCTCTCTTATTTTCTCATCTTCTAGGATCTTTCCTCTGGACAACCGACTTCACGTAGAGCTCTACGCTTTTTCGAAGGTCGATGCAATGGTTGCCCAATCCTAGCAAGATAGCTTTCCTCGATTTTTACCTCTAGGAGTGGCCTTTTGCCTTTTCTACTTTTCTTCATACAACCCCTCTTGCCTTTTTCTACTTTGAGTTAGGGATTGTTTTCTCTAAGCTCACTGAAACGCTCACCTTTTGCCCTATGCACTATCAAGGTTTGTTCAATTCCAGGCTTCGCTTATCACTTATCTTTATAAAATTAAGAGGTGCACACTCCCACTTTGAGAGATCATTGACTAAGGTCCTCACAAAATAAGATGTGAACATCATGCAAGCACACAAAATTTCACAAAACTTTCATTTTTTGGTCAAGGCGGAGGTACTTTCCACGGCTATTCAAAGAGAAAAACTTTTTGGCACATACTTAGCATTCCTCATAGATAATGTGAAAAATTACGCACTTTCCAAGGATCGGTCACACCTTTACAACAAAACACATCATTAAGACAAGTAACTTAAAGCAATTTCCAAATTCACAACACAACGTGCTCTTTCCACACTTTAGAACAAACATCGTCCTCGATGTTGTCATGAAGATTGATGGAACAACAACACATGACCAACAAGGTGAGCGCCTTTCCACACTTTAGAAGTGTTTCAAGGGCTCTGAGGTTACGGGAAAATAGCCTTAAGTGAACAACTTGTGGTGCACTCATCATGTGTGCAAAATGCTATGCAAGAGAGTTTATCAACTTTTCCACACTTTTAGAACAAGAAAATGAGGCATAGAAAAGCAATATAAGAAGGGATAGGAGGTATAGAACCTAGTAAGCATCCTCACTCTCCATGCTTCAGCTTCTAAACACATGTGCCTCCTTTACAGTGGTTTGCAATTCTTTCCTCAAACCCTTTGCACCTTCAAAAACTTGCATTTCAGAGCTACAAAACCTACTAACTAGGGGTATACAATCAACCAACTTGGAGGGCTAAACTACAAGTTTCAAAAAGGTAAAAGTGGAAGCAATGAAAATCTCGGGTTGCCTCCCGAATAGCGCTACATTTAACGTCTTTAGCCCGATGAATTTTCTGCTTTTTTAGCAGTCATCATCCCATGGCTCCAAATTGCAGCAATGGACCACTCCTTGCATCTCTTCCGTTCCGAAGTATTTTTTAACTTGATGATGATGATGATTATTATTATTATTATTACTACTACTACTACTACTACTACTACTACTACTACTAGTATTTTCACCCATGCGATGCACAAAATGGATTTGTTATAATATATTAAGAATATTTGGATCGATATATAATTTATAAATTATAAAATCAAATATTATATAGTGCAATTGAAGATATGTTTTGGATTGATTATGTTTTCTGATGTTATCCTTGTTTGAATTCCAGCAAATAATTGCTTAATTTATAGCTAATGTGTATATGTACGCATGCGGTGCTGGAACTTTAGAGATTTTATACATCATTGTTTAGGATTTTTATAAATTGTGCAAATATGCTCGTTCTCTAGTAACTCAGTTACATGAATCAATTGATATTCTAATTCTACCACAACTACCACCACCATCACTTATTATTATTATTATTATTATTATTATTATTATTATTATTATTATTATTATTATTATTATTATTATTATTATTATTATTATTATTATTATTATTATTATGAAAATGAACCAAATAGAAAAAATTGTAATTTTTTAACTTTCAGTCAAATAGAAAAAAAAATAATTTTCTATCCTTCAGTCAAACACTAAAAAAATAAGATATATTTCAGAAAATAAGTCATTTCCTAAAAATCATTTTCCAAATTTTCAGACGTACTCTAAATTCAAGAAAGATAATCTTTTAAATTTTTTTCTTCCATATATTTTATTCCAATATTCAAAATAAACAAAGGGAAGGCTGGAAAATAAATAAATTTGATGATTATTGACATATTTAAATCAGATAGTAAATTAGTAAAAATAAATAAACAAATATGACAATTAAAATAAAATCCGATTGTAAAATAAAATTACTGAATCAAACATGAAGGCGCGCCACCCACCCTAATATATATATGTTGTGAAGGACTGAATCACATGGGGGAAGGACAGAATTGAAGCAGCCATGTTACTACTTAATTAGTAGCTTCACCCACTCTGCATGAATCCCATATAATTGATGCCTTCAATCCAACTTTAAATGGGTCATGACCCACGAAAACGACCATTCCTATATTACTGCCTCTGTTTTAAAAACAAATTAATTGGATCATAGCTTTTTTAAAAATATTTTTAATATATTAATTAATTAAGTGATACATTTTCATTTTTAATAATTAATAAATGCACATTAATTTTTTCTATAATAAATGCGGAAGGTTTTTAAAAATAGTTTTGGATAATCAAATAATATATATATTTTTTGTATTTATGAAAAGTCACAATTTTTTGTAATATAATTTAATTTAAAGAAGGGGGTGATAAAATTGAAATATGTATTCCATTCCTCATTATGTGTTTCAATTACTTTCTGATAGATTCCAAATAGCACATGGATATAGTCCAATATGAAATTGAATGATATGTTTTTTGAATTCTAAACTATATATATATATAAGAGCAAATTCACATGAGAACTTGTTTCAAGGAGAAAATTAAGAAATAATTTTAACTGTTCTTCTGGACATATCTAACAATTTTAAAGTAATGGAAAAAAAATTAGTGACATTTTAGTAAATGCTTTAACTTTAAAGTGCAAATCACAACATAACAAAGTAAACTTTGCAAAGTGTATGTTATAGTGTTACAAATACACTTTTACCAAAATGTTACAACATTTTTTCTCCTTAAATTACTCTAGAATTGTGACCATGTAGAAGACTGAGATTGATTTTTATTTTTATTTTTCTAGAAACACATTCTCATAGGACACACACAGGTAATTGAACATATGGAACAAGTACTCAGGACAAAAATTAAGAATCAATCTCATCCTTACATCTGAAAAATCGAACCAATCATATAAATTTTTTTTTTTTTAAAAAAAATGCAGTGACATTTTTGTAATTATCACCGACTTACTATGCAAACTTGAACACTAAAATTCTCATCTTTCAAAATTTTTAAAATTTGCACATTTAGTTGTTACAAAACGCACCGTTAGTATTAACAAATTACACATTTAGTATTAAAAAAATTGAACTTCCAAAAATATGAAAATGCAATGCACTTAGGGTTTGGATTTTAGAGTTTATTACTAAGTTTTTTTTTTTTTTTTGTTTTTGTTTTTGTTTTTTTTTTTTTTGTTTTAAATTTTTTTGGTTTAGGCTTCACTTTTTACTACTTAGGGTTTACATTTAAGTATTCAAGTTTGCAAAGTAAAGTTAAAGATAATTACGAAAATGTCACCGTATTTTTTTTTAAATTAGATTTGATTTGTCCAATTTTTATAAATGTAAGGATGAAATTGATTCTTGACTACACACACTGACACACATATGATCAGGTGTAGTAATAGGTTGCAGGTGAAAGATGGGGCTTAATCTCAGCCCCGACTTAGCCTAGATTAAAGAAAACTTTAAAACAAAACGCAGTGTCATTATGGTAATTTTGTATAAGTTTAAAACTTAAGGTGCGTAGTTTTATAGCTTAAGGTGCGTCACTTTATAGTTTAAGGTGCATCAGTTTAAAACTTAAGGTGCCTAAGTTTTAAGGTTAATGTAACTTAAGTTTTAAGGTTAAGGTGCATTGTTTTATTTCTTAAGGTGCGTAGTTTTATAGCTTAAGGTACATATGTTTAAAGTTAAAGGTGCGCCACTTTTCTAATTTAATGTGCATGAGTTTAAAATTTAAGGTGCATTGTTTTATAGCTTAAGGTGCGTAGTTTTATAGATTAAGATATGTATGTTTAAAGTCTAAGGTGCGTCACTTTTCTAGTTTAAGGTGCATCAGTTTAAACTTAAGGTGTGCAGTTTTATAGATTAAGGTACGTATGTTTAAAGCTTAAGGTGCGTCACTTTTCTAGTTTAAGGTGCATCAGTTTAAACTTAAGGTGCGTTGTTTTATAACTTAAGGTCCATAGTTTTATGTTTTAAGGTGCATTAGTTTGAGATAATTGATCATTTGCAGGCATGTTGGCAGGATGCATATTTTTTTAAAATAATTTTTTTTTATTTGAGTCGTTGATCTAGATTAGATCAACGGCTCAGATCTTACCCCATCTTTCACTTGAGAGAGTCTTCGCACGTGAATTGATCCATATATATATATATATATATATATATATATAAACTTGTGTTTAAATGAAATCACTTCCTTAGGTGAGAAAGTGCAAACAAGCACAAGTGCACATTATCTACTCCAAGGTGTCCACCGTCATCCAGGCATGCTTAAGAGTAGATTGTGTGCATTCATGCTTGTTCGTACGTTTTCACCTAACGAATGTGATAATGTGCAATGTTTATTTTTAAATAAGTACTTCAAACTATATCAATGCAAGATTGTATAGGAGATGTTCATGCTATGTAATTGAATGTTGAATTTGTTTATTTAAATCGATAATTCAATGTATGGTATGTGAATACAAGATAATATATGAGAGATTGATTATAATTTTCATTAAAATAAATGTTTGCAATTATGTAAAAATACTAGTCTAAATACTTAGTCGAAAAATGATAGTCTAAATAAATACTACTTTTGGTTTGAATTTTGATAGGTGCCAAAGATATCTAGGTTAAAGGTCTAAATAAGGGATGAAATTGTGTTATTCGATATCCTTTTGTGGTTAATTTATGGTGTTTTGTGCTCTAATGTGCTAATCTTTGCAAAGCTCTAGTCTTGGTACACTTTAGGTTGTTTTGTAGGTTTTTGGACTCAAGGAGAAAGCATATGAGTTTGGCAATGAAACAACCAAAGGAGGAAACATGATGGGAGCATCCACGTCCAAGTCCACACGTGGATTGTGGCGTGGTTTATTTCCAGAAACTTCCACGCCACAACTCCACGACGTGGAAAGGAGATGGAAGGCTAGCTTTTAAGTAGCAAGTCCACGTGCGTGGATCGCACGTGGACTTGCTCGTGGAAACGTCTCTGGCGCGAAAGGTGATCAAAGTGCAATTGGACTATATATACTAGTTTTACACGTGCATTGCGCGAATGGATTATTGCACAATGTTTATATTTAAATAAATATTTAAAAGTATATCAATGCAAGATTATATAGGAGAAGTTTATACATAGGTAATTGAATGTCGAATTTGTTTATTTAAATATGTAACTCAAAGTATATGAATCCAAGATAATATAGGAAATTCGTTATAATTGTCACTAAAATAAATGTTTATAACTTTGTAAAATCGATAGTCTAAATACTTGGTCTAAAATCGATAGTCTAAATAAATACTACTTTTGGTTTTAATTTTTCTAAGTATTCTTATTATCTTTTGAGTAAAATTGTCATTGTCTTCATCTTTACTATTTGCCATCTTCCTTTTTGTTGGTAGTGTGTTATTTGCAATTGGGATACTGTTGGTAGCATAGATGACAACGTCATGCAATGAGATTATGATATAAGAAGCTATGGACTTTCCTTTAGGTGTTCTACTCAGGATTCATTTGGTTCAACCATTATTGTTGAATGAGTTATTGTGGATAAAGAAATCCCTAGTTTAAGGAATAAGATTAGATAAATTAGTAAAAATGTGATTACTTTAAATATGATGTAGTCCAAAAATATTATAAGGTAGTTTCCTGTTTCAATTTGTTGGGTAATGGTTATTTGAGTATTCTCATCGTCAACAAATCATCCAAGTAGTTAATATGATTGGTTTCAAACTATTATTTTTTATTTTTTTTCATGATATTAATAAAATACTTGGTAAATAAATATATAACATTATTTTGTATTATAACTTTGATATTCAATTACAAGATAGTGTAAAAAGAACATAATGGACAATTTAATGAATATCAATTGATGAATTTGAATGTAAAGAATCTTTGCATTAGAGAAAATAAAGATAATATAACTAATAAAGTTATTTTTCTTTTCCTCAAAAAAAAGTTATTTTTCTTATTTAATTTATTGATAATGAATATTTTTTTTTAAAAAAAAAAATAAAGACATTGTAGACGCATAATTCTATATTAAAGAAATGCATATCAGCATATGTATCATTTTTTTTTTGTTGTAACTATTAATTTATTTAATTCAATAAGAGTAAACTAGAGTGATCCCGCTTTAATTTGTTGGGTTATTTAAGTACTCGCTTTGTCAACCAATCCCGAAGTAGTTAATATAATTAGCTTCAAATTATTTTTTAAAATTTTTTTTCATGGTATTAATAAAATACTTGGTAAATAAATATATAACATTATTTTGTATTATAACTTTGATATTTAATTACAAGATATTGTAAAAAGAAGATAATGAGCAATGTAATGAATATCAATTGATCAATTTGAATGTAAAGAATCTTTGCATGGGAGAAAATAAAGACAATATAACTAATGAAATTATTTCTCTTATTTAATTTAATTTTTTAATAATGAATAATTTTTTCAAATAAAGGTATTGTAGACACATAATTCTAAATTAAAGAAATACATATGTATCATTTTTTTCTTGTAGCTACTAATTTATTTAATTTAATAAGAGTAAAATAGAGTGAAGAAATTAATTATGTCAAATTTGATTGGGATGGAGTTCGAACCTAAGACATTTCTTATAGAAATTAATGAGTAAGTTAAAAGTTAACGAAATATTAACGGAGAATAACATATTTAACGGAAATCTCAAAGAAAAATATAAATCTAAACAATTTGAACGAACCATCTATTTGAGTTAATAATAAATCTAAATATATATATATGGTGAAGTTTCTATGAGAACCAACCTTCCTATGAGTTCGTGAGAACCAATTTCACCCATTAAAAAATAGATATATGAATGAGATTAATTGAGAATTAAAGATGTAGGTCTGTATATTAATCATTATGATGTGTACATATTAAATATATACTTTAAATTACTTATATTTAAATACACATTTAATCAGTCGCATAACGTGGGTGTAAAATTAGTATATATTTATAAAAGATAATTGGAGTGTTTTAGTCTTTTAGATACAAAGGGGTATCGCCAACCAACCTCTTTAATTCGACAGCTACTTTGGCTTCTGCTCTTTTAACTCTTGCTACAATGCTACCTATAAAACATCATTACTCATAATTCACCATAAATGTTCCAAATAAATGTTCTCAAGATATTTTTTTGTTTGTTTTTGTTTTGTTGTGCAGCTTTGTCCTACTAAACAATAAAAATAAAAACTTTGTTTAAAGTTGTCATGAACATGTTTATTAATTGAAGAATTATTAGATAGTATATTCTAAATAGGATGCTTATTTCTATTTTATTATTTATTACTGTTGAGTATATCTAAAATGAAATATAGCTCAATAATAATTTTAATCCTTAAATTGATTGAGAATTATATATTTGTAGTATACTTTGTATCAAGTGTCTATTTTTGTGTTATTTGTGTTATTCATTAACACTTTCTTTTCAATTTTATCCTTAGCATTTTTCATTTTGACATTTATTTTAACATTAATCTTTATAATTGGAATTAAAAATTTATTTGTGGTATAAGTGACAATAAATGTTTGTCTTTGATGCTCTTTGTTTTATACATTTATACTTTCTTACTAAATTCACGGTTAATATTTCTTTTGTTACTTCTTCTCTCACTATGTAAAATACAAATACATACATTCATATGTGTATATGCAGTTCCTATAAATAATGTTTTATTTAATTATAAATTTTAATTAATGAATATGTGTATCTATTTTAATATATTTGCTTATTTAAAAATTTACCTCTATCTATTTTAACTTATTTTCTGAAATATAATGCTAATTGTATTTTTTTTTTAAATAATTCGGTGGTGTAATTACACAATCTGTAAAAGATTAGTACCATATTTGACATTTTTTCTAACTTTTTATTCTTGGATTCATCTCATTACGATCCGATCTAGAGAACTCGATCTTACACTCTTACAGTCAACCTTAATCTTAACAAGATATCGGCAAATTATTATGTGAATCTATACAAATTATATACTAAATGTTCGCAACTAAATGTTCATAATTTACCTATTGAATGTTCACAATTTGAATTGTGAATATTCAGTATGTAAATTGTGACGGAGCCATCTTGCAAGGTGAATTCGGGTTTATGATATAACTATTGCAAGATATCAATGGATAGACACATACAAATATATATATTGACAATCTTTGTTAGTGTGGCAATGAACGATGAATCTTAAATTTTAAATTATGTCTTATTTTGAATGTTACGTCATTGTCAAAATTTAATTTAAAGATGTTATCCAACAAAGATGCACTTGTCAACTACTTAGTTCCCGACTGTATTGAAATTGTCACAATACGTATTTAATTGGAACAAATAAATAAAGATTAGTTCAAATATCTGATTGCATTTATTTTTAATTAATGGGGTGTTTAACCACACTCTTGTTTTTGAATGCTACTGACTCTATTACAGTGTAGTATCTGTTCATAAACTACTTCCTCAACCTACTGAAGAACAAAGAGACAGCAACACCTCCACTGAGGCTCGAACCCACCACCTCCCGTATACAGGGAAGGGTTTGATACCACTGGACCACAACACCTCCACACTCTTGTTAAAATTAAGAAGACACATCTAACTATTTCATCTAAGAGATGGTTTGTTTATCATTCCAAACTTTAATTTTTCAACCACTCGATCTTATGACAAACACATAGGTGAGTATTTCTGGTGTAATATTCATTCTGGGCTAGGTTCAGACAAATATTTTGACAATCTTGATTGGAATAGCAATGCATATCACTCATCACTGTTAGAAACAAGTGTAATTTAAGTTTTGATGATATAAAAAAAATTAGGAAATTTAGGTCCTTATTTTTTTTTTTCTAGACTTGGGAAATTTTTCATGTAAATCCGAAAAAGGTCAACTCTAGGAACAAATTATACTTTCTGAAAGTAAAAATACCCAAATGTAAACTCAATCCAAAAATTAAACCTTATGATAGTTGAGTCTTAAAAAGTAGTGAATAGTAGTAATCTTTGAAAAGTCAAGATTTGAAGACCGAAAGGTTGAAAATGAGTATAAGACTTGAAGTTTGAAGCGTTGAAGATCAGAAGGTTAGTGGTCGAAAAGTAGAAGGGTCAATCTTGATTGGAAAGTAGTTTGGGATAAGAAAGTTAAGCTAATCGAATAGTTAGTTTATACCAGAAAGTAGTAAGATTTAACTTACAATGTAAATCATAGTCCACAGTATACTGATGGTCTGTTCTTGGCCTAATTTTGTAGTCAGAAAGCACTCATTCTGATTAGGCTGATACAAATCATATATAGAGAAAGTGGTGGGTGAGATGACAGTTGTTTGTTTAAGATTAGGCTCATAATAAATTGTTTGTTAATGGTAGTGGAGAAGCAAAGTATTCCAGATAGATGATATCAATCAGCACAAGCTTTACAGCAGCTGATAGTTGAGTAGTCTGTTCTTAATTTTTGTATATTCTCTATAACATCATTCAACTAATTGGATTCAAAGTCAGATCACCAATCATATATCCATGAAAATCTTGTCTTTCTTTTATTTTAGTACAATGATAGTGTTGGATGGGCAGATTTTAACTGCTGGTTTTACCTGAAAACTTTGTTTTGTTTTTCTCTCTTCCTCTCTCAATTCATTTCTTACCAAAATTTTTACCCACACTTTCGATAAAAGGTCGAAGTATTCGCTGGTAGTTTTAGTTCGCAAAGCTTTTACTTTGAGTGCTTAACGTTGTAATATGTTTTATCCCGAGAGACTGACGCTACAACTCTCCTAACACCCTCGAGAGCTAGTGACAATATTTTTCTCACTGAAAAAGATGGCTACGATACAATGACATATATCCTCAAGAAATTCTAAATTCTAAATAGTATTTCAACCTTAGGACTTTCAAATCACGTGCTAAGTCTAAAATTAAAAATCCTAAAAATGCTATTGAGAAATATCAATTACATTTTTTTTTTAAATTCACGGAGTCTTTCTCTGTCCGTTTAACGGTCCAGGTACACCCAGGTTCGCTCCGGGAGGCACGGGAGCTGGCCCAAGGAGAATCGTCACTTGTAGGAATTGAACTCAGGTTCTCCCGGAATTCTTCCCCACAAAGAGAGCTCACTCTCCACTTGCTAAGTACATAATGTTAATAGGGTCCAGCACATTGAACACTAATCCATCATATAACTATTACAAATTGTGTTATTACTGCTCTTGTGTGCATCATTACATAAACATGCAATGTAGTGCTGTTATAATAAAACTAGTGTGTGAAAAATAAAACTAAAATCTAGTACTATCAGTCATACAATAACATATATTGTCAAATGAAGGGCGTTGAAGAGTGAAAATGTACAAAACAAAAAATTTAAAGTGCAATGGCGATGAAAATGAATCTTGAAATGAAAAATTACATGGGCATTGCCCGGATATTACACTAGTGTTCTTTTATAAAGTGGAAAAAAAAGTTACCTATAAAACTAGCATCCACCTAATGGGAATTGTAAATTACATCTTTAATCTTTTCTAGACCAATATCACCTCAACTTGGATAAACAAACAAATTATATATTGAATATTTTACAACCACCTTAGTAAGGAAAAATACATCTTAACAAAATTATATATGTTACATTTGAGATATAAGTTAGAAATTCTCCTTGTGAAAATCAAACTTTGTGGTTGTCTTGTGGGTGAAATGTTGAGACAATTGTCTCAGCTCTCCAACCAGGCCAGGCGGACCGCAATAGAACACTCCTGTCACAAATCAAACCATAATCAATATTTAGAGATGTGTATTGGGTAAATCTATTCTTGTCTCAAGCTGGCAACGACTCAAACCAAAAAGGGCGATAAGCTAGCTTTAGGAGTTGAACTTGTAACTTTTTTATTACTAAGTCAGCACGCCGATAGGCTCTTCCATCTAGGAGTCTAACTTGTAACTTTTTGATTACTAAATCAACAGCCTAACCAACTTAACTGAGATTGCCCCACTACTCGATATTGTGCATTGGGTAAATCTCATCTTATCCCTAACTGGCAACGACTCAAGCCATATGGGAGTCAAACTTGTAACTTTTTGGTTACCAAGTCAATAGTCTGACCAACTTAGTTGGGATTGCCCTTAAGCGATGGTGTGCATATATAAGCTAAGGTAAATCATGTCTTGTCCTTCACCGCCAACACCTCAAACAAGCTCGATAGACTGCTCCCTATGGGAGTCGAACTTGTAATTTTTTTTATTACGAAGTCAATAGTCTATCGAGATTCTTCGGACCATATTTCCTAGATCAATTTGATTGGGATTGCCTTTAAATCATTACCCGATGACGTGTATTGAGTAAACCTCATTTTGTCCCTTGGCTGACAACGACTCAAACCAATAAGGTCAATAAGTCACTTCATGTAGAAGTCAAACTTATAACTTTTTAATTACTAAGTCAAAAGCTGACCGACTTGATTGGGATTGTACTTAAAACATGAAATTTTGGAACAAGTAAAAGTAGAGCATACCAATTCTTTGATCAGGATGATTAACGGCGACGTGTTTAAACACTTGGCGCCAGTTTGGCCTGGCGAAGTGAGTCTTAGCCCTAGTGCCAGAAACAATGTCCAACCCATTCTTGGCGTGCTGGATGGACTGAAGCATGGTGATGAGGGCCGAGCGGGCGGCTCCTTCTTCATAAACACTGGTGCAATAGTTGTGGAGCTCGATCAGCCCTTCCTCATCGTTCTCAGACACCTCATTCATCACCCCTCTGAACCACTCGAACGACCCTTGCTCCCGTGTAACCCAATAGAAATAGGCTCGTCTAGTGGCGAAAGGCTTTTTCTTTGTGCCCTTCACACCGCTCTCTACCGTCCCTTCTTCCTCCTCTTTCTGTTGCTTAATGTTGTTCAGCACATCTTTTACTATGCTGATCAATGGCGTCGCGCCTATTCCTAGGCCGACTAGGAGGACGACGTCGTACTCCTTGTAGTCCTGTGCTGGTGCCCCATATGGACCATCAATCAATAGCCTTGGCACTCTGATAAACGCAACCATAAGACAATAAATAAAACATTGAACATTAATTCTACTTAAAATTATTATATTTTTTGTTCTCCAGTTATACTGTATCCGTGGTATAGAGTTCCTAAATTATATTTGTGATCATCTTTAATCTTAAGAGCAACCCCAAGAGGGTATTTTTGGATGGTTTTTCCAAATTCAAAAACTAGGATGAGTTTTTCAATACTTGGGGGCGGGGTGTGATTTTTTTCAAAGTTTTCTTCTTGCAAATTTAAAATTTTTGTGGGACCTATTAAATGAAAATAAAAGTACAACAGGATGCTACACGTGTGGTGGGTGTACTTGCCACGTCAGCCGGACACGTAAATGTTCCTTTTTTATTATTTTTTTGTCAGAATTTTTGTTTATCTTCTTCTTCTTCACTCTCTTTCTTATTTTTCATTGAAAAAACTATCAAAAAATTTAACTCGTGGAGATGTCCTAAGTTCTACGCAAAATGGCAATTTTAGTCTATAAAGGACCAAATCAACAACTTTATTAGGTGACCATATTGGTGACATAAATAGTCCCCCGAAGAACTGAATCGTCATTTCACGCACAACTTAGGGTTTAAAAGATGGTGGCGCATATAACGCAGGCACTAAATATATACCACAGATATAATTGAATGACCAAAAATACAATTTTCCCTTAATTCTATACTGAAATGGAGCTAAGGGAAATATAGTTTACCTAGGCATGTTCTCTCCTTGTGGAATATCAGCCCTGAGAAGCCCACTCTGGTCACTACTTGGAGGCTGACACACCTATATGTGACACAAACAATATTAGAATCACTGTCTAAGATTTTATGCTAAGCTAATTAAGGTTGTGTAGTAGCAATGGTAGTTGTGATTTTCTGAAGTAATTAATACCTTGGAGAAGAGAGTTTTGAGCTGTGATGTCCAGTCACCAACAGTTCGGATGTGAATACTTAGATAATCATCACCAGGAGCAGAGGTAATCGAAAAAGGATGCCTGCAGAAATGCAATGGTTATGGATCAGTTGTGATTGAATTGGTAATTAATGAGAGAATTAAATATGATTTTTTGTTACCATTGGAATGGTGAAACAGCTGAGCAATTCACATTGATGTATTGTCCACTTGTGTACTTAAATCCTGGGGGTTTAGACATATGAAGTGCCATTACATTCCCTGGGTACACTGCAACCTGAAAGTCAAGAAAATTATGGCATGTTGTTAGAATCAAGCGCCCAATCTCCCGAGTCACTAATTGTTCGACTTCTCCTATCAATTCTCCGTCTCAGTAGTTGCCCCAATCTTCCAAGCCACTAATTGCTAGACTTGTTCCATCAATTTTTTTTCTAGCACCTTCCAGTCTTAACTGCTCTATTAAGCTCCCAATCTCCTTAATTAGCCACTAATTGTTGGTACCGTGACTATCGCTTGTTAGATTATTTACAGTCACTACATTTTCGAGTGGCAGGTGTTGGACTTAGTCCTTTCTCCAACCTCCACTCAACAATCCCCTAGCCATCAGTTGCTAGACTTGGCCTATACCGACCTCCGCCCAACAATCCCCTAGCCATCAGTTACTGGACTAGGTCCATACCAAGCTCCGTCCAACAATCCCCTAGCCATCAGTTGCTGGACTTGACCCATACCGACTTCCGCTCAACAATCCCCTGGCCATCAATTGCTGGACTTGGCCCATACCAGCCTCCGCCCAACAAATGCTCTTTACTGTAATTTCAGCAGTCTAGAAATCGGAGAATTTACCTTTAAGATTTTGACTGTCTTATAGCCAGACCGGAATGCACGAATCAAGCGTTCACAAGCATATAGTGTCACTGGGACAGCAAGGTACATCCATGTCTGCCATTATTGTAAAACACCAAGAAATCATCATCAGAACATGCATTATATTAGGCCATCAAATATTCTATATGTACATATATGTGCTTGAGTTTCTGAGGGATCGAACTCACAGTTTTCTTGTACCATTTCTTCTGGAGATAGAGGAAGTACCCATGGATTATGAA
>CM008331.1:4776714-4791525 GCA_002525835.2 Ipomoea batatas
TGATGCCTTCAAATACATATCACAAATTGTTGGCAGGCAGATAATACTACGAGACTCCATCAGGTTTCATCATTTTGCTGATGGGAAGTGCCAATGTAATGATTACTGGTGATTGATCAAGAGTTGCTTCTATCAGGATTCAGGAAGCTGCCATTGCAGCATTACTGTGGCACAAAAGGATAAGGAGATTGAGAAAGCCATTTTGCAAGTATGGAGACCACACAAAGATGCTCAGAAGAGTGTTGTATTCTTATGAGGGTTTAGACTGTGAATGACTGGATAACACAAGTTAATGATCATAGTCCGATCAATTTTTTTTTTGGATCAAACAGGAGGGGCACATCGAAGCTCAAACTAGGAAAATAGTGCAGAGTCTCTCAACTCAGAGACTCCCAACCAACCATCCTCTAAAATTCACTAAAGGATTACAGGAGGACGATCTGCGATGGAGTTATACTTGTTAGAATCTGCAATGGAACTTTGACGATGCCTCAATGTCTTTTACCTAAGTTTTTAAACGAAACTTAAACTTTGACATATTCACAAACAAGAAGTCAGTTTCATAAAAGATGGAAGAAGAATTATTGTTAGTTGTTACCATGTTCATGTGATGGATGAGAGTTATTGTATTCAATTTCTACTTACAGTACTAAAACACAGGTATTTTTTAATTTTCTTAGCATATGTTTATTCTCTGTTTAAAAGTGAAAAACTAACAGGTAATTAAACATGAATGTCATGACTGTTATTTCTTCCAAGTTTGAAGATTGATGAGTAAACAATGTGTTTCCATTATACACTTGTGGTTTGGGTGATCCAATAGGTCTCAACGCTATAGATGCCTCTAGTTAATTGCAGCTTTCATAAGTTGCATTAAGGTGCAATCCTATGAATGTGTCTCTCCAAGTCTTCATCAATTGATGCTTGTGATTTTATTGTATAATGTATTTTTTTTTTGGTGGACAGTAGGTTATAACGTGCTAAGCCATCAGTTACCCATGAGCCAGTCAAATGTTCTGCTACACCTACTCAATTACGGTGGAAGCCTGTGGATATCCCAGAAACACCAACTGATTTCATTGATGGGCTGTACACTGTATGTGGAGCTGGCAGCTCTTACCTCCGGCATGGTTTTGCAATTCACATGTAATTTGGGTTCAATCTCATTTATGCGCTATATATATAATTCTGGAATGTATTGGTATCTTGTGAAGCGATCTAATCTTCATATTTAGATTTAAGGTCTTGCCTCTGAAAAACTTTATCTATGATTTTTGCAGCTTTAACTTCAAATTTTGCATCATTAGTTGGTTATTTGAAAGTAGAGAGCAAATAAGAAACCCCTAATTCAAGGAGTGCTAATGTGAAAGACTTTATTCCTATCATTTCTCAGTTCTCTTTTAGCTGCGAGTATTGAATAAATTTCAGTATTTTATAAATTCAAGTGCATGTGGAAATGCAGGTATACAGCTAACAAATCAATGGACAACTGTGCATTCTGCAATGCTGATGGGGACTTTTTGATAGTTCCTCAAAAAGGAAGTAAGTGATGCCCCACTTCACTGGTTTAATGAGTCATTTGTTTTTCAGTAACCATGTGTTTGATTGTACCTAATCCAACAATCCAAATGAAACCAATTTCACTTTCCTGGAACCTCTTAGAAATTATGAGAATTTTAAAGAATTACTTTGGATCTTTGGTGAATTTTAAAGGATACAGACTCTGCCTTCATTCTGATTACTAGCTGCTGTCTTATCTTCTATTTGGCTCTTAGTCTTAGTCTCCCCCTCCAAAAGTTTTTGTGGTAGTTGTAGGATAATTCACTCATGCTCATATAGTCATATTACAGCTCAAAAGAAAGCTCCAGTTTTTGCATCATCTCTTAAGGTTAATTGTGATGTTCTTAGAGATTGCTGATTTTCTTTTTGTTTTTTTTTTTTGAAAGGAAAGGATTTTCTTTTTGTTATGTTCACTGAAGTTGTTTTTATCTTTTGTTTACACCGTATAGGGTTGTGGATTACAACTGAATGTGGTAGGTTGCAAGTCAGTCCTGGTGAAATAGTTGTTATTCCTCAAGGATTTCACTTTGCTGTTGATCTGCCGGATGGAGAATCAACAAAATGGACACCACTAGAATGGGATGATAATTACTCCAACGGCTCTCCATTATCACGACCCAGCACTCAATGAATGCTCACCATTACCAGCACTCAATGCAGCTCACCATTACCAGCACTCCGTTGCACTCGCTAGAAGAAGAGTCGTTACATATAAAAAAAAAAAAATTAGTATACATATATGATATTGGTGATCAGCGGATTCAGCGCAAGCCTAATTTCGAAATTTGGACCCCATTCTTTATTACCCTAACCGATGCAACCCTCCTCAACGCACCGCAATTCCGTCGGCAAGCCGCAAGTCTAATTGGTGAATTGTGATTTGGTGTTTTTGCCATTAATTTAAGTGATCAAATTAACGAATTGCACTACTGGCGTAAAGCACTACTACATTACACTACAGGTTCTGGACTTCTGGTTCAACTTTCATAATTATTCGTTTATCTTTATTAATTATTATATGTCATTCTGTGTTTGAAGTTTGATTAACATAAAAAAAAATTGTACTTGATATCAATTTTTGGTTGATTATTTGATTTTAATCAAGAATTTATTAAAAATTAAAATTCTTGATTAATTATTTGTTAATAGAGTTTCTAAATAATTTTTTTTTCTTTAGGGTTTTATAAATATGTCTTCTAGAAAATATTCATCTGTGTTTGTATAAAAAGAAAAGAAAAATTGAGCAACTAATTCAATCTCAAAAGGGAGCTCTTGAAAATTTTATTACAAAAAAAATTCAAATAGATGAGCAAAAAGATGATGTCAAGGAAAAATTGTTAGATGCTAATCTTTATATAGAAGATCAAGATGATTGTGAGATTAGAAAAACTTTAAATGATAGTGTGCACAACGATGATATGTATCATTGTGACAATGAAAATAATAAGAATGTTGATAGTTGTTTAGATGATGTTGGTCGCAATGATAAATCAAATAATTCGCTTTTATTTGACATATATGATCCAAGAAATTGGGATGCCCATTCTAAATTAATAGATATTCTTTTGAAAGATGGTCCTAAAAGAGATTTATCAATAAATAATAAAGGTCTCAAAGAAAAATTCTCTAGAAGATCAGATTTTCATCAGCATTATATTTTACACAAGATATTTGCCAAATAGAGAGAAATGCGATCGAGATTGAATTGGCTTGTATATTCAAAAGAACTTGACAAGGAGTTTTGTTTTTGTTGTAAGATTTAAAAAAAAAAAAGTATAGGAAAAGGTGTTTTGGTCAATGAAGGTTTTAGGGACGGGACACATCTTGTTAAAATTGTTAAAATCTTACTTACGATCAAGTATTGCAAGAGAGATTCAATAGATTAGCTTTAATCTCTATTGAAAATGAGATTTTGGAAGAAGTTGATATCAAATGTTTGGTGGATGATTTTGCGTCTAAATGTGCACGTTGTATTTTTTATATATAATATTTATATTTTAAATTTTTGACACAACTTTTTAAACAACTATTATTTATATATAGAAAATACTTGAAAAAATGGGCCCAAATTAATATATTGCACAGGACCCCAATTTTTATTGGGATGGCCCTGGTTGGCAAATTATTGCATGGACCATGGTCCACACAGTTGTGTGGACCATGGTCCATGCAATAATGATTGGCTCTGGTTACAGCCATAGGATAAATAGCAGACTTGTGGTAGAGGATGGGGACCTGGCTTTAGCACACGAACACTCTTGCTGATTACTCGTTGTATTCCACTATTGCTATTCAGATCTCAATATACTCCGGTAACATTTTTACCGTCAATTATTATTATTATTATTATTTATTCTCAACAATCATGCACCACTAGCATTTTGTTCTTATAGTTACAGCCTATCTGCTATATCTGCTATAGTGTTCTTCCACAGAAAAACGTCTTACAACATTATAATGCTCACAGAGAGAAAGACATCTAACAACATTGTAATGCTCCCAGAGAGGCATTTATCATCTAACAACATTATAATGTTGACAACCAGCTTGGTTGGCGTGAGTGCCTCGGCACTCTTGCCCCTTAAGAGGAGGTCGGGAGTTTGATCCCCCTTGTATGGAGAAACCAATATGGCCAGCACTTTGCCCCTTAATTGGGCCGACCCGGTGCAAGCGGAGATTAGTCTGAGTATGGTACGGGCTTAAAGGTGCCTCCTGTTTGAAGGGCCTGCTCAGGACACGAGGTGGATCCACAGATGAGTTGGAAAATGGACACCACTGAGGTATGGCTCACAAATGCTTGCGATCTTGCCATGGATCCACCGGAATAATGGTTGATCTGTCTCTATCGAAATGCCACACTTTGTACAGAATAATACATTATTGGGATACAAGTTGATGTATGGGTATGACTGAAACATAAATATGAATAATGGAGCGTTTGGTTCTCGCGAGATGGGATTATCTTAGGTAATAATAATTTGAAATTATGAGAATGTAAGGTTATCTTGTATTTAGTTAACATAGTGGGAATGTAAGTTAATATATTTGGTTTCGGTTATATTTTAAAGATGATGTTATTTTCTTTCCTAAGTTTATCTATTGACATGACAGTGAAATTCACTGGTTATTCATAAATTGACCAATCGGGGTAATCAAGTTCAATCAAAGAGTGTCATGGAAAGTTTTAAGTAAGGTGTGCAACATTACTCATATTTGAAGTTATATTGTACTACATGCTTAAATGCTAGCCAGAAATATAATGCACAACTTTATTTGGTAAAAATGACAAAAATTTCACAGTGACATTACCATGAAAATTATTTTTCCAATTTAGCTCTTATCCATTGGCTAATTAATTTGATTCATTTTCTTTAAAATTTATTCTAAATGACTTTTCAGACAAAAATAATCCATATTTAACACCCCTACAAAATCTAATGTGGTTCTTCATTTTCAACAACTATCATGCAAAAGCTCTTTTTTTGAAAACCAAAATCAAATTGGTATATTAGAATAAATGAGCAATAGAGTTAGGAGGAAAATCCTCCCAATACAACTGAGTATCGTGAGTAAAAACAGTAGCTGCTAAAATATGAGCCCGGGTATTAGTGGACCTCGGGATATAATGAACTGAACAAGATTGAAAAGATGACATAATAGACTTGGAGGCTTCTAAAGAGAAACCAACATAAGAGTAGATGTGACTGTGATCTGAAGACAGTAGAGAACGGAGGGTAGAACAATCAGTGCATAATTGAACCGAGTCCAGCACGCGATCCCTGAGCCACGAAAGAGTCTCCTTGCATGCTAATGACTCCGCCATAAGAGGTGACAAACACACCGATAGTCGTGAAGCAAAAGCCGCCACAAAAACACCATTGGACGTCATGAGAACTGCCCCCACCGCAGCCATCTTCGTGTGAGGGTCATAACTTGCATCAAACTGGCAACAATAAACATTGCCATTTAGTGGAGGAGGTTGAGCAATTTCGTGAGCAGGAATTGATGCCGGATGCAATGCATGAGAAGAGATCGTCGGTGGGTGCAACGCATGAAGTTGGGCAGCGACAATTTCGTGACTGTGAACCTTGCGCCATGCAGAAATTGCCGACTTGGCCATTCTCCAAACAGCAGCTGGTCGCGGCAGTTTCTTTTCCCACACGGCTAGATTTCTTGCTCGCCACAGGTGATAAAGGACTGCTATCACAACAAATAAAATATCCTCGGTCAGACTAGAGATAGCAATACTAAACCAAGCTGCAAAATTATCCCCAACAATATTTGGTAATTGCAAAGATGTCTCATGCCACACAAGCTTGGCATAATCACACACAAGCAATGAGTGCATGGTTGTCTCATGCAATTGTCCACACATAGAGCATGTAGGGTCTAACTCTACTCTCTTTAAAATCAAATTGGTAGTGGTGGGTAAAACATTAGAGAGAGCTTTCCAGAGAAATAATTTCCATTTTGAAGGGCACTTAATCTGATCTTCCAAAGATGTAGCCATTTATCATAACCCCCGGGTTGAAAATCCATCTCCCCCTTAATGCGTCTATAACCCTCCTTCACCGTATAACAGCCATGAGACTCATTAGGCCAGTACCAAGAATCCTTATAGAGAGGGGTGACAGGCACTCGTAATATACGAATAACATCAGAAGCAGAAAACAAATCTTGTAGAATCGAGAGATCCCAGGAACCTGAATCAGGATCAATAAGGCCTGAGACCATTGCACCATCCAATGTATCTGGCATGGGAGTTTGAATTAAAGGAGAGGAATCATCCGGAAGCCACGGGTGTCCCCAGATGAGAGTATCATTCCCATCCCCAATTCTTCTTCTCACACCATTACAAATAAGATCATGGGCTGCCATAATACTTCTCCAGCAGAAACTTGGGTTGCCTCCTAACTTAGCATCAAGGAAAGAGGATCTAGGAAAATACCTGGCTTTATACACCTGCGTAACCAGCGATTGGGGTCTCGTTAAAAACCTCCAGGCTTGTTTTCCTAACATAGCAAGATTGAAAGCCCTCAAATCCTTAAAACCCAACCCTCCAAATTTTTTGGGCATACATAGTTTATCCCAGGCCTTCCAATGTAAACCTCTATGTTCTCCAGAACCCCACCAATATCTGTTCATAGCTCTTTCTATAGACTGGCAAACTGAACTTGGAAGAAGAAAAACGCTCATAGAAAAGGTAGGCATTGATTGAGCCACACTTTTCAAAAGAACTTCCTTACCAGCCTGAGAGATTAACCTTTTACTCCAAGAACTAAACCTTTGCTTAATTTTATCCTCAATATAAGAGAACACTGCCTTTTTTTCCTTTCCAATAAAAGATGGGAGCCCCAGGTATTTCCCAAAATTAGGAGCCTGTGGAACTCCTAAAACCGCAGCCACCTCCTCTCTTACAACTCGTGCAGTATTTCTACTAAAGCACACACTGGATTTATGAAAGTTTACTGCCTGGCCTGACATGGCTTCATATTCAACGAGACACTGCTTAATTACTCCTGCCTCCTGAATATTTGCTTTGAAAAACAAAAGGCTGTCATCCGCAAAAAACAAATGTGAAATAGGTGGGGCACCCCGCGCTACTCTGCAACCATGGATCAGCCCTCTCTTTTCTGCTTGCTGTAATAATAGAGAGAGGCCCTCCGCACAGATAATAAACAAATAGGGAGATAAGGGATCCCCTTGCCTAATACCTCTTGTAGGACTAACCTGGCCCGCACTATTACCATTCACCAAGAAATTGTATGACACAGTTGTGACACATAACATTAATAAATCAATCCACTTATTAGCAAACCCCAAAACCTTTAACATATGCCGCAAGAAAGGCCATTCCATGCAGTCATATGCCTTTGCCATATCCAATTTGAGGGCTCCCCAACCACCTATGCCACACTGTTTCCTGTTAAGATAATGCCCCACCTCAGCTGCAATCAGAATGTTATCTGTAATGAGCCTATTCGGAATAAAAGCACTCTGGGAATCTGATATAATATTATCCAATAGGGGCTTCATTCTATTCGCCACCATCTTGTCCATGATCTTATAAACCACATTACACAGGGCAATGGGTCGCAGATCAGAGACCAACTCTGGTAGAGTCTTCTTGGGGATTAAAACAACATTAGTATTGTTTAAGTTTTCCGGAAAAGAGCAAGTATTCAAACAATTCAGCACAAAGCTAGTGACATCCTCCCCCACAACATCCCAGTAATGCTGATAGAAACCTGGATTCATACCATCAGGCCCTGGAGCTTTATCGGGGAACATAGAAAACAAAGCAGACTTCACCTCCTCCGGTTGAAAAGGTCTGAGCAAAACATCATTCTGTTCTGGAGTTACTTGAGGCATCACAGGTGAGGCAAAGGAGTCCATAGACGAAACAGAATTGGATGATGCAAAAATCTCACCAAAATAATTAAGAACAAGAGTACTCAACTCATCATCCTCCACCCACACACCAGAATTATTCTTTAAACGAGATAAAGTATTTTTCTTTTTGCGAGCAGAGGCATACCTGTGAAAGAATTTGGTATTAGCATCCGCATTCTGCAACCAGTGCTGTTTCGCTCTCTGCTTCCAGAAAGCCTCCTCCTGCTTCTCCAAAAGACACAACTCAGCTTCCAGCTCTTGATATTTGGATAAGGAATCCGAATTAAGACAACCATGTAGCTGAGCTTGCTCCTTCTTCAACTGCCTGATCTTCTCCCCGAACTTATGAAAGTGATCACCACCCCATCTGTGTAATTTTTTGCCACAGTGATGTAAACAATCCATTAGGCCACTATCTCTCCCCTCCTGCCATGCAACCTCAACCTGCTGTCTACAGCCTTCATCATATACCCAAGCCATCTCAAATCTGAACTGCTTGCGTATGCCGGAAGAAAACTCGCACTTCTTTACCCCTAAAAAGAGGGCAGAATGATCAGAATTGCGAGTTAGAATATTCGAAACAGTAGCAGCTGGGAGGGATTCACACCAATCCGCACGAGCCAGAACTTTGTCAAGTCGCTCCTCCATCCAATCCTGGGTGCCCTTACCCCTTCCCCAAGTGAATTGGTGACCATGCATGGGTAATTGGATTAACCCACACTCATCAAGAGTCTCCCCAAAACCGCGTAGAAGACCATCTGGATGTGGATTTCCTCCTCTTTTCTCATGCTGAAACAAAAGATCATTAAAGTCCCCGAGCACAACCCATGGCAGAGTTGACCTCCCTGCCAAAGTTCGCAAGAGGTCCCAAGCAGCATTCCTACGACTCCTCTCCGGAAAACCATAGAAACCGGTCATTCTCCAAACCCCTAACCCGATCACACAGACCTCAACATCAACATGGTTAGACGAAAAACTCAAAAGTCTAGCAGTATTGTTTCTTCTCCAAAATAAAGCCAAACCACCACTACGGCCCACAGAATCAACATAAAACAAACCCTCAAAGCCAATCTTAATCCGGAGCCGTTCTGCATGTTCCCGACTCACTTTAGTCTCCATGAGGAAGACAAACTCAGGCTTCTTACGGGACACTAAGTCCACAACTTCGCGAACTGTTCGTGGATTGCCCAAGCCACGACAGTTCCAACTCAAAGTACTCATGATGAAGGGCGGGCCTGAGAAACAGCGCCCGCCACATGCAAGTTTTTTGGAACCTCGGCCATAACAACATCCACACTCCCTGACCCCTGACGCCTCGTACCACCACCCGAGCCTTCCCGCCTTCGCTTAGATACAGCGAGAATTGGCACCTCAACATTGTTACGTTGCGGAGCCACTGCTACCGCCGACTCCAATTCACGGCTAGCCGAAGTAGAAACAAAACCATCATCCTCACGCGGCCGACCCCCTACCGGCACAAGCCAACTGTCACCAACCCCCCGTGGTCCCCGGCGCAACCCCGCACGTAAATCAGGACCAAAAGGGTACTGCTCAACCGGGATCCTTGCTTCACGAGCTTTCAAGCAGAATTTGTGCACATGTCCCATCATTCCACAGAAAAAACAATAGTTGTGCAGACGTTCATACTTGAAAGTAACCCAACACCAAGATTTATCACGCTTTAACAACTTCATGCGCCTCTTGATCGGTTTATCAACTAGCAAAGCTACCCGAATACGATAAAAATCTAGCCAAGGTGCATCAGAAAACCGCTCATCATGTTTCACGAACACCCCGAGAAAGTTACCGATTTGCTCAAGGATCAAGGTTGACGTGTATCCAAACGGTAATCCATGCAGCTGCACCCACATATCAACCGAATCAAGTACAACGTTCCCTGGTAACATGCCCTCCGGCACAGCCCGACAAACTAGGGTATGGATCATGCAAAAGCTCTTAAAATATTCCTACTCAGTTATTATTTTTACACTCTTAGTTTTTTTTTTTTTTTTTGTTCTTTAATAAATTACAGATTACTGATTTTTTTTTATTTATTTTGAAACGACAGATTACTGATTGATTAGCTAAAATTGAACCTTTCACGAGCGGAGTAGATAAAAAAAAATTAGAGCAGGTAATATAACTAAACGATTTATAACATATCAACAATAAAGAAATGAACTTAAAAAAAAAAAAAAAAAAAAACTCTTTACACCTATAACACATATTGTGATGAATTAATACATTAAAAATATTATATTTCTAATAGTATTAATTTATACTTTTAGAAAACACTCTTTTCATGCAAAATCATTACCAACTACCATACAACCAAAAATAGTATAGTCAAATCTTATACTACAACAAATATAAGATGAAGGAGTGGTTGGAGTTTGTTTGAATTAAAAGAGGACGATACATCCTAAAGGGGTGGTAAGTAGGTGAAGCATAATGTATTTAAAAGTCAAAAGTTTAATTTTTGTAAACGTCACACAGAATTTTTAGTATAATTTTATATTTCTTGTATGATTTACATTCTATTACATTATGCAGGACTAAAGTTTCTCTGGTTATTTAAAAAAAGAAGAAGATATGAATGCCAAATTAAGAAAGGACACGTGGATTGAAGAGTCAGCAATAAGGCAATAACTTCTCCCCTCACAATCATACACTCCATGAAAGTTGAGGACAAAAAGTTCAAAATATCAAAACCTACCACGTCTCGTCCCAACTGTAATGTGGCAAACTGATGCTGCTCTGCTACCTTAAATTATTGCCCATCTTTATCAATCCAATCACATCATAAATTTAGTCGCAAAATATGGACAAATAACCATTTCAATTATTTTTTGAATACTTTAATTATATTTAAAAATTGAAAAAACTCTAAATATATAACTGAACTCTAATAATAAGTATTATTGTGATATGCAATTGGTTTAATATTAGTTTGTTTATTTATACATTACATTTTATTCTTTGATCAAATTAAAGTTCGATGAAGACAAAACTTAAATAAAAAATTATATAAGTCTGACTCTGTTACAATATAATATCTATTCATAGCTACTTTCTCAATCTACTGAGACTTGAACCCACTCCCATCTTCCATATGGGAGTGTAAACTGAGACACTAGGTACCACTAGATCACCAGGTGTTTGGCATTATCACATCAAATCTAATTTAAACTTGAATACACTTTTTTGCATGGACTAAGGGTTGTGCTTGAGATGGATTCTGAGGCAGTGGTGAGATGCTTATCAAGTAAGTGAGTACCAAAGTGGTAAGTGATCCCTTAATATGTTGCATTGTTGTAAGAGGAAACTGTAGAGACAATAACAAGTTTGAATTTATCACATTTTTAATGAGCAAAATAAAGCGACATGTTCTTTTTTTCTTCAAAAAAAAAGAAAAAAAAAGCGACATGTTATCTTATTGAGATTTCTTTATTACGTAAATGTGGAATGAAGTTGTTGAATGTTCCTCCTGTTTATCTTTAATTAATTGATTTTATTAGGTGAATGTGTGAGATTTATGAAACAGAAATTGTGTCTAGCTAGGATATTTTGTTTATTTTAGTTTGTTGAAAAACAATATCTTTGATACACCATCAATCACTACACAAAATAACATAAAGAATTATGTCCAACAAACACATTGCATGCACATAGAAGAATGCTTAAAAATTCATATCAATAAGCTTCCACAGTACATATGTCGACAAGCACAAAACAAACATAGGACCACGTATATTTACAAAACAAATCCTTAATTTAAAAATCTGGTTAGAAACAAAATTTAGTTGGAGTGTTGTCCAATCCAGACACTCTCCTTTTACCGTACCATTTTTTGTTGGGTATTCCAGATTGGCAAGTTTGTTAGGTTGAAGACTTGTTATACCGTGGACCATAGTCATGGCTGATACTGCAGTTGTGTTGAAAGGGAATCATAGTTGCGCGGAACAAATGCCGTTTCATCCGTCTAGAATTGCAGTTATGTTGAACTGATACTGCAATTGTGTTGAAAGGGAACTGTAGTTGCGCAGAACAGATACCGTTTCATCCGTTTGTTTTCATTAATCAAAATGACTTCGTTTTGATGTCGCGGTCCATAATTCATTGTGGACCGCGGTCCACCGTATAATTTGCGGTATATGATTGGGGGTAGCTGGATTTCATAAAATTGGGTAAAATACCACCTTCTATGTATAGTGAGAGAAATATAGGAAGGACCCTTAAATATAAAAATAAATAAATAAATAAAAGAGTGGTGAATGACCCTTAACTTTGCGGTTCAAACTTAAATAATGTCAAATTGAAGAATTCACGCCTTTCTTCCCCTTTCCTTCCTATATTTCTTTGCTCCAAAGATGAGGTCCTTTTATTAATATGATTACTACATGGTAATTACGAAGTATATATTATTCTTAATTAATATTATTGAAGTCCATGTAATATAAATAATTATGGTAATTAAAGAGTATATATTATTTTAAGGAAAAATTGCACATTCCGTCCCTAAATTATAGGGTAATTGTATAATTCATCTACGAGTGTTGGTCATGCTTAATTTTCGTCCCTAAGTTATTATTGACGTTGCATTTTTCATCTCTTGCATCTCAGGTGGAAGTTCATTCGCATTACCCTTCATGATAAATGGAAGTAGGGGTGGGAATAGGCCAGGCCCCTTCATAGGGGCCTACGGCCTGGCCTACTTAGGGCCTAGCCTATTTAGTAAAAAGGCTAGGCCTAGGCCTAATTAAAAGCCTATTTAGTTAAATAGGCCTAGGCCTATATTTAAAAGCCTAGCCTACAAGCCCGCAGGCCTAGCCTATATATATATATATATATATATATATATATATATATATATAAACATAATAAATGTGAATGAAGGTTATACCCCTAATTTATGTCTGTTTTTTCCGTTAAATTTTTTTGTACATTATGCTATAAAAGTTGTACTACATAATATTTTGGACAAATATACCCCTACCGTTATAACTTCCGTTATCTTTTCCACTATTGTTACTATGCACATGCATCCACCATATATTTTATTATCTTCTTCAACAATACTAATATATACACATTAAATATTAGAGTTATATGTTAGTTATTTTTTAAAATATAAATATCCAATTTATAAAAATATGTTACATTATTATTATTATTATTATTATTATTATTATTATTTACTATATTAAAATTTAAATAAATTTAAAAATTTTAATACAAAATACTAATATTGGGCACCTATTTTTTGCGCATCGCGCATATGAAAAACTAGTTAATGTAATATGAGCCTACGAGTAATTGATTGCAGGATTTATAGATTTTTAGTAATACTAGTAATTAGTAAACAATGTATTATTGAATTTTGTATTACGAACTTTTACTTATTAGACTTGTGGTGTTGGATATTGTATTATGAAATATGAACTTATGGTTTTGTCATTCATTGTGAAATATGAACTTAGGTATTTTTTGTAATTTTTTTACAGGTATACTTTAAAAGGATTAAAAATTTAGGCCTTAAATAGGTTCAAAGCCTATTTAGGATATATTTTGAAGCCTTTTTAAAAGCCTATATGTTAAATAGGCTTTTAGACCAGGCCAATTGTAGGCTCAGGCTTGAGCCTTAAAAAAAGCCTACATACAGGCTCAGGCTTTAGATTTCTATAGCAGGCCAAGGCCTAATTTTCTAAAGCTCGGCTCAGCCTAGCCTATTTCCACCCCTAAATGGAAGTAAATAATAACCTATTAATTTTATAAATACTTTGAATTCAGTGAAAACATTTTATAAGTAATTTTTTTTTATAATTATGTACATTTGTACTGAACACTACTTGTTACCTTTTCACTCGAAGCCTTTAAATTTGAAGCTGACTTCCCAATCAAGTCATTACATTCCCGGTCCCACAATTGAAAGGGTGCATTCCCAGTGGCATTAACAACGTGTAGTGTATGTTTATATCTAAAATTTCCATCTAGATATGATTTATCACATTTTGCACAGTAGAAACAGTTAGATGCCTACTCTATTTTTTTTTTTTTTTTTACATCTCTTGCATGAGAGGTACCACTAATCGCCTATTGTCTCAATGGCTAAAATTGTAGCCAATGCCCAATAACTCCACACCTATTAATTAACAATTATATTAGTGCATATGAGGGAATTGGGAAATTATTAATTATTATAGGTCTGTTCACATTAATAAATAACAGTTATAGCAATAGAAAATATCTCTAGAAAATCATACAACTTTTCAATGCAACGGGTCTTGACTGTCTCCCCATTAATTTCATGACTTACTCATGATCCTGAAGAACAAAGTGGATGTACTATGTCTCTCACCCATTAATTATAATTGTACGTGGAGGTTCAATCGAGATAACAAAACCAGCCAAATCTATATATATTTATATTTATAATAACAAAAATTGTAGTAAATATATAATTTATATTTAAAATGGTAAAGGAAATGAGGAATGTAAATAAATATTACCAAATAGTTCAGATGCATTAATTTGGGTAAGACCAAGTTGATCGAAAGCTTTCAACATGTATGTCATGTTTAGAAAGTCGTTGTTACGCTGAAAGACTCTTAGAATGCATGAACATGATCTTCTATTTGTGGTGCGTATTTTTGTATCTCATGTCATTTGGTGCAACAATAAAGATTTTAATGGAATACAAATGACCCTCAGAAAATATTTTTTAAAATTCATCAACTTGAGCCTTTTTTATATGTATCCGCATACCCTAAATTACCAAAAAGTAAGAATTTGATGTATATATATATATATATATATATATATATATAGAAAATAAAAGAACTTATATTAAAAGCTCCA
>CM008331.1:4807265-4824611 GCA_002525835.2 Ipomoea batatas
ATGAGTTAAATTATGCTTCTTTTTTTTTTTTTGAAAAGAAATTATGCTTTTTGTTATGAAACAAAAAGAAATGTGGATGCCCAAGTTGAGTTTTGAACCCTTAATCTCATATGTGAAAGATGAAGTTTTGTCCTCCAAGCTACATCAACTATAAATAGCTATATTTTTTCAAAAAAAAAAAAGAAAAAAACTATAAGTAGTTATATCAATTATAAGTGTTACATATTTGTATATACTCTACCTTACTATATGGGATGGCGGTGCTCAGCTATTAAAAGGGCAATTACAAGTTTCAAGGGAAGCAGCTGCTAGGGATGGAACACACGACACGACCTGAAGCATGACAAGGCAAGCCTACCTACTGATTAGCCAACTAGACTAGCTTTAACACTTGTCTATACCCCTCACCTCTTTGTTCTTGATCACCTCATGATATATGAAAATATTAGCAAATCTGTAATTTCTCTCATCCTACTGATACACTGTTGCGCTGCTTCTTCTTAATATTATTATTATTTTCGTAACACGTTATCAGCACGAAGTCTGGAAGTCAAATATTATATAGGTAAGTTATATATATATTTCATAATATTTTATCCTATATCACAAATATGTCAAACCTTACAAATCTTGAATTTGTGGGACTTGATATATTTGAAAAAAAATTATCTATCATGGGCATTGGAGGTTGAAATACATCTAAATGCAAATGGTCTTGGTGAAACTATTAAAGAGAATAATGATGCCTTGATACAAGATTAGGCAAAGGCGATGATTTTCATACGCCATCACCTTGACCAAGGGTTGAAAGATTATCTCATAGTGAAAGAGCCCTTTGAGCTCTGGAAAATGTTGAAAGAAAGATATGATCATCAGAAAACAGTAATTCTCCCAAAAGCCCGATATGATTGGATTCACTTGCGATTGCAAGATTTCAAAACTGTGAGCGAATATAATTCTGCTATGTTCAAAATCAGCTCTCAGTTGTTATTATGTGGAGAAAAAAATTATTGATGAGGATATGCTTGAGAAAACCTTCTCTACTTTCCATGCATCCAATATTGTGCTTCAACAGCAATATAGAGAAAAGGGTTTTACCAAATATTCTCAATTAATTTCATGTCTCCTTGTGGCTGAACAAAATAATGAGTTGTTGATGAAAAACCACAAGGCACGTCCTACTAGTTCTATCACATTCCCTGAGGCCAATGGTGTGTCATATCACAATGAAAATACAAGAGGTAATGGTCGTGTTCGTGGACGAAACCATGGTTATAATCTCGGCCATGGACAAAATCATCATGGTGGCTATAGAAAAGTTACCACCGAAAATGGAAAATAATGGTGCAAAACATGATAAGGAAAAGCGTGGAAATCATCCCAAAAATGTTGAAAATATATGTTATCATTGTGGCATGACTGGCCATTGGAAGCTCACTTGTTGTACTGCAAGGCACCTTGTAAATCTCTATCAAGCATCACTGAAAGAGAAAGGAAAGAATATAGAATCCAACAATGTTCTTGTGAATGACGGTTTTGACATAACACATTTGGATGTTGAAGATTACCTTGGGCCAATAGAGAAGAAAGATTGATGTTATTTATCTTTGGAACTTATTATATCTACTAGTATTTTGTACGCGCGATGCGCGAAAATTCATGCCCAATATTAAAACATTAATAAATATAAATAATTAAAATTTATAATTCAAATTATATATACACAAATAATATATGTATTTTATACACACATATATGATTTACCATTAATAGAAATTTAATTAAAATATAATCAACAATTAAATTAATTATATAATGATTTTAATAAAATAATAATTAAAGAATAGGAAAAAGATATGATAGATATAGGTGTATGGTAATAATGATGGAGTTAAAAAATAACGGTGTTATAACGGTGTAAGGGTAGTTGTGTACAACAAGAATGTAGTAGGGACAATTTTGTCTAATAAAATTGAAGTGTACAACATTTAAAGCAAAATGTATACATTTATTAGCATAGAAAAAGTGAGACATAAATCAAGGATATAACTTTGATTGACACTTATTATGTTTTTAGATATGTTGTACTTTTGTTGCTGTTTTTGTCTTTAAGCCTATTAGATCTATATGTTTCTTTTGTTTACTACTATGTAATGTTTCTAATTAAATATATTTCCTTTGATTTTTTTTTTTGAAAATAAACGTAGCTATTCCATTAATTCATAACATAAAACGTTTACATCAATGATCAATGAAATGGTAAACCATTCCTTACAGTCAGACATAGAAACAACTTTTCTAACTATGCTATAGAAAACTTGAATCGCAGACTGTTTCATAACTAGGAAGCTATGTTCCTTCAAGGAGCTTAAAGCTTCATCAAAGATCTGCGTCTTCATCATCATTCTTTTTTGCTCGCCCAGGATAAGATCAACACTTGCCGAAACCAAACTAAACGATTTATGCTAATGATAATGAAAAGCTCGTGAAAGTAACGAGAGGAAAAAGCCCGTGAAAGTAACGAGAGGAAAACACAATAATAGAGAAAATAAAAAGTGGTAAAGCCAAAATAGGGTTGGGAGTTTAAGACTACCAACACAAACCCAAATACCTACCTACTATTATTTTATTCAAAGGGAAAGAAAACGGAAGAAGAAGATCTGTGGCAGTGGTCGAAGGCGGACGGAACTGCGACGGTGATCGGGGCGGAAGAAGAGCAAGAGTAAACGTAGAAAGTGACCAAAACCGCCGGCTCAAAGCTCCATTAGAGCTCTGGCCGGAGGCCGGCGGTGGAAGCCGAAGTTGAGCAGCAGAGAAAAGCTTTTTGTTTTAGAGAGAAAAGGGAGGTAGCATTAGGGTTTCCTTTTTAAAGTAAAAGTTACTTGAAATGCTCTCTTCCTTTGATTTATTATATAGAAACAAAAATGAGCACATCATCACTTGTGATTAAACCCAAGGCAAATGAAGAAGATGTATGTATTGTGGATAGTGCAACCACACATACAATTCTTAAAAGTGCAAAATATTTTTGCCTTTTGAAAAGGAATGAGGCACTACAATATGTGGTAGTGCAAAAATGATTGAGGTTCTGGAAGAGCCAATATATTATTGCCTAGAGAAACAAAAGTTATAATAAATGATGCATTATTCTCTCTAAAGTCTCACAGAAATTTATTGAGTTTTAAAGATATTCGGAATAACGGATATCATGTTGAGACTATAGAAGAAAGGAATCAAGAATTCCTCCAGTTACAAAGGCAATATCTGGAAAGAAATATGTGTTAGAAAAATTTCATGCTCTTCCACAAGGTTTATATTGCACAAAAATAAGTGTCATTGAAGCTAATATTATTGTAAACAAAAAGTTTACTAATTTAAATGAATTTAAGATTTGGCACGACCGATTGGGTCATCCTGGATATGTGATGATGAGAAAAATTACTGGAAATAAAAATGGTCATACCTTGAAGGAGCATAAAATATTTCAAGGAAATGAATTTTTCTGTTCTGCATATTCTCAAGGGAAATTGATTATAAGGCCTCACCAACCAAAGTTGGTATCGGATCACCTGCATTCCTGAAATGAATTCAATGTGATATATGTGGGCCCATACATCCATCATGTGGACCATTTAAATACTTTATGGTCTTAATTGATGCTTCAACTAGATGGTGAGCACATTTTCTGACCATCCAGTTAAATCAATCCGCATGGATAATGCTGGAGAGTTTAGGTCCCAAGCTTTTCATAATTATTGTACATCACTTGGGATTGATGTTGAACATTCAGTGGCACATGTTCACACACAAAATGGTCTAGCAGAATCACTTATCAAAAGGTTACAGTTAATAGCTAGACCATTACTTATGAAAAGCAAACTCCCTTATTCTGTGTGGGGACATGCTATTTTGCATGCAGCGGCGCTATATCGCATTAGGCCAACATGCTATCATAAGTTCTCTCCATTGCAATTAGCATTTGGTCATGACCAAATATTTCCTATCTGAGAACATTTGGATGTACAGTAAGACTGTTGATTACAACAATGCCACCGCGTGCTTTTTAACTCTTCTTCATTTAGGACTGTTGATTTGGACTAGATTTATGGTTGAAATTTAACGCTATTTTTTACCTAAAGCCTTCCTTCACATATGATCTGTAACATATACAGTAGACTAGTAGAGTTCATGTGCGGTCGCGCCTTAACGTGCGGCCGCACCACTAGATATGCAAATATACATCACCCAATAATGTTAGGAAATGTACAACACAAATATGTACTATTAGGTACACATCACCAAAAAACACACCACTAGTATGCAAATATACACTATATAGTGTTCGAAAATGCACAATTAGGGGCAAGGGAGTTATGATGCATTTTTTGGGTGTGTTGTGTGTTTTTTTGGTGTATTTGTGCATTTTTATTCCGTGTATTTTTCTGACATTAGTGGTGTATATTTCAAAGCGGTTATACCGACCGCACGAGAAGACGAGGCCGCATTTTAACATACTTATAGGAAAGGGTTCGGGTGAGATAGAAGCTCCAGGTGAGAAGTGATATAGAATCTCAATCGTAGATCAAAAAAAATTCGCCACCGGCGAACTTCAAGAATTTGCACTACTGGAAGAAGGGAAAATGTGCACTGGAAGAAGCGAAAATGTGCACTA
Organism: Ipomoea batatas; assembly: GCA_002525835.2. Classification (NCBI taxonomy): domain Eukaryota; kingdom Viridiplantae; phylum Streptophyta; class Magnoliopsida; order Solanales; family Convolvulaceae; genus Ipomoea; species Ipomoea batatas. The sequence continues at coordinate 4,811,938 of CM008331.1, forward strand.
GAAGGCAAAAAATGCGCACTGAAAGCACAAAGATGTGAAACAATTATTTAAAAAATTAAATTTAATATGGGATCATCATCACAAATCATAAACGACCATAAATAATAAACAAACAAACAATATTCAACTCAAATTAATAATTAGCGATGAAGATTAATTGATCTTTTAAAAAAGGTTTGTCATCTACAATTAAAAAAAAACTCAACTCTGAAAGGCACAACAATGTGCACTATATGGCATAAAAATGTGCACTGTATGGTACAACAATGTGCTCTGGTAGAAGGAACAATGTGCACTGGAAGAATGAAAATTGTGCACTGTATGGCATAAAAATATGCACTGGAAGAAGGGAAAATGTGCACTATATGACATAACAATGTGCACTGTATGACGTAACAATGTGCACTAGAAGAAGAGAAAATGTACACTATATGACATAAAAATGTGTATTGGAAGGCAAAAAAAATAACTTACACAAAATTACAATAATGTCACCGATTTTTTATAAAAAAATCTCCAATTTGGATCCTTGATCTAGACTCAATCTACGGATACAATTTCATCTTATTTTTCACCTAAGGTAATTGTTTCACAAGATCCTTTATATATATATATATATGTTGAATTATATATATAAAACTGAGATTGTAGAGGTTAAAAATATTTGAAATAATTTCTATATTTTAATTATCATACTTGATTGGACCATGGGACCTCGGTAATTGGAAAAAAAGTCTTAGACCCAATTATCAAAGTGGGTGTCCATCTTTATGGGTAAGGTGTTGGCTCAATAAAAATAATAGAAAATTTATTAGATTTAAAAAAAAAAAAAAAAGTGCCATGTAATTCGAACCCACAACTTCATACATAGGGTTGTAAACACATGCTGGCCCGCCCCAACATGGACTCTACTTTTAGTGAGCTTTTGTGGGCCGGCCAACAAAGTCCGCGGGCTAGGAGATACAAAGCCCGGGCACACCCCATGCAGGCTTGCTGGTAAAGACTTAAAATGGAATATTGTACTGATGGCGGCAAGATCTACCCCAGATCTCCTAGTAATTTGTAGCCTTAATTTGAAATTTGTATAACATGCAGTATAATCTGTATACCTTCTATTAGCTCTGCAAGTTTATTGAAACTTGCTATTAATCTGGAACCCAGCTTTGCTCATCTATTTCCTTTAATAAGTACATATCATAGCTTGTTATTCAAGTTAAAGAGTGTTTTTTGTAGATTTTTCATACATTAATAGGTTAAAATGAATTTTTATATTATTAAATGTTTTCATGCATATTTAAGAATTCTATTTCAAATAGAAGATTATTATTTCAATAATTAGAGATTAGTATATATATAATTAATCATTTAATTTGAGATATTTGTGTGCTTCAATTTGAAATTTATTATTGTTTATTTTGTTTCAAAATAGGAAAAGATCGCACCTAAAAATAACTAATGAATGGACAAGATTAGATTAAATAGATAATATGTAACAATATATTAAAATATTTCATTTTAAATTAATATTTCATAACATATTTTAAAATACAAAAAGAATTCAATACAATCTATTATAAAATATTTCCTTAATTATAAATGTACATCTACATACATACATACAATACAAATACAAGCTTAATAAAAGCCAATAAAGTTAGGCCTTTAACGAGAACTAAAAAATGTATGTTTGTATAATTGTTTATTGAAATGAATGGTTTATATTATTTTGATTTTAACATTTTCTTTAATTATTTTTCCTACTTTACTCTCTATTACATCATTTTCTTTTCTTAAATACCTTTGTATTCCGTCAGTATAAACTCTAGTAACGAAATATTTCGTTAAATATTTATTATTCTTAACTTACTCATTAATTTACTTAAGGGAGGTCTTATGTTCAAACTACATCCCAATCAAAATTGACATAATAGTTAAACATATACTTTGAATATGTTAAAGTGTATTAAAAAAAGTACAATATAAAATTTTAAAAGCTAATAAAAGTCTATAATATTTATCATATAAAATTTTATAGAGCTTTACAAAGTGTGTAATTTGTCTACTGAAGGTGCACCATTTAAAAACTTAAAAACTTTAGGTGTGTTGTTTGTGTTCTTAGTTTAAGGTTGTATATTGAAGTTGCACCATTTAAAAACTTTAAGTGTGTTGTTTGTGTTCTTGACTTTTTTTTTTTTTTTAATACTATTAACTCTATTAGCAGTATCTGTTCATAAGCCCCCACTGAGGCTCGAACCCACCACCTCCCGTATAAAGGGAAGGGTTTGTGTTCTTGACTTAAGGTACGTAATTTATGTACTTAAAATACGTGATTTTAATACTTAAGTTGTATAATCATACAACTACCTGCATCTGAACCCTTTTCTGTAAAATATATATATATATATATATATAATTTTATACTAAATAGTAAATATTACACTCTGCATTGCAAAATGCAGTAGCGGCCAGCGGGACAAGGCGATAGGCCTTCCCCGGTGTCACCCACTGACCGTGGCACGCAAACGGCTTCCTATTGGTGCGTGTCGAACTCTATTTCTTTTTGTTAAAATAATAATAATAATAATAATCTCCCAAGAGCATATATATATATATATATATATATATATATATATATATATAGACACTGCGAAGATATCAGCTGGTAGCAACATATCTTTTTCTTGTCTTTTTTCTTTTTAACTCCCCACCTCTCTTAGAAATGATAATGCACAGTAACTCACGTCAACCAACCTGATTAGCGACATATTTTTCTTTTCTTGGAGAAAGTTTTTTCAAAAAAGTAACGTCGTCGAAGTTGACTGCGAATATTACAAGTCTTAATTTAATATTTTTTGTAGGAACAACATGACGACGTGGAAATATATAAATTTTGCTACAATCTCTGCAAATCATTGCCGCTAAAATGACGTTAAAGGCGTCACTCTCACTCCCGCTTCTCTTTCTCCTTCTCCTTCTCCTCTCCCGCGACGCATACAGTCGTTTCATCGTCGAGCGTTCCTCGGACGCTGTAAGCAGCGCCGGCGAAGGATCGGAGATCCTCCGGCTCGGCGGCCACCGGGTTTTTGCGCCGCCGGAGGAAAACTGCTGCTTCTGCATGCCGACCTACGGATTTTTGCCCTGTAGCAAGGCGGCTCTGGGAAACATTTTCTTGATTACAGTGTACGGATACATGATGTTCCTTGCGGCAACTTTCTCGTCGGCGGGCAGTGAGCTGTTGCTTGAGATTCTGGGTCCGGGTATCAACGGCGGTCTCTATCCACCTTTTCTCGGTGCTCTTCCGGATGCTATGCTCATTCTCGGTATAATTTCATTCATTTTATACCCATACCACCCTTTTATATTCCTGGAATGTATGGAGAGTAAGTGTCCATATATACTTGGTACGGAAGGTTAGACAAGATTTATATAATTACTAGTATTTTATATGTCTAACATTAATATTCAATGTTAAAATATTTTTTTAAAGTAATAGTATATATATACTACAATTTTTTATTGTAGAATTCATATTATATTAAACGTATAGTTGATAATTTAAGTAATGATTATGGTATGGTTCATATTATTAAAATAAAAATTTTATATATGTTAAAGTACTAAATATAATAATTATGGTAACACCTAATTAAAATTTAATTAAATTAAATTTATTTCTTAACAATAGCATGTCTATATACATTATTACCATTAAAGAATATAAGAAAAGATAGATATTGTGTATGTATACGCATGGTAATAATAATAGTAGTAAAAAAAAAAGAAGATAACAATCGTTATAGTAGTAGGGATATTTTTGTCCAAAAAGTTGGATTTATAGCATAATGCATATATTAAAAAATGAACATAAATTAGGGATATAACTTTTATTGAGACTTATTATGTTTTTAAATATATTCACCAAAAAAAATTATGTTTTTAGATATTATACAAAAAATAACCTACTTAAATTGTTAGACAGTACAATCAGCTTAGTAATGACAAAGTACAAAATTCAATTCTATAGGAAAGTTGTCTATTGGCCCAAACAAAAATTAATTATATTATAATTAGTTATTGACTTATTTTTTATATGTATATTAAGAATACTCAAATCTTTTTTTATTATATATATTTTATTTATATATATTTATAATAGAGAGATATTGTCCACCTAACACACTAGCAATAAAAATATAGATGAAGACAATTACAATGCTGTCAAAAAGAGAATTAATAAGATTTAGAGAAATTCAAATCAAAAGTAATATTTATTTAGATAATTGACTAAGTGTTTAGATTAATATTTTTACAAAGTTGTAAACATTTATTTTAGTGACAATTATAATAATAAAAAATCTCTCCTATATTATTTTACATTGATAATCTTTGAAGTACTTATAGAAAAATTAAACATTTGGCATTGTTCTATTTGCGCAGTGCGCGTGAAAAACTAATCTATTTATAATAGAGAGATGTTGTCCGCCTATCTGGGGAAGCATGCAAATGACACTCCATAATATAATAAAAGAGTTAATTCCATTTTTAGTCCTAGATTTATTGGTGACAATCCACTTTTAGTCATTTTCTATTAAAACATCCTAATTTAATCCTATTATTTTTGTGACATGATCATTTTTAGTCATCTGTCAATAAAATCGTTGAAATATTGTTAAATACAAAAACATTTTGATCTTTTTTTATACAAAGTAAGTTGACCTGCTATTTTTTTTTTTTTTTTTTACGTTTTTTAAAATAAAAATCCATAATTGAAGATGAAGAGGTTGTTGTATTTAACGATATTTAAATTGTTTTATTGATAAAGGATAAAAAAAATTGGTCATGTCATAAAAATAATAGGACCAAAAGTGGATATTCTGATTAAAAAAAAACAAGACTTAAAATATATTGCTACCTATAAATCTAAGACAAAAAAATGGAATTAACACTATAGTAAAATATATTTTGTTTAATTTAGTATTTAGTTAGGTATATTATTTTAGAAAGTAGTGTATTCAAGTAAGTACAATTTGATTAATTGATTTAGTTCTTTTTTGGTATTTAATACTTACCTATAGAAATATTTAATGATGTATGGGTAATTTTTGTATGAAAAAAAAAATTAAAGTACAATATTTTAAGAATATAATAAATGATGAGTTGAGACTTGAGAGTGAATTTGGATATCGGGGCTCTAGGCAAGTAAATTATTAAACATAAATTAGATTTTTAAAATCAATGAAAATGAATAAATATAAACATTGTACGGAGTGATAACGAAAATGAATTACTTAGGGGTTGTTTACTAACTTGGAAAAATGGAGAATTTTCCAAAAAATTAGAGAAATGAAGAAGTGGAAAAAGAAAAAATGAAGATGTTGTTTACTAAATTCAGTTTTCCAAATCCATTCTCCACTCCATTCTTCCAAATCTTATAGAAAATTGGAGAGAAGGAAATTGGCATTCTCCAAATGGAAGAAGGGAACGCACGGGTGAACAGTAATCCGGGTGAACAGTGCACGAGGTCTAGGGATCAATTCCTGCTTGTTGTGGCGTTTTTTCTTCCCAGAGCTTCTTTCCTTCTTCGCGTGTCCCTTTCTTCTTGAGTTCTTTCTCCCCTTTTTTTTTTTCTCCTCCTTTCTTCCTCTCTTCTTTTTTACCTCCGTCTTCCTTTTTCTTTCTTTCTTTCTTTTTTTTTTTTTTTTTTTAATAATTTCTTTCTTTCTTTTATTATTATCATTATTATTATTATTATTATTATTATTATTATTGTTGTTGTTGTTGTTGTTGTTATTGTTATCATTATTATTATTATTATTATTAAATATTAAATTATTATTATTATTACTAATGTTGTTGTTGTTGTTGTTGTTGTTATTATTATTATTATTATTATTATTATTATTATTATTATTATTATTATTATGTGTTAATATCATCTGTGGTCCTTAACGTTCAAATTGACCACCCACGGTCCTTCGACTTTCAAATTGTTACAATCCGTAGTCCAAGTTAACCACTAATGATCCTTCAACTATCAAATTTTATTATTATTATTATTATTAAATAATTCTTATTATTTTTATTACTATTATTATTATTATCTTTTTTCCTTTTTGCTTTTCCATCCTCTTTATACACAAAAGATTTATTATTATTATTATTATTATTATTGTATTTAATAAAATTAGAAAATTAGAAAAATGAAAAACTGGAGAAATGGAGAGATGGAAAACTGGAGGAATGGAGAAGGAAAACTGGAAAAATGGAGAAATGGAAAACTGGAAATGGAAAAACAGAGAAATGAAGTAAACGACCCCTTAGTTTTTTAAAAAATGAAGTTGCAATAAGCTAATATCAATAAGTTATTTAAAATATTTTTTTTTATTATTAAGTTATTGACACCAATAAGTTAAGGCAAAAAGTTATTTACCAAATATTTATTTTTGCAATTTAACCAAGTCACATATTTAAAGTTGATCAAACAACCCAAAGTTTGACTGATAAGTTATTGGGGGTGTTTCATAGATAGCTGTTAGGTAATTGGATTAATGAGTTTGACTAGTTAATAACATTAGATGATTGTAGAAAAAATGTTTGGTAAATTAGATGTTAGCTGATAGCTGATTACATGCAAATGACTTTCTCAAAAAGTTGATCGAATAATTATTTTGAGCATATTTTTTAATTTTAGTGTTTTAAAGCAATAAGTTATTAATAAGCTGATTATTAATTACAAAAAGCTGATCGAAAAAGTTAATTTACTGTTTAACCAAATCAAATAAATAATAATAGACAAATAAATTAAAATTGACTGATAAGCTAACTATGCTATTAAACATGATGGAAAACTCGATATATATTGACTTTCGGTGTTAAATACAATATATATATATTGTTGTGTTGTACAAAAACTCGATCTCAATTTTTAATTTTGAAAACGTTTTTATCAAACTTCTCAAAACTCATTCAAAAATGTTTTTTATCAAACAAAAAGTTTTATTCTCAAAAAAAAAAAAATCAAACAAAAAGTTTTCATACAAATTTAAGCCTTCAGCAATTATGAAAAAGTTTGGAAGCCGCCTTCTTCTTCTGCGCTTTGTGGAGAACAATGGCGCCTTCCCATTTCGAGTTGCTCGCCCACTCCGCCCGGCCCGCCAGGTTTCACATTATGTAGCATTGAAGATTTACAGAATAATAAAATCAAACAATGTTTTTGTGATAAACAATATAAGATTAATGCATAGATTTTGTGTTTTCAGGATTTCACTTGTTGCTTCTTGATATAATGAATTTCAGTTGCGGAAGTGTAAGAAAACTTAGATGCGAAATCAGATTGTGTTAAAATGTTAAATACAACGAGAAATTGAAGAAGTTCACTTTTACTATATCATGAATGAGGTTTTTCAATTTCAATTAGGTTCATATTATTCCAGTGCTTTAGGGATGTATAAGCTATATTTTTGAGTGATTATTTTCTTACCCTTTCCCTCCTCCTGTTGTTTCAGTATCTGGATTATCGGAAAGTGTTGCCTCAGCTCAGAGCCGGGTGTCTGTTGGAATGGGATTGCAAGCTGGGTCTACTGTGATGCTTCTCACAGTGATATGGGGAACCTGTGTTGTTGTTGGCAAGTGTGACATACAAAACTCTGTTGCTGTAGACTTGAAAGACACTAAAGGATTCAGCTTCACTGGTGTGTCTCTTAGTTTCTACTTCTGCACTTGTGGGCACACATATTGTTTTTTTTTTTTTTGGAACACTCATGATTCTTGATAAAGGTAGTATCTATTCTAATTTCTATACTTAATCTTTCTCAACCCAAAGAAACAATGCCCCCACCACCGGGTTCAATCCTATAACTACCCATTTGGAAGGGTAACAAAGGTGCCATCACACTACATAGTAATTGGCGGCATACATATTGTTTTAGGTGCACTGTGGTGTCAATTATTGGCATTTGTAGGTGACCTTAAATAAATTTGGTCCTATCTTCTTTGTAGGGTCTGGTGTTACTACTGATGTATGGACTATGTATGCTGCAAGAATCATGGCTGTCTCTGTGATCCCTTTTGTGGTTCTGCAATTGCCGCAGATCCTTCATTCTTCCTCAGGGAGACATTTGGCTGTCTTGAGTGCTCTCATACTCTCACTTTCACTTCTGATTGGCTATTATGTTTTTCAGGTAATTTAATTGGCAGCCATGTCCATGTCATGTGGTTAAATTTTCTGCATTGCATTCGTATGGACCAAACTGAAAATATTTGAGAATGTGTATACATACATGTATATAAATTTGAGGCTCAAACTAATCTATTTATTTAGTTGACATGTGTATATTTGTGTCTGTTGGCGAGCAAAATAATGCCTTGTATTCAGAATTCTATGAAGTGAAGTTGCTTCTGCACTAAGGATAACAGTGTGATTTCTCATTCCATCTATACTCTAATATGAATTTAAAAATAAATAAATAAATCAAATTTCCCTATGACTGACAGACTGAGTATTACTTCTTCAAGCTAGAATCTGTATTCTGTTTTCCCTCCACTTTGGTACCAAAATATTCCTTTGGCTTTCTCCTTAACTTGATATTTCAGGTCTTTCAGCCTTTGATACAAGCAAGAAGAATTGATTATTCAAAGCGGAAATGTTTTATATCTGGATTTCTGAAGCATGTAAGAATGCATGCATTAGGGATGCTTTTCACGGATCAGGGGGCCCCTAATTTTGTAGTATTGAGAGAGTAAGTTTATAATGCATTCTCTGCATTCCCTACCCCACCCCACCATTCCCAAATTATGGAAAAAAAAGACACAAACTTTCTGGAGTGATGTTATTGACTTGATGCCAGGATTTTTAATACAATTGATTGTAATGGGGATGGAAAACTCTCGCATTCTGAATTAAAAGCCTACCTCCTGGGAGTCTCTGTCAATGAAACTAACCTAGATGAAAATGAGGCTACAGAGAAACTGATGAAGGATTTTGATACATCTAATAATCAGGAAATTGAGTTTGATGAGTTTGTTGCTGGAGTTGATAAATGGCTTGATGAGATTCAAGGTTCCAGAAGTACTGTCCCTGGAACACTTAAGCATCTTAATGATGTCCATGAGGTTTGTCTTGTCCTAATCACTTTCACTAGGTGGTTGGTTTTGTCATAATGAAGATTGCAATAATATGAAATTGCATTTTGCAGCAAACAAGAAGAGACCATCATTTACTAAGAGGTGCTTGGAATAAGAATGATGATGATAAGGGAATCAAGAAGATTAAGGCTGCATTATTCTCGCTTCTAGGGACTGCCATTGCTGCTGCTTTTGCCAATCCCCTGGTAGATGCCATAAAAAGTTTCTCTTGTGCCACAAATATCCCAACTTTCTTCATCTCATTCATTGCGCTGCCATTGGCAACTAACTCAAGTAAGGCTCTGTGGGCAACCATCATTGCTAGAAGGAAAAAGCTAGACACTGTATCGCTGACGTTCTCTGAGGTCTGTGCTTCCTTACGTTTCTTCTGTTATATATGTCGTTAATGACTTGTCAACCCCCTCGGCCACTCGTATGATTTAAAATCTTCTTTCTTTCGTTGTAGCTATATAGACAAGTGACTACGAACAATGTCCTTTGCCTGCCAGTGTTCCTTGCTCTCATTTATGCGAGAGGATTAACGTGGGACTTCTCATCAGAAGCGCTGGTCATTCTTATAGTCTGCATTGTCATGGGCACCTTTGGGAGCATCCGCTATACATTCCCACTCTGGACTGCCTTCATAGCATTTTTGCTCTACCCCTTTTCCATCGCGCTTGTTTACGTGCTCAATTATGTATTTGGTTGGTCATAGCTCCAGTCTTTTATTACAGCTATGTATGTGTGTATTGAGTAAGTCTGCACATTGGTTTCTATGAATTGTCACAGAACCATTGATGTGGCTAAGGTTTCTTGCTCCATATGAAATCTATTTGCTCATGCTTGCACACATTCTGTCTTTCAATGTTTTCACAACATTTCACGTCTGTTATCTCATTTTTCTTGCTCCATGTCAGGGGTCCTTAGGATGAATCACTTTTGCTTGTTCTGCAATCCTAAGTTCATACAAGTCTAAGCTCTCAAAACTGTTCATCGTTATTATTAAGTCATTGAGTCTAAGCTTCTGAAAATTTTGAAACTCTTTATTGTTATTACAGAGTATTATTCAGTACTTTACTTTAGGACTAGTAGATATATAAATACACAATTAGATCATTCGGGTTCAAGTTTCTAAAAGTTTGGAACCCTTCATTGTTACTGTATTATACAATATTATCTAATATTTTATGTCAAGACTACCAAAGGTATAAACAATCCAAAGGTCATCTAGGTCTAAGCTCTCGAAACCCTTCATTGTTATTATTAGGTTGTTCGGGTCAAAACTTTTGAAATTTTGGAACCCTTCATTGTTATTACAAAGTATTATCTAATAGACTAATCCTTTATGTCAGGACTACTAGATATATAAATACTCCAAAGGTTATCTAGGTCTAAGCTCTCGAAGCCCTTCATTGTTATTATTAGGTCGTTTCGGTCAAAGCTTTTGGAAGTTCGGAACCGTTCATTGTTATTACAGAGTATTATCTAATACTTTATGTCAGGACTACTAGAGATATAAACAATTCAAATGGTTATCCGGACATCTACATCTATTATAAAATACAAAAAGAATTAAATACAATCTATTATAAAATATTTCCTTAATTATATTCTTCCTCTGTCTCATTTTACCTGTCTTACTTTCCTTTTTAGTTTGTCCCAAAATGTTGTCCTCTTTCAAAAATTGAACATCACCATCATTCTACTTTTCCCAATTTACCCTTATGACTTTTGTTTTCTTTATTGCTTTTATTTCTAAAAGTGAAAAAGTTGGGGCATAATTGGAGAGTACATCACATTTACTTTAATTTCTTAAAAAACGTGCAAAAAGCAAATGAGACATCCAATTCGGGACGGAGGGAGATGTACATCTACATACATACAAATACAAACCTAATAAATGTCAATAAAGTTAAGCCTTTAACGGGAACTAAAAAATGCTGGTATAATTGTTTATTGAAATGAATGGTTCATATTATTTTGATTTTAATATTTTTATTATTTTTCTTACTTTACTCTCTATTACATCATTTTCTTTTCTTAAATACCCTTGTATTCCGTCAGTATAAACTTTAGTAACGGAATATTCCGTTAACTATTTATTATTCTAAACTTACTCATCATTAATTTTCGAGCAAATTGCCATTTTGGTCCACTGACTATAGGGGTCCTATTAATTCTAGTCCACGACTTTCAAAAGTGTTAATTGCATACCATGACTTTTTAATTTGTATCAATTTTGGACACTCCGGTGAAATTTTCGGCCAAATGTCGCCGGATTCTCTTAATCCCTCTGATTTGGCTTAATTCAAGGGGCAAAATGTACTTTCCACTATCCAAAATAACCCAACACAAACCATTAATCTCAAACCCGGTTCAGGCTATTAATCTCCCTGGATTCGTAGCGATAGTGATGTGACAGAGGATAAAGCGGTCTTAATAACAAGCAATTCGACGTGATCGTTGCCAAGTTCAAGGCATTTGCTGACAGCCTCGATGAGCTTCGCTAAAAGCCTAGCGCCTGGGCCGCTAGTCGGGTCAGCCTCGCCCCGTAGGTAGCCATGGGTAATGAGCTTCTGGAGCGCGTCGAGAGCAGGCTCGGCTATGTGAAGGTTGCCGGAGGCCAAAGCGGTGATGAGAGGGCTGAGGAAGAGCTCGGAATTAGCGAGGGAGAAGTCGGCAATGACGCCAGGGAGGGAGGCGTCCCATTGGCTACAAGGGGAAGTGGGAGCCGAAGCAGGAGTGCTTGGGGCTTTGTTAGGCGATGCGAAGCGTTCGATAACGGATTTGCACTCATGGGCGAGCTTAGAGTGCTTCAGCCATGAGCCGTTCTTGATGATCTTCTTGAGGGTTGGGACTAGGATTTGGTTCAGGCGGGTCTGGGATTAATGGTTTGGGCTGGGTTATTTTGGATAGTGGAAATTACAGTTTTGCCCCTTGAATTAAGCCAGATTAGAGGGATTAAGAGAATCCGGCGACATTTGGCCGGAAATTTCACCGGAGTGTCCAAAATTGATACAAATTGAAAAGTCATGGTATGCAATTAACACTTTTGAAAGTCGTGGACTAGAATTAATAGGACCCCTATAGTCAGTGGATCAAAATGGCAATTTGCTCTTAATTTTCTTAAGGAAGGTTTTAGGTTCGAACTACATCCCAATCAAAACTGACATAATTGTTAAACATATACTTTGAATATGTTAGAGTGTATTAAAAAAAAGTACAATATAAAATTTTAAAAGCTAATAAAATCTATAAATATTTATCATACAAAATTTTATAGAGTTTTACAAAGTGCGTAGTTTGTGTACTGAAGGTGCAACATTTAAAAACATAAAAACTTTAGGTGTGTTGTTTGTGTTCCTAGTTTAATGTTGTGTATTATAGGTGCACCATTTAAAAACTTTAAGTGTGGTTTGTGTTCTTAGCTTAAGGTGTGTAATTTGTGTACTTAAAATGCGTCATTTTAATACTTAAGTTCCGTAATCGCACAACTACCCGCATCTGAACCCTTTCCTATAATATATATATATATATATATATATATATAT
>CM008331.1:4839124-4862565 GCA_002525835.2 Ipomoea batatas
TCGACAACATTAGGATTTTCATCCCCAAAGTTGGCTACTGGCAACACGTTATCCATTTCAGAAATCCGAAAGTCAGAAGGAGTAGAAGAAGATATAAGGTTTTAAGATTGTTAGAGATCCTCTCTGACAATCGGAAATACAAGAAATTGGAAAACGAAAACAAAACAGATTACAAGGAATAATAATAATCCACGTAGGATTGAACAATTACATGGAAATAATCCACAAAGGATTAGAAGATGCGAGCAGGTGAACTGTATGGCCTTCGGGGTAGTTGGAAGCACGAGTCGTGTTGTCACTATCCTTAAAACCTTATTTGCCGCTTCCCGAGGTGCTGGAACGTTGCGGCCTAGGCTTCCCAGGATAAAACGTGCTACGATCCGCCGTTTGAGCACACAAACTTGGACCCGGCGAACTAAACCGTGGGATGAACGCAGATGGCTTGAAGGAAATATGAGCAGGGTTTTGAGAAAAAAACAGTGTATTCGTGTGTGTATATTTCAAACCTGCTGCTCACAACAAATATATAGTGAAGGATGGGATCATTGCATTAAATCTGGCATTTAATTCCCATTCGTAACCTCCACCCACTAGCAACCTATTTACACCCACTACTAATCCATTTAATCAAGAAATAAACTCTGAAATAATGATTGGAATTAATCATATTAATTCCGTAATAGTAAGAGTCACTTCTGAACGGATCCAGTAGGTGAACGGTCGCAATCGAGAGGTCACCAAAGTCGCTGTTAGAGACATCATTCATGTCTGCGTACCTTCGAGAGATCGAGTTCGAGCCGCGAGACGTCGAGAAGTACTAGCTTCGAGACATCGCACTGCAACGAGACATCGAACGCGCGCGCCGACCCGGGCTGCGCGGTATCGCACTCGTACGCGAGCGACTTGGTTCGAGACATCGAACTACCTCTCGAGAGGTCAGTTCATTTTGATGTCTCGAACGAGAGATCAGTTTGATCTCATGTGGTCTGAGATGGAAAACTCGTTCGAAAATATGGCATAACTAAGCCCGCAAGGCCTGCCAATTTTTCGGACGACATTCGTGCCCGCAGGTGCTGGCGCACACGAGTTCAAGCCTTTCGAACTCATTTTGGGATTTGATTTGAACCCCCCCCTGCGCGCGAGAGAGAGCATCTATGCTATACAAGTTACTTAGTCATAAAAAGTCCCTTGTATATATAGTGGTGCAAAAGTTCATTCCAAACCAATGTGGGACAAAGCTACATAAGCTTTCCCACACATGAATTTCATCTCAAATGGGTCTACTTTGAGAATCAATTTCTCATTCACCCATTATCCATTTTGAGCGTATAATATATCGATCTCTTCGTCTAAGAACGAAGAACCCGAATCCACCTTGACCCGACCCAAAATCGGAAGTGGACCCATCTATATTTATACCACAAAATGGCCACTTAAAATGCCATTTTTAGTGCAATTTTCCAACAGCTGGTGCCGGCGAGACTCTTGGGGCGGGAAATACGCCGGCTGAGAAAAGACACCGGGCTAGAACTGGTAAGGCGGCAGAGGGTAATATTGCGGTGTATGTTGCCACCACTGATAATTTAGATCTGGGATCCCTATAGGATTCAGGGGATACTGGTACGGCATCTGTCCCGCCCCTTGAGGGTAGGTCGGGATCTCATGAATAACGTTAACCGGCTCCTGTGGCGGGGGTTCGACGGGATGAGCCCGTTCCAACCCCGCACGGGCATTAAGGTGAGTTCTGAGGTCCCGCTCTTCGGCCTCAGGGTCTTCCATAAATTCCATCTCCTGGGCGTCTGGTTCATTGAAAAAGTCTAAATAAGGATACATAGTTGGTGCACGGCTATCTTGACAATCTGGCTTATCAAACGTCGTCCCCACAGACGGCGCCAAAAATGATGGTGGAAATGCAAGTGTTGACTGTAGAATGATACCGGATCGTATTTATTAAGGAGATGGTGTGTCCAATAGAGGTCGGATCTTCAGTTTTAGATCGGGAAGTAGATCTCGGTAGTTTTCCCTATGGCCAAAAGTCCTCTCTCCTCAATTAATGTGGGTATTTATAAGAGAGGGCTAGGTGCGGGAATCCGTGCCGTCGGCATGTGGCACACGTGGTGTGCATGCACTGTCTTCTTCTGACTCGGGACCATGACCGTACACGTGTCGGAGCAACTCAGCACTCGGGGATCCGGGCAGGCGTCAGGACCAACTCTATGAGGCCGGGACACTGTAGGAGGTCGGGACGTGGCGAGAGGTCGGGTTTTTAGTGCGGGTCGGTCGGTTCCTATTTCCGGTCGGGTTGTCGGTAAAACGTATGCGCCGAGAGCCCCATCAGTAATTAACAACCATATTTAACATCTAAATTTATTATGGTAATTAAACATAGATAATCCTTTCTTAGGATGATTTTATATTTTTTTTACTTCAAATAATATCAATTATCCGTGCACTTCCTTTGATTACTTTTGAATAAAATCTTAAAAATTATGACAATTAAGGAATTAATACAAACTAAGTATAATATAACTCCCTAAGTACTATATTGTAATCATAATAAAATGATCTCTTTTTTATTGGAATTAATGATAAATTTTTCTTCCCATATAGAAAATTAAACATACACATATTACGTCCAAAATTAAACATACACATATTATTTTAATAAGAATAATATATACTCCTTATTTATCATAATTATTCAGATTACATGGATGTCATAATTAGCATAATATTAATTAAGTATAATATATACTCCTTAATTACTATATTGTAGTCATAATAAAACGACCTTATTTTTATTGAAATTAATGGTAACTTTTTCTGTCCATATATAAAATTAAACATACACATATTACGGTGGATAATTAAATGAAAATAAACATACATATATTATGTCTATAATTAAAAGAAATTAAATATACACATATTATGTCCATAATATCAACATGTGTGTTTAACACTTTAATCGTAATTAAACATAGAGATTCCCTTCATTTGAATTTTGTTACTTAAAATAATACTATGTATCTCCCTTTTCTCTCTAAAACCAAACGCCTTTCTCTGCTGCTCAACTTCGGCTTCCATCACCGGCCTCCGGCCGGAGCTCTAATGGAGCTTTGAGCCGGCGGGTTTGGTCACCTTCTACGTTTGCTCTCGCTCTTCTTCCGCCTCGACCACCGTCGCAGATCCGTCCGCCTCCGACCACCGCCACAGATCTTCTTCTTCCGTTTTCTTTCCCTTTGAATAAAATAATAGTAGGTAGGTATTGGGGTTTATGTTGGTAGTCTTGAACTCCCAACCCTACTTTGGCTTTACCACTTTTTATTTTCTCTATTATTGTGTTTTCCTCTCGTTACTTTCACGGGCATTTTTCCTCTCGTTACTTTCATGAGCTTTTCATTATCATTAGCATAAATCGTTTAGTTTGGTTTCGGCAAGTGTTGATCTTATCCTGGGCAAGCAAAAAAGAATGATGACGAAGACCCAGATCTTTGATGAAGCTTTAAGCTCTTTGAAGGAACATAGCTTCCTAGTTATGAAACAGTCTGCGATTCAAGTTTTCTATAGCATAGTTAGAAAAGTTGTTTCTATGTCTGACTGTAAGGAATGGTTTACCATTTCATTGATCGTTGATGTAAACGTTTTATGTTATGAATTAATGGAATAGCTACGTTTACTTTCAAAAAAAAAAATACTATGTATCAATTAGTCCTTCTCTTCGTTCTACTTTTTTGTTTAGACTTTTTCCTAATATAATTTTTTAGTAATCAATTTCAACACCAATATACAAATCTTATAATTTCAAATATTAGAATTATTTATAATTTCATCATTAATTTTATTATATAAACATATAATTAAAAAAATTTATCCGTGCATCGCACGGGTAATACACTAGTATAGATTTATCTACTCAATCAAGGAAATTAAACATGCACATACTATGAACATAATTTAAAAAAAAAAATTAAACATACACATATTGCATCTATAATTAAACAAAATTAAACATACACATGTTATTTTATTAATAATAATATATACTCCTTAATTAATATAATTATTCAGATTACATGGACGTCATATTTAGTATAATAATTAAGAATAATATATACTCTTTAATTATCATTAGCAATCATAATAAAATGACCTCATTTTTATTAGAATTAATGATAAATTTTTTTGCCCATATAGGAAATTAAACATACACATATTACGGTGAGTAATTAAAAGAAATTAAGCATAGTATACACATATTACGCCCATAGTTAAAGGATATTAAACATAAACATATTACGCCCATATTACCAACCTATATTTAATAGTTTAATCTTACTATAATAATTAAACATATGGATCTTCATTTGATTATAGTAAATTTTTATTACTTAAAATAATTCAATTAACCATATATGCTCTTCCTTCTATTTTTTTAGACATTTCCTATTATAATTTTTAAGTAATCAAATTCAACACTAATATACAAATCTTATAATTTCAAATAAATGTATATATACTTTCAAATATTAAAATTATTTATAATTTCATTATTAATTTTATTATTTAAATATATAAAAACAAAATTTTTTTCGTGCATCGCACGGGTAAAACACTATATCATTAATATTAATATTAACAATATCACCATATTAGATATATCACAAATATTATATCTCCAAACACCAATTAATATTAACAACACAATATTATATTAGATATATCACAAATTATATATCACCCATCACCAATCAATATTAACAACACAATATTACCATATTACCTTATGGCATTACATTGTTAATAAATATGGATAATCATATGAGAACTATGCCCCCAAGTGAGAACGTGAGGACAAATCTAAATCATTGATCTGCAAGATCTGATGGATGAGAAATCAAGTAAAAAAATGAGCGGGGTCATTTTCATAAATATTATAAACTTTTAAAATGAGCGGGGTCATTTTCATAAATATTACAAAATTTGTTTATTTTAACCGTTAGATCTACTAGATCAATGGTTTGGATTTGTCTTTACGTTCTCACCTGGGACATGGTTCTCACCTGATTAAGAATCATAATCCTATGAGAACAAATACCCCAAGTGAGAACGTGAGAACAAATCCAAACCATTGATCTGCAAGATCTGATGGATGGAAAATCAAGTAAAAAATGAGCGGGGTCATTTTCATAAATACTATAAACTTTTAAAATGAGCGTGGTCATTTTTACAAATATTACAAAATTTTGTTTCTTTCAACCGTTAGATTTAATAGATCAATGGTTTGGATTTGTCCTTACGTTATCACCTAGGACATGATTCTCACCTGATTAAGGACCATTGGAGAAAACTTTTTCAAAAAAGTAACGTCGGAGACTCAGAGCTGACTGTGAATATTACAAGTCTTAATATAATATTTCAAAAAAGTAACGTCGGAGACTAGGAGTTGACTCGGAGAAATATATATATTTTGCTATAATCTCTGCAAAATCATTGCCGCTAAAATGACGTTAAAGGCGTCACTCCCGCTTCTCTTTCCCCTTCTCCTTCTCCTCTCCCGCGACGCATACAATCGTTTCATCGTGGAGCGTTCCTCGGACGCTGTACTACGCAGCGCCAACGAAGGATCGGAAATCCTCCGTCTCGGCGGCCACCGGATTTTTGCGCCACCAGAGAGCTGCTGCTGCATGCCGACTTACGGATTTTTGCCCTGTAGCAAAGCTGCTCTCGGAAACATTTTCTTGATTACAGTGTACGGATACCTGATGTTCCTTGCGGCAACCTTCTCTTCCGCCGGCAGTGAGCTGTTGCTTGAGATTCTGGGTCCGGGTATCAACGGTGGTCTCTACCCACCTTTTCTCGGCGCTCTTCCGGATGCTATGCTCATTCTCGGTATAATTTCATTATCTTTAACTAGTATTTTCACGGAATTGATTTGTTATACTTCCCTTTTCATTTTATCAGTCCTACGTACTGTTCATTGGTCAAAACCAATTCTTTCTTTTTGTGTTTAATAGTACTATAGTTTTTAAATATATAAATTTTGTATATTAATATGAAACTTAATATTATAAAAAATTGAATTAAAAATAACTCCGGTCAAGCATCGTTAATCGAAACAGAATATTATCATATTTTACAATATTACATCAACCTTAATAGTATAGAAGTGTTTTGGACGGGAGGTTAAAAATGAGAATTTTGTTTTTATTAATAGTATAGATTACATTGCAAAGAAATATATGTACTACATTATTACGATTAGTAGTTTTAATCTAGGATTTTATTACAAATAGGAAAGTAATACGGAGTAGCTTGTGTGTGTGTGTGTGTGTATATATATATATATATATAACAAGATTTACAAGCACAAACGCCCCATAGAATATAGATATAATTCATATGTATATGAGTGTTTAGCAAATAATTAGTAGTTGATAGATGATTGTGTTAGTCATTTTGACATGATAATATTAGTTGGTTACAGAAATATGTTTGATAAATTAGTTATTTATTTCGAGTTAATTACATGTAAAATTACCTATAATGGCATAATTATGTTGTGTTATGTACTTAATTTTTTATTTACTTTTATAATTTATTGTTGTTGTTGTTATTATTTATTTATTTATTTTTTATTATTATTATTAATGTTATAATTATAAAGAAATACTTTGTAGTTGATAATAATAATCTAACATACAGGTTAACACAATTAGTTTATAACCACCCTTTCATAACAATTGTTAATTATAAAGAAATACTTTGTATTTCATGATCAAATGAGCTCACATTTTCCCATGAATCCGTGTGGACATATATGTGCTATTAAAAGCTAGAGATCAATGGCTTAGATTTTATCCTTTTTTTTTAGCTAGAGATCAATGGCTTAGATTTTATCCTCTTTTTTTTTGTTTAGTGAGTTGCACAGATGAACAGTTGACCGGTTGCACAATTGCATAGTTGTTGTTAATTGAATTTTATAGACCATAATCTCTAGCTTTTAATGACCATCCACACGGACTCATGGGAACTGAAAACCAATTGCAGCCGTCCAAGTGTCACACACACACACACACACACACACACACACATATATATATATATACATGAGACAGATCACGTGAGAACCAACTACCCAAGAGAGAATGAAAAACAATCGCAGCCATCTAAGTGTCTAGATCTAACGGATCAGAAACACTATTTTTAAAAAAATGCAGTTTCATTTTTATAAATAATTGAACATTGTGGTGCAAATAAATTGTGTGAAAAGTGCTAGTAACAATTTCATACAGTGCACCTAAGTGCAAGTAAAATGTATTAAAAGTGCAACAAATAATATACATTTAGCATTAATATTAAGTGCACCTAACGTTATCATTAGTTGCATCAAACGTTATCATTAAGTGCACCAATGTGAAAGACATTGACCTTATTTGATAAATGGTTGTTAGCTGATTGTGTTAGACCATATAACTAGTTATTATCATTAGGTGTACGAATGTTAAAATGGTAAATTACTTACACTAGCAATTGATTCTCGGTTTTTTCTTGGGCATTCGCTCTCACCTGAGCGCGCCCTTATGTGTGTGTGCGCGTGTGTCTTGAGTTGAGAGTCAATTTGGATATCGGGCTCTACACAAGTAAATTATTAAGGATTAATTAGATTTTTAAAATCAATAAAAAAATAAATAAATATAAACATTATACGGAGTAATGACTAACAATTATTAAGGATAAATTAATTTTTTTTTAAAATGAAGTTGTATAAGCTACTTAAAGTAGTGTTTTTATTCTCAAATTATTGATATCAATAAACAAGGTAAAAAGTTATTTACCAAACACTCATATTAATCATTTAATCAAGTCAAATATTTAAAGTTGACCAAATAAGTCTTTGACTATTAAACACCTCTATAATTTGTATTGGATCTTATAAGTTAGTTAATAAATATTTGAAAGAAAAAAATATTTGAAAGAAAATGAAAATTTAAATTTGATTTATTTTTTTTAAATTTGATTTATTTATTTGCATTTGAACTAGATGGAATTACTTACTATTTTAAATACTTACTAGTGTTGTTTTGTAAAAAAAAAACTCGATCTCAATTTTTAATTTTGAAAACGTTTTATCAAACTTCTCAAAACGTTTTTATTAATCAAAAAGTTTTCATACAAATTTAGGCCTTTTGTAATTATGAAAAAGTTTGGAAGCCGCCTTCCTATTATGGGGTTTGTGGCTGTACTTAGCAGTTAGCAGTGTAGGAGAACAATGGCGCCTTCCCATTTCGAGTTGCACGCCCACTCCGTCCGGCCTGGCAGGTTTCACATTATGTAGCATTGAAGATTTACAGAATAATAAAATAAATATAAAATCAAATCATGTTGTTGTGATAAACAATATAAGATTAATGCATAGATTTTGTGTTTTCAGGATTTCACTTGTTACTTTAATGAATTTCAGTTGTGGAAGTGTAAGAAAACTTAGAAGCGAAATCAGCTTGTGTTAAAATGTTAAATACAACGAGAAATTGAAGAAGTTCACTTTTACTATCATGAATTAGGTTTTTCAATTTCAATTAGGTTCATATTTTTCCAGTGTTTTAGGGATGTATAAGCTATATTTTTCAGTTACCCTTGAGCTCCTCCTGTTGTTTCAGTATCTGGATTATCGGAAAGTGTTGCCTCAGCTCAGAGCCGGGTGTCTGTTGGAATGGGGTTGCAAGCTGGGTCCACTGTGATGCTTCTCACAGTGATATGGGGAACCTGTGTTGTTGTTGGCAAGTGTGACATACAAAACTCTGTTGCTGTAGACTTGAAAGACACTAAAGGATTCAGCTTCACTGGTGTGTCTCTTAGTTTATACTTCTGCACTTGTGGGCATACATTTTGTTTTTTTTTTTTGGAACACTCATTATTCTTGATAAGGTAGTATCTATTATATACTTATTCAATCTTTCTCAACCCAAAGAAACAATGCCCCCACCACCACCCGGGTTTGATCCTATGACTACCCATTTGGAATGGTAACAAATGTGCCATGTGTTTAGGTGCACTGTGGTGTCAATTGTTGGCATTTATAGGTGACCTTAAATAAATTTGGTCCTATCTTCTTTGTAGGGTCTGGTGTTAGTACTGATGTATGGACTGGGTATGCTGCAAGAATCATGGCAGTCTCTGCAATCCCATTTATGGTTGTGCAATTGCCGCAGATCTTCCATTCTTCCTCAGGGAGACATTTTGCTGTCTTGAGTGCTCTCATACTTTCACTTTCACTTCTGATTGGCTATTATGTTTTTCAGGTAATTTAATTGGTTGCCATGTCCATGTCATGTGGTTAAATTTTCTGCATTGCATTCGTATGGACCAAACTGAAAATTGTTTTTGAATTGTAGAATATGCAAAGTATGAGTTTTGAGAATGTGTATACATACATGTATATAATTTTGAGGCTCAAACTAGTCAATTTATTTAGTTGACATGTGTACATTTGTGTCTGTTGACGAGCAAAATAATTACTTGTATTCAGAATTCTATGAAGCCAAGTTGCTTCTGCACTAAGGATAACTGTGTGATTTCTCATTCCATCTATACTCTAATATGAATTAAAAAAAAAAATCAAATTTCCCTATGACTGAGTATTACTTCTTCAAGCTAGAATCTGTATTCTGTTTTCCCTCCACTTTGGTACCAAAATATTCCTTTGGCCTTCTCCTTGACTTGATATTTCAGGTCTTTCAGCCTTCGATACAAGCAAGAAGAATTGATTATTCAAAGCGGAAATGTTTTATATCTGGATTTCTGAAGCATTTGAGAATGCATGCATTTGGGAGGCTTTTCACGGATCAGGGGGCCCCTAATATTGAAGTATTGGGAAAGTATGTTTATAATGCATTCTCTGCATTCCCCACCCCACCCCACCATTCCCAAATTTGGGAAAAAAAAACACAAACTTTCTGGAGTGATGTTATTGACTTGATGCCAGGATTTTTAAAGCAATTGATCGTAATGGGTATGGAAAGCTCTCGCATTCTGACTTAAAAGCCTACCTCATGGGAGTCCGTGTCAATGAAACTAACCTAGACGAAATTGAGGCTACAGAGAAACTGATGAAGGATTTTGATACATCTAATAATCAGGAAATTGAGTTTGATGAGTTTGTTGCTGGAATTGATAAATGGCTTGATGAGGTTCAAGGTTCCAGAAGTACTGTCCCTGGAACACTTGAGCATCTTAATGATGTCCATGAGGTTTGTCTTGTCCTCATCACTTTCACTAGGTGGTTGGTTTTGTCATATTGAAGATTGCAATAATATGAAATTGCATTTTGCAGCAAACAAGAAGAGACTATCATTTACTAAGAGGTGCTTGGATTAAAAATGATGATGAGGGAATCAAGAAGATTAAGGCTGCATTATTCTCGCTTCTAGGGACTGCCATTGCTGCTGCTTTTGCCAATCCCCTGGTAGATGCCATAAAAAGTTTCTCTTGTGCCACAAATATCCCAACTTTCTTCATCTCATTCATTGCGCTGCCATTAGCAACTAACTCAAGTAAGGCTCTGTGGGCAACCATCATTGCTAGAAGGAAAAAGCTAGACACTGCATCGCTGGTGTTCTCTGAGGTCTGTGCTTCCTTACGTTTCTTCTGTTATATATGTCGTTAATGACTTGTCAACCCCCTCGGCCACTCGTATGATTTAAAATCTTCTTTCTTTCGTTGTAGTTATATAGACAAGTGACTACGAACAATGTCCTTTGCCTGCCAGTGTTCCTTGCTCTCATTTATGCCAGAGGATTAACGTGGGACTTCTCATCAGAATCGCTGGTCATTCTTATAGTCTGCATTGTCATGGGCGCCTTTGGGAGCATCCGCTATACATTCCCACTCTGGACTGCCTTCATAGCATTTTTGCTCTACCCCTTTTCCATCGCGCTTGTTTACGTGCTCGATTATGTATTTGGTTGGTCATAGGTCCAGTCTTTTATTCCAGCCATGTATGTGTGTATTGAGTAAGTCTGCACATTAGTTTCTATGAATTGTCTAAGAAGCATTGATGGCTAAGGTTTCTTGCTCTATATGAAATCTGTTTGCTCATGTTTGCACACATTCTTTGTGTTTCTATCTTTTCACAACATTTCATGTCTATGCTATCTCATTTTTCTTGCTCCATGTCAGGGTCCTTGGGATGAATCACTTTCGCTTGTTCTGCAATGCTAAGTTCATAAAAGTCTAAGCTCTCAAAACCCTTCAATTATTAAGTCATTCGGGTCTAAGCTTCTGAAAATTGTGAAACTCTTCATTGTTATTACAGGGTATTATTCACTACTTTACTTTAGGACTAGTAGATATATAAAAAACACAATTAGATCATTCGGGTCCAAGCTTTTGATAGTTTGGAACCCTTCATTCTTATTATACAATATTATCTAATATTTTATGTCAAGGCTACCAAAGGTATAAACAATCCAAAGGTCATCTAGGTCTAAGCTCTCAAAACCCTTCATTGTTATTATTAGGTTGTTCGGGTCAAAGCTTTTGAAAGTTTGGAACCTTTCATTATTATTACAAAGTATTATCTAATACTTTCTATCAGGACTACTAGATATATAAATAATCCAAAGGTCATCTAGGTCTAAGCTCTCGAAACCCTTCATTGTTATTACAGAGTTATTATCTAATACTTTATGTTAGGACTACTAGAGATATAAACAATCCAAAGGGTCATCCAGATTTAAGCTTTTGAAACCCTTCATTATTATTATTTGGTTGTTCGGGTCCAAGCTTCTAAAAGTTTGGAACCCTTCATTATTATTATAGAGTATTATCTAATACTTAATGTCAGGATTACTAGAAATATAAACATACAATTTGGTCATTCAAGTCTAAGCTTCTAAAAGTTTGGAACCTTTCATTGTTATTACAGAATATTATCTAATACTTTATGTCAAGACTATATATAAAATAAACTTTTTTTAAACATAAATGAGAGTTTTTTATTCCACATCGGTAACTCAGAAAGAGGAGCTTATTTGAGCTCCTCTATATAAGAGATTGCTTCTCTTTTGAAATTAACAATAGGATGAAGAAGCCTTAAAGAGCCAAAAGCTCCTTCATTTAAGGAGTGTTTTTATTTTTTTTAAATAATATAGGAGTGTTTTGGGAAAAAGAAGATCTTTCTCCAAAATGCCATGGGATAAAATAGGTTATTCAAGGGAACTTGAGAATAGCCGCAACTAGGAATAGAAGATTTTACCAAATGGCGGGAATAGAAGATTTTACCAAACCAAATAGCGAAATAGGCCTACTACTGAGAATCCTATTCCATTCCAGGCCTATTTCGCGAACCAAACGTGCCATAAGAGATATAAACACTAGCGGTTAAATACCCATGGAATAAAATGACAGATGAAATGGGATGATAAAATAGTATACACAAACTCATTAATGTTCAACTCAGTCTTGCTTATTCAAACAAAGCAAGATATTTAGCTCAAACTTGATGAACAAAGCTGTTCTGTAAAATGGATAATCTTAAGCATCTAAATAGCACAACAGCTTGAGGACAGAGAGAGTCCCAGAAGATGGAAACAGCAAAACTAAGTCTCTCAACCAAAATATACACACAGCACAATGCTCATATGGCAAAGATCAGATCTTGCTGTCATTTTGTGCTCACTTTCTGTGAACACAACATTTATCTACTGCATAAAAGGATGACTAGAAACACCATAAGCCAGTTGCTATATATTCAGTTGGCAACGATGAATATAGCACTGGAAAAAACAGCACAAGAGATGATGAGCCAGTTGCTATAACTTCAGGTTTAGATCGACGCCTCCGCTTGCTTCACCCTTGTAGCTGCTTTTAGGGGTAGCTTTGTGCCCGGTATGTAAGTTAGCTGATGGAAAAAAGGTGTAGACGAGTGGTTGATCCGATCGGTTTAGTCCTGAGCGTTGAACGAGCTCTTCGCTACCTCCCTATAGATTTGAAAGGAGCAGTAGTTAGTCTGAAATCCCAACCAGAACTCAAGGAAATCAACAATAATGGTATCTTGAATCCGAAGTTCTAGATAGATTACTCGTGTTCACCTGATTAGATGTTTCGAGATGAAGATGGGCTGAATTGCCAAATGCACGATGGTATCTTGGATCTAAATGCAGTGAAGAAGCTGCTGCTGGAGGGGCCAGAGTGAGAAAATCTCCACCGAAACCTTCATTCTCTCTGGTAAGTCTCCGTGGGTTGGACTCAGACATAGAATCTGAGTTTGACGGACCTTCTCTGATAACAATGCAAAAAGAAACTCTCACTAACAGCATTCAACAGTAAAGGCCTTGTGAAATTCAGGGCTGAAAATCATACCTCGTTGGAAGATTGGAGTGTTCTACATTAAACGTGCAACCAGTGCTGCTGGAAGCAGACTCGTTTGTTTTAGAAACAGAAGGCATATAGCCCGGAGGAAATTTGCAACGAAATGCAGGCAGCGGTGGATACTCGGGGGAGAAGGGATATGGCCTCTTAATGCCAACCATCTGCTGCATTATATCAAGAAAATAGCTTTCAAACAAAAAGTTTCAGCAAAGGCCTCCGCAATAACTACCAATGGTATAATATATGAACTCTTTTCGTTCCCTTTTTTGAAAAAGGAATTCTGATGCCGAAGCACAAATTATTGGAATATATCACCCAATATGTCATCTATGTGCCTCTCTTATAAAAATAAACTAGAAATACAAAACTGTACTAAAGAAAACATATGTGCTGAGTGCTGTCCTAGTAAACTATATTCCTGTCTTCACAAAACGGGTAATTGGCAGACTTCACTTTTAACCAGGCAAGTAATATTCACGAAAATGTAATACACCAAGAAACGAAGGCAAGCAACAGAATTTACCTTCACTTCCTCCGGCCACAGGGGTGTATAATTGTTGCCACAATAATTTTGGTTTGAAGGGGGCTCCATCTGATAATTCAGAGCAGATGATGATGAAATCCCTGTTGAGACGTTCACCTGCAAATTTTGCAGAAAACCATTTAGCCTTCACAACGATAACGCATACATAAAGAAACTGCACAGTACTGAGTTTAGTCGGCTAACCATTGATGAAGAGGAAGGGCGTTGGCATTGTTGTGATCTTTGCAATACACAGGGGAGAGGCAAAACCGGGGTCTGTGATTCAACGGGCAAATTTAAGTTCGGCTGAAACCCGACACCATGGTGATCAAACTTCTGGTTCTCTACTTTAAGATTGTATTCACCATTAGACAATTTAGGCCAATTATGATTCCCGGGAACAATCATACTTGGCCAACTCCTATCAACACCTCCCACATTCAAAGGCTTTGAAAACGACACATTGGAGTAAGGCTGGAAAGCATCAATCTTTGAAACACAAGGGGATTGGAGTGGCCTAATAAAGGCGGAATTCGGTGGAGCTAGATCAGTGGGTGATGGTGGTGGCAAAGCCATTGAAGAAGACGAAGAAAGGTGAGGCCTAAAAGTGGGAGGCAAAACACTGGCTGCTAGTAAAGCTGCATCTTTTCTATGCTGCTCTTCTAATCTGATCTTTTCAAGCTGAGCAACACCTAGCCCTCTCTGTGGGACTTTTTTTGGCTTCATCTTCTTGGAAGATCTACTGCCATGCCCACCACCACCACTATTACTATTGCTATACTTTTGGGCATGCTCTTCTTGAGCCATTGCCATAAAATTTCAACACAATCACAAGATTTTCAGTGAAACAAACCAAAATGGAGACTACATATAGACACAAAATCCATCCACCACATCACCCTTATACTGTTCAAGAAACACAGAATATTGAGAAAGCCACACAAAAGGAGAATGTTTAAAAGAAAGAACACCAAATGGAGAAGGAAATTTCTTTTATGCCGAATCAATAAAAGCCAAAATCAAAGAAAAAAAAAACCCAAATACCCAATTTACCATCTGCAAATGATTGCTCAAAATCTGGGTATGATGGAATCCATCAATACCAGAAACTCATGAAATGAGAAACACCCTCATAATAATTCAGCCAAGATTGAAACTTTCTGATACATTTATGCTCAAAGAATGCTTCTGCATACAGATTTATAAAGCTATAAGTTGTGAGAGAGATAGAGATAGAGAGAGGGAGAGAGAAAGAGGGAGAGAGAATCTGACAGTTTCGGATTTTTCTCAAACCCAGCAGATATACTTGTCTGAGAGATCAGTAAAATGTGGAAAGACTGAAAATAAAAAGAGAAAAAAACAGACAGAGATAGCATAGAATTTAATAAAAATATATTGTTCAAAATTCAAAGCTTTCAATGAAAATCTAAAGCAACCTACGTAAATGCTGTCTTTCCCTCATTTTTCTCCCATGAATTTCTCTCCTGAATCCTCGCTCCACTCTTCCCTTTCTCCCTTCACTAGACCGACTCTCCTGTCGTTTCTTCCTCTCTCTACTCTCTCTCCCTTTCTCTCTCTTTTTCTTGATATATGTTTTTTTGGGGTTCCTAAGGAAGAGGCGATGATAATCTATGTGTGTGTGATTTTGCTGCCTGCTTTCTTGTTTTCCCTGCTGTTTTGTCATTTGTGCCATTTTAGGAGGCTGGTAGAAACTTATTTTTCTCCATTTATTTATTTTGGAATTTTGTCCAACTTTTTGGTAGTCTTGGGCACAAATTGTGGCTTTGAAACATTTCTTCTTTTATTTTTTTCTTTTTATATAATCAAGATTTCTCAATTTTGAAATATTTGTCTATTGCCCTGTTTAGTAAATGGTTGTTAGCTGATTGGGTTAGAAGGTATGATTAGTTGATAACATTAGCTGATTGTAGAAAGTTGTTTGATAGATTAGCTATTAGCTGATAATTGTTTGGTATAATTTTATTTATCAAAAATCTAATTGAAAAGGTTGCTTAGAGTAGCCTTTTGAATTTTGGAGTTACAAAAAACTTATTAACCAAACAACTAATAGTGATCATATAAGTCAAAATTGACTGATAGACGAATTATTTACCAAACAGGGCATATATCTTAAAGCACATGAATTTGCTCTAAGGACCATGAATGAAGTAAGGTTGCCAATAAAAATTCATGATTAAACGTTGATTTGACAACAAGATAAATAATTCTATTTGCTTGTTTGTTTGTTGCATCTCCTTAGAATAACCTCAATAGATAAAGTTTTTTCTTGGTTTTTACCAGGTCAAACGTAAGAGAGGATAAAGAGAAAAAAAGTAGAAAATGAAAAAAAAGGGATAACAATTATGTCAGCAAAAGAAGAGAAAAATGTCGGTTTACGCACCCAGCAGGCGCGTGGAGTGCACGCGCTCGGCTGGGCGCACTTATATGCACAATGCGCATTAGAATCTACTTGGTTCATTTTTTATTTTTTTAGTGGACCCCACAAAAAACTTATACTTGCAGAAGCTCCTCAACTTTCTCTCTCATTTCTATTTTTCCTTCACCTCAACATTGACCCCATAAAAAATTCTAAAAAAATCATTGATTGTTGCTTTTAGGCAGTTCTCATCCTAAGTTCCTAACAAGTAATGCATTGACAAGATGACATGACATGCTAATTTTTTTAAAAAATGATTACTTGGTTTGCAAACTTACTACTACAAAAAGTTTGCAAACTTGACAAAAGGTTGTGAAAGCCTTTGGTACTTCTATTTTTATTGATTTTTTTATTTTTTATTTATTTTGTTGTGATGTAATGTGAAAGTGTGACATTTTTAAAGTGAGAGAGTATTGTAAGGATGTAGAGAAAATAGTGAAAGAATTTTAAATTTGATAATGTGAATTTAAGACCAACTTTTAAAAGGGAGATAAACTTATACAAAGATAAGAATAGACTTAGTATTCATATTTTGTGGTATAAGACTAATCTAGCTTACCTTCAATTAGATATTATTTGGATCAACATTTCTCAACAGAGTTGGTTCACACATTAACTCCATTACAATATAATTGATTAGTGTAGCTCCAAATCCAGAAAATATTTTTAATAAATGTTAAGATAAAACATTTATTATAATTAATTTATTACATTTAATATAAAATATTATACTTTCAGTACACAAATAATATAATTTTTTATTTCGTGAGTTATGTGGACCATGTAGAATGACTCAATAGCACCTAACTAGGCTACTTCTTGGGTTATTAAAGGCAATAGGTCATAGTTATTATTGGCACGGAACAAGGGGATGTGACAAGTAGTGAGGTTGAATATAGACACATGTATAGTCAAGGAGGGAGAGCAACAAAGGACACACACTTGACAACAAGTAAAGGGAGTCCCGACCCTATAAAGAAAAATACTTGATGTACTCTCAAAATCTTACTATTAATTTTTACTCTCACTTGTGTTCAAATTTGATTAGAGGAAAAAAATGAATGGATAAACATCATGACCCCTTAATAAATTGAGCAATCAAAGCGTGTCATAAAATTGGAGTACAAATTAAGAATACATGTAGAACTACTCCCCTATAAAAGAGACATCATGTCTCTCATTCGGACATCATCATTTGATTCACTATAGCACTCCTAGCTTGGTAGTGCCATGTTCACACTTCCATCATATTGACTTAGGTTCGATTCTTATATATACTAGTCTTACTTCATTACTTGGGCGCCGTTGTACCTACACTTTTAGGCCTAAGGCCTCGAGTAATATTAATATTATTACATACCTCCTATTTTGTATATTCATACCAGATTTATGATGGGTCTAGTTTTAGAAAACTATTAAGTGAGAACCAATCAAATTGTTAAGTTAGCATATAATGTGGCTACTTTGGAATGAATTAACACTTCTTAAACTAACTCTATAAATATATTTTAATTATAAAAAAAATCATAAATAAAAAATACACCTAAGTTTGGGGAAGCAACTACTTGCTCCATGTTTTTTCATTGATTTTTTAAGAGTAGCTGCATTACAAGATAGTATCTGTTTAATATACTTTACTTCAAAGAAAGCCGCATAGGTGTGAGCTAAGCTCAAAGTGCTTGGCCGAGACCTTTGGTTAATATAATGTAAAACTGTAAAAGTATTATACATTTCAGGGATAATGATCAAATAAGCCCTTGAACTATTCATGAAAGTGCAATTAAGCCTTTGAACTAGAAAAAATTCCAATTAGACATTTGAACTTATAAAAAAGTGCAATTAGTACAATTTGACCTGTTATTGCAGGTAACTTTCATATTAAATGTGATCGGAATGTCACATCAATATGTTTTGCTAACTTAGATTTCTAATTCACATAATTATTATTATTATTATTAAAAATTAATATATTTTTTTAAAAATTTAAATATAATCTTTTTAAATTTTTTATATTTTATTTTTATAATAATAATAATAATAATAATAATAATAATAATTATTATTATTATTATTATTATTATTGTTATTATTGTTATTATTGTTAGGCATTCAAGTCAGTAAAACATATTGGTATGGCATTTCAACACCTTTAACTTGAAAGTTACCTGTAATAACATGTCAAATTTGGCTAATTCCACTTTTTTCTATTTTTCGGTGTCTAATAAGATTTTTTTTTTCAGTTTGAGTGTTTAAATATGAAGTATTATTTGACCTTTATCACTATATTTAATATTTATCTCACATAAAATTTTGTGGTAACAATGTCATTTTTTAAAAGTATAACAAGATTGAGTAGTTTTAGGAGTAATATTTTCTCACAAGAATTAAAAAATCTTTTAAGATTGTGGGCAAGATTAAAACATTTTTTTATATGCAATTAATTATATCACAAATGCTTGTTCAAACAAATCAATCCGTGACTTAGGAATATTTATGGCTTATATAGGAGAGTTACTATAAATGTATTAACTTTAATCAAAACATTAAATAAGATTCCAAAGATAAATATTAATAAGATACATAACATTTCATTGGTAAGAATACATATTTGACTTTAATTAACATTTAAGACTGATAAATATTATTATAGTAATTATACTGCGGTTTGATTTGTGTGAAACTATTTAATTACTTGAAACGAGTAATATTTTTAACGAAAATGCAATATTTTTTATTTGTTAATCAGTATTACATTTCCATTAATACTTTTCAATAAAAAAATTACAATATTTGAGAGCAATTTCACATGACATAGCCTCATACATGTTTTTGAGATTATACTGATGCTTACATATACATACATGTGTGCATTACTTAATTGATTTAGTATATTGGATTCTAAATCGAATTAAATTAAAAGTTAATTATATTTTTAGTTTCTAAATAGACAAAATAAATATATTAATCATTTACTTATAAAGTTCAGCAAATTCACCACTAATTAATCATTCAATTGTCAAAAATCAGTTTCAGATCAGATTTCTCACAAATCCAGCCGTTATACTTGTCTAAGAGACAGACAGATATTATAGAATTTAATAAAAAAATATTTTGTAAGCTGATAATAATCTAGGTGTGATTTTGTTACCAAAATGTTGTCTGTGGCTAAACCTCACTCGTGTGTATGTAATAGTCTACAAACGACATTATGTGACAAGTTTAATTGAGAGCGTATTGTCAAGAATTAAACTCATGACATTTTGATACAAAAATTATGCTCCCCTAACTCAATTATTCATTTTGGACAATAAATTAAATAAATGCACTTCCTATCGTTTTGTGCCATTTTAAGAGGGTGGTACGTAGAAATAAATTTTCTCTATTTATTTATTTCGGATTTCTTTATAACATTTTTTTTAGTATTGGCAACAAATTGTGGGTTTGAATTAATTCTATTTTTCATCATTCGATTGAGGTGTAATTTTATATTTAGAATTTTTATATTTAGTTTTAAATTATTAATTTGATAAGATTTAGTCATTAATATTTTTTCTAATGATTATTTTTAATTTAAAATACTCTGATGTTCAGTGATTTTGTGTGTAATTTCTTTTTTTTGAATAAAAACATTTGTTGGATATGTTTAAGCAATTTGAGTATTTGACAGTCGTTGCAATAACATCAATAACAAAAATGATAATAAAAATAAGGATAATAATAAGGATACCAAAATTAATTTATTTAGTATTGACACTTCATTAACTCGTAATAAAATCAGGTCAATTTTTAAATAACTGGTTTTTTTTTAAAATAAAAAATTGTATATATAATATTTTGTTGAAGTGAATGTAATAATATTACTCGTATCATAAATGCTTGTCCAAATAAACCAATCTGTGACATAAAAAATATTTATGGCTTATTTAATATTAATTAAGAATATAGATTTGGCCTTAATTAACGCTATTAAATATTAGGGAAAATAACTCATTTTCTCCTGAGTTATATGCATATAGTAGTTTTTCCCCCTGAGTTATTCATGCATCCACATTTGTCTCCTCGGTTATGTTGAAAGTGTCGGTTTTCTTCCCTGTGATGTTAAATTGACATTTTTACCCTTAGAAAATAATTTTTCTTCTCCAACAAATTATTGCTTATATGTATAGATGATCACGATTCGGTTCGAACCTAACCGGACACTGTAGCAATCACATCAAAATAGTATGGACGGTTCTGGTTACGATTCAAAATCGGAAAAAAATAAAATAAAATAAAATAAAATAAAATAATTGTTGAACCGTGAACCGGAACGGAACAACAGTCATATATAGAGAAAATGTTCAAACACTATTATTGGTAAATGATAAAATCGATTCGGTTCGTTTCAAATTTCAATTTTGAACCACCAATTCAAAATTTATTTATTTATTTATTTTTGTAAATTCTATTTCTTATTTTTAAAATAGTCTAAATTCAAAAATTATTTTATTTTATTTTTTTTTCCGGTTTTGAATTGTAACCAGAATCGTCCCTGTTATTTAGGTTCAATTGCTAAAGTGTCAGATTAGGTTCGAACCGAACTGTGGTCTTTCATACACAGTGACGGATCCAGAAAAATGTCTCTTATATACGGAAGGTTGTGCGTTTGAGTCTCAACGATATTGACTTTTTGTGCTTCAATAGGTTGAGAAAGTAGTAATGAACATATATTGCATTGTAATATAACGGTAGTACTAAAAAAATGAAACACTTAAAAGGAATATAGTCGGATATAGACGAAAAATAAAACACATCAAAACTTTATACAAATATTAATAACAATATATGAAACATAATTAAGTTGATAAAATAATTCAAATAAAAAACATATTATAAATTACACATCTCATTATTATTGGAAGAAACTACCAACAAAGATATATAAAGTTAGATAGAAGAGGAAGAATGCTTGCTGCTGGATTCATATAAAGTTAGATAGAAGAGGAAGAATGCTTGCTGCTGGATTCGAACCCTTGCCATATCGAACAAAAAATAAGTGCCATCCAACTCTGCTCAATGAACAATTATTTACTTTTATCTGTTTTCATATATTTATATCGAAATATGTACTATACATACATATATATATACAAGGGCTATATGGGGGTGGGGGGAGTGGGGGTAGATGCCCCCATTACCCCCATGTTGGATCCACCACTGTTCATACATATAAGCAATAATTTGTTGGAGAAAAAAAATAAATGAAATAGTTATTTTTAAGGGCAACAATGTCAATTTAACATCACATGGGAAAAAACCATCACTTTTAACATAACTGAAGAGGCAAATGTAGATACATGAATAACTCGGGGGAAAATTGCTATATGCATATAACTCAGGTGAAAAAAATGTCATTTTCCCTAAATACTATTATAGTAATATCTCTAGTTTTGAAAGATTTCAAGATGAACGATTATATATCTACATCTACAATCTTAATAAGAGCCAATAAAGTTAGGGCTCTAACGGGAAGAAAAAAAATGTTAGTAGTAATTTTTACTTAAACGAATGGTTCATATTATTTTGATTTTAGTAATTTTTTTTTATAATTTTCCTTTTTTACCCTCTATTATATTAGTTTATTCACTTAAATAACCTCACATTCCGTTAGTATAATAAACTTTAATAAAAGAATATTTTGTAAACTTTTAACTTACCCAATAATTTCTATAAGAAAGATCTTAGATTCGAATCCCATCCTAATCAAAGTTAGGGCTCTAACAGGAAGAAAAAATGTTAGTAGTAATTTTTACTTAAACGAATGGTTCATATTATTTCGATTTTAGTAAGTTTTTATAATTTTCCTTCTTTACCCTCTATTATATTATTTTCTTCCCTTAAATAACCCTACATTCTGTTAGTATAAACTTTAATAAAAGAATATTCTGTTAACTTTTAACTTACCCAATAATTTCTATAAGAAAGGTCTTAGGTTCGAACCTATTCTAATCAGATTTGACAAAATTGTTAAATATATACTACGAATATGTTAGTGTATATTATTGAAACTAGTTTTTTCACACGCATTGCGCGAATAGGATAATGCCCAATGTTTATTTTTAAATAAATACTTCAAAGTATATCAATATATAAATGTTCATGCATATGAAATTGAATGTTAAATTTTTATTTAAATTAGTAATTCAAAGTATATGAATGCAAGATAATATATGAGAAGTTGATTATAATATTACGGGGTAGTTTACCGCTTCAATTTATTGGATCATTTGAATGTTTTCTTTTGTCAACAAATACTCCACAAGTAATTAATATGATTTGCTTCAAATTATTTTTTTTATATTTTTTTTCTATGTTATTAATAAAATACTTGGTAAATAAATATATAACATTATTTTGTATTATAACTTTGATACGGAGTATTTTATCACAAAATAATATAACAAGAAGACAATGAGTAATGTAATGAATATAATTAATTAATGAATGTAAAGGTAATGAATCTTTGCATTGTAGAAAATAAAGAATATATAACTAATGAAATTATATCTCTTTTGAAATTTTTTGATAATGGATAATTTTTATTGTAGAAAACATATAACTAATAAAATTATATCTCTTTTGACATAAATATACTTTTTTCCAAGTGTTCCAATAGTGTTTTTTGGTTCGTTTTTCTTAATGACACGAACTTTACAATTTCAGCCCACAGTTTGTGTGTCAATATCAATTAATTTTACTGCATTTGCCATGACTAATATCTTTGTGTCATTGGAAATATGTTCATAATTGAATTTATAACTCATTTAATATTTGAGAGGTCCAAAGTCACTCTTATATTATATGATTATGTCCTTCATTATTTGAGCTATTGTATTTAGTTATTTTAATAGACATATTAATTGTTTGTTTTAGAAATAGTCGGTGGTTAATTCACATTTTAATCTGTATGAACTTTTGTTTTAGATGTTATGAGATCAATGAATAAAAAGGGAGTTAGCTTGACATGATATTTTGAAGTTGAAATTTTGAATGAAAAGATGAGATTTCAACTAATAGAGTATATTATAATTTATAAATAACATCATGTATCATATACATTTCAGTATTTTA
>CM008331.1:4895111-4915907 GCA_002525835.2 Ipomoea batatas
GCCAAGCACAAGTTTTTGTTTTTTTGTTTAATAAAATTGCTAAGTTTGTACCTTTTTTAAAATTATTTTATTATTTTATTATTCTCAATTATAAAACTTAATCCACAAATAAGATGAGTCAAGCCGGCAGCATTACATATGACCTAAAATAATTATAGTTTTTAAGGGCCTGAAATAATGAGTTGTTTAGTGGTGGATCAAATCATGATTCTCGTACTAGAATGATGAGTTTAATTCTTGCTAATACTCTTTCGATCAAATTCGTTGCACATGGTCTTTCAGTGTAATTTACCTCAAGAACTTTATGTGAGAGTCGAAGCTCCAAAGTCCAAAGGGAGAATTGGAAATTTTTCTGATAGGAGATCAGAGCGTTTTTCCTTGGAGATGGAAAATTCGTCCACTCATATGTGATTTGTGACTTATTATATAGAGTGCAGTTTATCCAATGCACACCATCGAGTAGTTTATCGTT
Organism: Ipomoea batatas; assembly: GCA_002525835.2. NCBI lineage: Eukaryota > Viridiplantae > Streptophyta > Magnoliopsida > Solanales > Convolvulaceae > Ipomoea > Ipomoea batatas. The sequence continues at coordinate 4,895,584 of CM008331.1, forward strand.
TATTGTTTATTTTTTTTAAAAGATTTGAAAAAAAAAATGGATTTCAATCATTACATATTTTCATACTAGTGTTTTTATTTTCTAATTTTTTTACCATTGTAATATACTCCCTAATAATTTTTCAAAAAAAAGTTACAATTTTAGTCCCTAGATCAACAAAACTACTATGTATTTGATGTGGTAATTAAATACATTAGTATCTACAAACGGATAGTTGTATTTTGGGTCAGATCGTATGTTTGTATTCATCGACCTACTTGTTGATTTAAACAGCTGAGCTCGGAAAAGGCGACAGTAGGTCAAAGAGTCCCAAGCTAATTAGTGTTAGGTGATAACGCCCCAAAAGTCTCACCTCTTAGCAATAAATGTGTTATTTATAGGGGTGAAGGAGGGAGCACATGTTGGGGAACCGGCATGCCTAGCTGCCACGTGTTGTCCATGCACTCGACAGTTTCGGAGGCTGCGTAGAGCTGTCTGTGTGTCACAAGATGCCTGCCTTGGGCTAAGGATGAAGAGGTCAAGCCGAGCATCACTTCTTGCATGCGTCTCTTAGTGTAAAGCAATTGAGCTCGGAATGCCTGTCCCGAGCTTTGAGGTCGGAACCGAGATTAAGGTTCATCCTGTAATATCATATGCAGAATTCCAGGTAGTATATCAATTTGGGTCGGGTTGAACCCATATCAGGTCGGATACGATTAGGACTCGATTCTCGTGCCCTACGAAGAGCGAACCGAGCACATATACGGCGAGTCATCCATGGTATACTTCTCATCAGTATTAAACTCTATTTGTGTTGTACTTAGTACATGGGTATTTTCATTTTTTTTATGTTCCTTCTTTAATTATAGCCCTCTTCAGTCTCGATAGTAAAAAAAAAGTTAATTTTAATAAGCCATGTAGTGGAATTGAAGAGATAATAAATTTTAGGAAAGAAGGTTATCAACTTTCTATTTTATAGACGAAAGTAGAGAGGTTATTAAAACAAATAATAATAATAATAATAATAATAATAATAATAATAATAATAATAATAATAATAATAATAATTTACTAAAATACCAATATACAAAATAAAACTTTAATGTAGTTTAATGGTTTTTTTTTTTTTTGAAAATATGTAGTTTAATGGTTTTGTTACTTCAATGACTACAATTTGCAATTTTTTTTTAAATATTGAAATGGCAAAAAGTTATGAATTAAATTGAATAGTAGGAAATAATTAAGAGAATAAATATCGAAATTTCCCTTAAAATATTTTATTTTGTCAAACAAAAACTCACACAAGACTTCACCTGAATACTCATGTCACATTTGATCAATTCAAAAATGAATTTTTGAAACGTAAACTTAGGGTGTGTTTGGTTCACACAAGGGATTGAAATTAGAGTGAGAATCAATACTTAGTAATGGTAATGGGTTTGGTGAAAGTATTTTAAGTGTTTGGTAGTAGGGTGAAATTGGAATGATTACCAATGATGTGATAAATACATTGGGGTCTCTAAATACACCTACGTATAGTCTACGAAGTAGGTCCGTGAGCTCGGGTAACTAAGATAGTGGATCGGACATTCCCGAGTTGAAATGGATTGTTAATGAGCAAGTCCAAAAGTCTCTCCTCAAGGCATTAAATGCACCTTATATAGAGGGCTGGAGGGGACACATGCCGAGAGCTCGACATGTTAGCCATGTGTCTTTATGCACTAAGAAGATCGAAGGCGTCGTCGATACATCCACGTGTAATGAGATTCCTGAAGTATCTGATTATGATGTGATAGGGTAGGGCGGTATTAGTTGTATTTACCTAATAAGTGGGTAGAAGGCTTTGTGTTCGAGACGTACAACTAGTTGAAGTGTTAAGGTGGGGAAATCCGCCTGAGCTCAGGGTATGCTGTACAACAGCTAGTAATCTCAGAAGAATAAACTTGAACATCGGCTCAGGTCTGGTTTGACCCAGACTAGGTCGGATATTCTCGGTAACTAGACCAAAAGGCTTACAGGGTTAATACTGAACTGCTTGTATGAGCAAGGTGATATTCCCTATCAAGCAGCGTCCTATATAGGGTGCATTTAATGCCTTGAGGAGATACTTTTGGACTTGCTCATTAACAATACATTTCAACTCAATCTGCTTACCGAGTTGAAATGTAAGCATTTAATGCTCCGTAAGCCTTTTGGTCTGCTTACCGAGAATATCCAACCTAGTCTAGGTCAAACCAGACCTAAGCCGATGTCGAGTTTATTCTTCCGAGATTACTAGTTGTTGTATATAATCAGGGGGGATAAATGAAGGCTTTAATGTGTCATTTGAGGCTTCATAAATACCCCCTCCCGGAACAGTTTGTAAGGGGTTCGAATATTTTTCATGTACGTAGTAAAACATTTTCAGCTTTTTCACTTGGCTTTCTTCAATCTTTCTACATGTGTTGACTCGTCGACTGACTATCCATAGTCATAAAACCAATAGTGCCAATCGAAACCATAAATTTTTCCTTTACACACACACAATCAAGATCAGATGAGAATTAGTAGTTTTGTGAGAACATGAAGACTAATCTCATCTATACAATTATGATGATCAATTCAAGGGCTAAACATTAAGAAAAAACATTGACATTTTTGTATTTACGAAGGTGTATTTGAAAATGTTTGATAGTACATTTGTAGATAATGGCTAGTGCACTCTAGATCCATATATAATAGTGCACTCATGCATGTGTGTGCATTATTAGTTTCCCATTTTCGTCCCCCAATTACACCATTACTACTTTTCGTCTTTAAATTATTTGCATAATGACATTTTCTGTAATTTTTTTTTCAACTCAACCCTAACTAAACTTAGGAATGGAAAAAGCTTTTTTTTTTTTTAAATAAATAAATTTGTAATACTCCCCTTGGATAATTTGACAAGGTAATCAATTTGATTTCAATTTACAGCCACAAAAACATTTGACCAACGCGAAAAATAAATCACATTTTACATTCCTTTATGCGTTCCACAATGGATAATATGACATTTCAAACACAAATTATTTCCAATTTCAATCCCATGACTGACACTTTCTCATTTGTTCAGTAAGCATTATTTTTGTCATATCTGATAGATAATTTTTTTTATCACATTTAATCCTTTAAACCAAGTATTATGTAAAAAAACAATCATAATACATTGTATTTCCAATTCATAATCATACACATTTAAACGTATAGGCGCCTAGGCGGTAAAAATGTATAATTTTGACTTAGAAATGTAACTTTTCTATCAAAAGTTGTCATAAGAATTAAATGCGGTGATAAGACAAAAATCGTGCTTCAAATTATTATTTTTTTTGGTGCGCAGGAGGTGCTTAAAGACCCCAAAGAAATTAGTACTTAACTTATTAACATTCTTAGTTTGAATTAATCAATTATGTCCAATGAAGATCATAAGGTGAGACTTATTTAGTACTCACCTCAAATAGAGATGGATGTCAATTTTTCTGGTCACTAAAAAAGTTAATAACTGAATATAAAATTAATTTTATTTACTATAACAAAAGTAAAAATAATTCTTTGAAACACTCAAAAGGTAAATGCATATAGTATGATTGGTATGAGGTCATTACACGTAAAAACCTAGCTAGCCTAAGATGCTAGTAGGAATTTCTTTTTCTTTGCAGATGATGATGATAGTCCTAAACCGAAAGTAGTCAGTTTCATTCTCTACCAATTTCTGCTTTCCCATATGTGGTTGTGTATGGTGGCTCTAAAGTCTAAAGTCAATCAAATCTTTCAGCCAATATTCCACTTGACCCAGAAAGATGTTGACGCACCATATACAGATTCCTGCCTGAAAACCCCTAAAGATCTAATGCTATATTGGGTGATGAAAAAAAAACTCCTAAGATTTGATGCTATATTGAGTGATGAGAAAAACTTGTAAGTTATTATTAAGGGTATGTATTGAGTAACATTTGTTCTTGTGTGATATAATTCGCAAATTATGACAAGAACCATCATTCATTTGGTTACTCCATTTCGGAGTGATCTGATGCTATATTTCGATTTGTTGAAAAAAACCTTCTTGATTATGGTTTGACTGCCCAAAATACGTTAATGGCACTTATCATACAATGTTATTAGCGTCCTTTAATTTATTCCATTAGACAGTATATTGAGATCGATTAGACTTGGCAATTCGTGTATACGGGTTCGTTAACGGGTCGACACAATAACGACACGAACACGATAAGGCTAAACACGAACACGACACGTTAAGGTTAACGGGTTCAAAATTGTAACACGTACACGAACACGAATTGTTAACGGGTTAAATGGGTTGACACGATAGACACGTTTTGTTAACGGGTTTCGGATCGTGTCGACACGATATGACACGAAACCCGTTTAAACCCGCTAAATCTATTGATATATTAAAAACTAAAATTTAAAGTTAAGTTATATAAAAAAGAAATAAAACATACGATCCAATCCATCAAACAAACTAAAAAAATATTCAATTTATAACATTCATAAAATTATAAAATAACATCCAAAAATCATAATTAAAGAAGTTCATACTAGTTTTTAGAATAAAATTGAACACAATAAACATTCAAATTTCGTATTGTCGAACATCAATAATTGGTGTATGATCTTCGCCTAATGTAGTAAATTCATTCTTAATCATGTTCATGATATATTTTGTAAAGACAATGGTTCTTACCTAAATGACAATGGTTCTTAGCAGGTTCCAACGTGTATGTATAAACGGGTTCGTGTAAACGGGTTAACACGATAATATTAACGGGTTAAACGGATTCTTAATAGGTTTAACGGGTTGACCTGTTAAGACACGAAAACATAACGGGTTCTTAACGGGTCAACCCGTTAACGACCCTGGACATGTTAAGGCTAAACACTAACCCGTTATTATCGTGTCCAGTTTCGTGTCGTGTTAACGGGTCGTGTCGATAATTGCCAGGTCTACTTGAGATGGATTGTCTCAATGTTTGTAATCTTCTCAACAAATCTTCTTCTCATCTCTCATATGCAGGATGCATCATATCTCATTGTCAAGTTCTGGTTAGGCACTTTGACTCAGTGCCCTACCGCTATATACAGGATGTATCATATCTCATTAGTCCTGTTAGCTAATTCACTTGCTCGGACTACAGGTTCTCAGGTTGATTCTTCTTGTATTCGGTTTCCTTCTTTATCATCTTGCATTCGTCTTTTGATTCCTTATTAATATATGCTGGTATTTTTTATTTTTTTTTTCAAAAAAGATGTAATTTGACAATAATTTGATTCTAAACACTAGTTGTGCGGTTGTGCAATGGTAGAAGTAACATTCTTCTCATGTCATACTTTCTTTAACAAACAAAAAAAAATGCTATTTGATTAAAATTTCATCATACTAAATTGTACGTGCCTTAAATAATATATAACTTGTGATAAGTGTTACATCATTAATTACTTATAGTTTGATTAATCTACTATATGTATTTAATTTGATGGTTTCATTGGGGGTTGATCCAACATGAACATTAAAATATAATACGAATATTTTGAGGTAGCAGAGGGTTTTTGCCTTTTGATGAAGTGATGTTATTCATTTAGCCTAAGAGACCCTTATTTGCCACCCTCAGAACCTCTTCTATATAGTAAAAGATGAAGGGGTGCATTCATGATGAAATGCCTAAGAGACCCTTATTTGCCTTTCGAACTGTTACTTTTTATCAAAATAATTTTTCTAACAATTATTTTTTGGAAAAAGTGTCAAATAGACCACTGAACTTGTCGCTTTTGTGCAATTGGACCATTGAACTTAAAAAGTGTGCAATTTAACCATCAAACAAGCAAAATTTGTGCAATTGAACCATTTTTACAAAATTTTTTAATTCAATTTGAGTTAAAAACATTTCAATATTGACTTTCAACTAGTATGGTAGAAGAAAATGCCACTCGTAATACATATATGTTAGTAATATAATTGGATTTTACCAAAAAAAATTTGTAAAAATGATCCAATTGCACAAATTTTGTTTGTTTGATGGTTGAATTGCACACTTTTTAAGTTCAATGGCCCAATTGCACAAAAGCGATAAGTTCAGTGGCCTATTTGACACTTTTTTCTTATTTTTTTACCTGTTGCAATGTATTAGTCCGTTAGCTCGTATGATAGATCACCAATGATTATACAGAAAATTGAAGAATAAAGAAAGTACAGAAGAATATTTCAGCTCTCTTATTCTTGACAAGGAATTGATGTTATATATGAGACAAATAAGACACATTTTAAGTTTGTGAATGTGACCACAATTGTGTATAATTAATCAAGTTTATTTTAATATCACTCACGACTGGAAGACCAACTTTGAAGTTTTGAATGTGACCACAATTGTGTATGTATATATAATAAATCTTTACTAGCAACGTTTAGTGTTTCTTCTATAAAGAGACATTTTGGAGTGGTGCCCCTTACCGCAAGCCAATGACTTTTCCTAGCCTTAATAAAACAAACTCGATCTATGTCCATTGCCTTCTTTTCTTAACCATTTTGTAACATTGTAATAGTCAATCATAATCTCTTATATCAAATTGCCCTTCTTTTCTTAGCCATACAGAATATTAAAGAGTGTTCTTGGGTAACAGATATACTCTACACGTATGATTGAACTCACGATGGTGAGATATCGAGTATATATTATACACAGACCCAGAAAATAAATCAAGTATAGCTAGCCAAAAGTAAAAGAAAAAGTTCAAAATTGAATTATATTGAAATAAACATCTATGCATGAAACAATATTTGTTTTATAATAATACATTAGTGATAATATTGTAGTTTTTAAATATTTATATTTTTTTTTATAATGCACTGTCTGCATTTCACAACATCATACTAAAATTGAATTCTTTGGTTATACATGAAAATTGAATTCTTAAAGATCTCGACCTATAACATAACCATCAATTGACTCACCATAACCATGTTAAGATTTGCCTGAAACATGATAAAATTGTCCAAATCATTCATCATTTACAAAATAAAACATTACCTCTTAGAATTTCGGAGTGACTGCACCAGTGTTGTCGAATCGCAACTTACCGTAGCTCAAGATTAACGGAGGACAAGGCCAGGACAACCTCCTTATCCCAATATGTCATAGTTGACTACAAATCTGTTGTTCATTATATTCATGACTTAGATTCTCCTTGTTGGGATTCTTTTGATAAATTATATTTGTTCCACACATATGGCTTTTCTGGTATACCTTAGGTTTAATGAATACATCTTTTGAAACCTCTGTTCTTTCAAACCCTTAAGCTCTACCAACCACTTTAATTTCTTTATCAAATTAAAACTTGTTAGTTGGTTTGTCGAAAATTCACATCTTCTAAGAGATAATAAACTTTACTGGTTCATCTTATTATAAAATCTATTGATTTAACTTTCTTCCATCAGGTCTTTTAATTTGTGAAGCTTTATCATATCGTTTTAAGATCTTCATAAAATAGTCTCTTTTATGACCATAAGATCTTCTAATTTGAACCTATGTGGTTCCTCTCTTATAGGTTGTTCGGCTACATGAATCCAACCTGTTAAAGGTTGTTCGGCTACATGAATCCAACCTGTTTGTAAGCTCTTTTACAATAAGATCTTCTTGAAATGAGGTTTCTATTTTGCCCGTGCCGGTAGTTACTAAGTTCTATTTTGCCCATTAGAACTTTTTAATTAATAAAAAATTACATTTTCAATTGACCTCGCTCGCTGAGTGTCGAACTCACTCCCTTCCATATTGGGTGCAACCAAGTGCCACTAGACCACAAGATCATTAGTAAAAATGCATAGTATTAATAAATAAATGAGAGTAAAGTACTTTTTTCTGGGAGGAATTCTTTTTTTTTTAAAAGTACTACTGACATTGTTATAATTTTAGTATCTGTCCATATATATTTTCTTAATATGTGACATGATAGTCTCACACATTTAGACCAGTTGTTATATGGTAGACTATGGTCCACAGGCATTGTAGACCATGGTCATAAAACGACGTTGTTTCAGTAAGTAGGAGAAACGGCTGCCTTAAGTCGCAACGAAGCTTCGTAACTGATACTACAGTTCATCTCAAAAGATATTGCCTCATATTTGTTTTTATAATATCGAAAAGGAACTGCAGTTGGGTTGAAAGAGAACTACAGTATATATAAATTGATACTGAATAACAGTTCCACATTTTTGGGTCTATATTGTCTAATGAAACTGTAGTTATATCGAAATGATATTGTAGTTGTGTTGAAAAGAAACTGCAGTGTATTATAAAAGAAACTATTAGTTGTGTTGAAAGAAAACTGAATAACAGGTTCACATATTTGAGTGTATAATATCGAATGAAACTACAGTTATATCGAAAAGGAACTCCAGTTGTGTTGAAAGGGAACTGCAGTTGTGTTGGAAGGGAACTGTAGTTGCGCGGGACGGAGGTCGTTTCAGCCGTTAGTTTTCGTTAATCAAAATGACGTTATTTTGATGCGCGGTCCAATAAAATTTGCGCATTTAGACCCATGAAACCGCAGTCGTTATACAGTGGACCATGGTCCACAATGTATTGTGGATCATGGTCACAAAACAATGCTGTTTTAGTAAGTGGGAGAAACGGTGACCGTAAGTCGTAATGGAGCTCCGTAACTGATACTACAGTTCATCTCAAAAGATATTGCCTCACATTTGTTTTTATATTATGGAATGAAACTGTAGTTATATCAAAATGTAACTGTAGTTGTGTTGAAATGTAACTGCAGTGCATATAAACTGATACTGAATAAGAATTTCACATTTGTGTTTTTATATTATCGAATTAAGCTGTAGTTATATCGAAATGTAATTGTAGTTGTGTTGAAATTTAACTGCAATGTATATAAACTGATACTGAATAATCGAAATGATATTGTAGTTGTGTTAAAAGAAAACTGCAGTGTATTATAAAAGAAACTGAATAACTAGTTCATATATTTGAGTGTATAATATCGAATGAAATTGAAGTTATATCGAAAAAAAACTGCAGTTGTATTGAAATGTAACTGTAATATATATAAATTGAAAGTGAATAACACGGAACAGAGGCCGTTTCAGTAATCTGTTTTCATGAAACCGTAAGAATTTTTATAGAGATTAAAAAATAAATAAATAAAGCCAAACAGCGCTTAAGTTTTGTGCCACACAACTAATTCGAAGAAATTTACCGCCAAAACGACAATGCTTTCGTCGCCATTGCTGCACCACCCGTCGTCCTACTCCCTCTATCTCCATCCAACCCAGCAGCTCAAGCTCCTTCCTCGTAGCCGCGAGTTTCCATTTTTGTCTCTCCATTCCTCGCCGCTTGTGGGGTTTCACAAGGATGTTCTCGCACCTTTCGTTTCTAAATCATCGCTTTCGTCGTCTTCTTCTTCTTCTGTTTCCTTGGTCGGGGATGATTTCGAAGTGGAGCTTGGGCGCTTGCTGGCTCTCTTGCCGGAAGAGATGCGGCGGGGAGTTGGGGAGCATCCGGAGCTGCACCACTTGATCGAGGTTGTTATGGACTTGGGCCGCAAGCCCCTCGCCCGGTTCCCCTCCGGAGACTTCGTTTTGTCGGACCATCCGATTACTATGCAGGATCTTGAACATGCCACTTCTCAGGTGAATATGATTGTTGAACCTGTTTGTTCTTTGAAGTTTTGATTGACTGGTCCTTTTTTCTCAGTGTGTCTTCTAAGTCTTGCACTCTAAGTGTTTGATAAATTTCTAATAAGCTCTTCCCTTTTTCCTATAGATAATTAAAAGGTTTATGTAAATTTCGCTATTGAAGTTTGAAAAAATATGGTCTTTTCCTCCTTTTTCTTGTGAATATATGGTGGTACTGTTTGTCTCTGATTGACTGAATAGCAATTTCTATAATTGTGCTATTAAAATGTCATTTTACTTTCTTCGTTGGCCAGTAATCCAATCCATTCAGCTATTTTATTTGAGGACTCTTTGTAAAGTTAATCTTTTTTCCATTTAGCATAATCATAGAAAAGGTTGTTCTTTTAAGGTCACGATGCATGCAAGTTGGAACTCATGGTTCCTCTTATTCTAGGTTGGGGATTTTGCTATTGATAACAGAGAGCAGGCATTAGCCGGACCTTGCACCGGATCAGTGCCATTAGGAATCGGAAAGGTAGGATTATTGGTTTAACCTGTCGTGTTGGCCGAGCTTTATCAGGAAGTGCCAACTCATTGCAAGATTTAGTTAAACTTGGGGCTTCTTTGTTGCTAATTGGACCTCCTGGAGTAGGAAAAACTACAATTATCAGGTTAGTAATTGTTATGCCATTTTTTGGGTGGGGGTTGGGACACGTTGCTTAACATGCATTGTTGTCTACATGACTGGCTAAAATGGAGCAATATTTTTCTTATCATTAGGGATATAGCTAGGATGCTTGCAAATGATTATGGGAAACGAGTCATGATTGTTGACACTTCAAATGAAATTGGTGGTGATGGAGATATACCTCATGCAGGAATTGGTAACGCACGGCGCATGCAAGTGCCACACACTGACATGCAACACAAGGTAATAAAGAGTAGCTTGATTTTCCCCTTTTTTTGTGGTGGGGTTAATCCAATTTCCCATGTTTTCATTAGTTTTGTTGTTTTATACTTTGGAGTGCTGCACTATACTTAAATCTTTAGAGGGACTGAGGGAATAACTATTGAATCAGGGTATATAATATAAATACACACACATTTATTTATTTATATCTTATGTTGTCCTTACTCCTTGATTCTCCAATGGAATATTCTTTTTGTAGGTCTTGATAGAAGCAGTTGAAAATCATATGCCACAAGTGATTGTAATAGATGAAATTGGTACTAAACTTGAGGCTATGGCAGCAAGCACAATTGCACAACGTGGTATTCAGTTGGTTGCAACTGCTCATGGTGTAACAATAGAGAATTTAGTGATGAATCCAGCTCTGGAGATGCTTGTTGGAGGTGTACAGGTATTTTTTTTTTTTTCTTGACCAGTAGGTCATAAGTTCATGCTTTAAAACTCTCAAAATTGATTCATTCTCAAATGTACAGTGGTATACAAAACAGCATGCAGTCATTTTTTTATACTCTTCTACTCTTGTAAAGGATTTTTCAACTGCTCTAGCTCTGCAATAGCAACTTTTTGAAGAAGTAATCAATGCAAGCTAATAATATTGCTATCATTCTCAGAGTGTGACACTGGGGGATGAAGAGGCAAGCCGGCGTGGTGTTCAAAAATCTGTACTGGAGAGGAAAGGACCCTCAGCTTTTAGCTGTGGTGTTGAGATAATTTCGAAGACAGAGTTGCGAGTTCACCCTAATTTAGAAGCTACAGTAGATGCTATTCTTTCAGGTTTTGTGTAACCCTCTCTTCCTACCTACCAAATCATGTGATTGGCTTTCACTCTTTCTTATTTCATGGAAGCAATCTTTGACATTTTGTTCTACTCATGTTGAGAAGGCCGTCACCCCATCTTTGAAGTTCGCAAGATTAATCAGAGATCACAAGAGGAAGTGGAGGAAGAGTTGACCATCCAGGAATTGCATGATAGTAGTGACAGTGTCATTGTAGGTATTTCACAGATGAATGGTAATATACCTGGCCATGGTGATTTTATTTCAGAAATGAATCAAGGCACGGAAGAGAATTGTTGTAAAAATGAGGATTCTCTTTGCCTATTTCTTTATGGGGTAAGATACTACCTGCTACTCATTCCTAGTAGAAAAACATGTCAAATTAAAGATTTCTTCACTCTGAAAACAGCCTACCATCTACTGAAATAAATTACTCCACTATTGTAATCGTTGAAACTTCTTTGCTGCTAGTTTTATTAATGTGAAACACATGAGTATTAGTTTCTTGAGAACTTAAGTCATCACTACCTTTTCTCTAAAGATTGTCCTCGAAGTTATAATCCTTAGAAATTTTATGATTGTAGAACTGAAAATGAACAGATAAAAAGAACCACTTCTTGCATATGTATGGAAATAGTAGTGCATGGAACTTATATATTTAGCAGATGTTATAGATCTCAGAGGCAAGTGTGGTTCAAGGGATTAAACAGTTAAAGATAGACCATGCCATTGAGTTTACTGATAACATCAGCGAAGCAGATGCTCTCCTGGCATTGCAATCCAAGCTCAAAAAAAATTCTGGAATTCAAGCTGCTGCAAGATCTCGTGGCATTCCTATATATGTCTCAAAGGTAACTGTATCAATTAGACTACTTGTTTCAATGTATACACCTCAAGAATAATTCACATCTTCGAGATTGTGATTGAATGTCTAATCATATTTAACTACCTTAGGATCTTCATTTATGAGTGGATCTAATTTTGCAGACAAGCTCCTTGTCACAGTTAACCAAGGCTATAGAAGCTTTAGTTGCTGATTGTGCTGATGGTTTTGAGTTTTTTGAATCTGAAGCTAAGATCAATGTGTTGGAAAGGATGGATGCTTTGGAGGTGAATATGAATTTTTATTTTTTTTAAAGTATATCTAGTTTAAATACCAATTTTCTTGATGATTATATACTTTAGAAGCTAGAATTGTAACAATTTCCCATCATATTATGGTAGCATTTTTCATATCTAATTGGATTTAGTTGGATTATGTTGGAGCACTAGTATTTCCTTTGTTTATTGAGCATGATCATCATAACATCTTATGGAATGACAAAATCTTTGTACATACCCTAAACTCCCTGTGATACCATTTTGCAATCATGTCATAAGTGGTCATTTCTTAATAGCCTTGAACCTTTTGTTACTTTTTCATAGGAGGCAAGAATAGCCATTGAGCAAGTAGTAATTCCTAAAGGGGAACCTGTGGATCTACTCCCTCGGCCATCAAATATTCTACTGCTCCAGAAGGATCTTATTTCCAAATATAAGCTGAAATCAGTGAGAATTGGAACAGAACCAGATGCTAGGCTCCGCATAATTCCTTTCCAGAGTCCTTTGGAAGAAAATAGTCATAGCAGTGAAGGCGACAATGATGGCAGTGGTGATGAATTTGATGATTTGTTGCGACCCAATCCTGACTCTAATGGATCTTCCTACACCGTGGATAGATTGCCTTTACTGCCAGATTAGGTAATTGCTACATATTCATTCAACCTACTATGCATATACATGGCTTAGAGCCTTTAGATCCTTCTGCTGTGTTTGATGTGTTCAACATCCTGAAAAGCATACTAAAAGATTTCAGACTTGGTTACCAACTGCAATTCATGTATCTTCTCTCCTCATGCTATTACTCTTTTGTTATGCTGCATCTGAGGTAATTCAACAATCTTGTATTTTGATTATTTCCCTGTCTGGATAGTGGATAATGAAGCCTTGGAAAAGGAAAATTCAGGTTCTGTGACTTGGGAAAAGCTGTAGGCTGAAATGTTGTATAGGAAAGAAATTGTTTGGCCATTTCTTGAAAGATCAATTTGTTGTCCTGAGTAGAAAATCAAATTGTTTTGCCATTTCTTGAAGGATTTATTTATTATCCTAATTGATTGATGTAGTATATAGCGCTTGGGTGTTTTGTCGTTCTTTTAAGATGGGGAATTGAGGATTGAAGCACGCAATATACAATAACAAGAAACTAGATATTAGCCCGCATGAGCTTAACTCAGTGGTTTAGTAGACAGTATTTAGGAGAAGAAGAAACTAAGACACTAATCTTAAGAAACATGTTAGAAGCTAAGCAATCCAAGATATTTTGTACCATCTCATAAAATGTTGAAATCACTAAGCTAGTATATGTTGTATGGTGCTATTGGTTAAAGTTAGGAACCCCATTCCTAATAGATCACTAAGCTATTATATGTTGTATGGTGCTATTGGTTAAAGTTAGGAACCCCATTCCTAATTGCTCCTCTATTGTAACATATATTGTATTTCTTAATATATTCAAACGCCTCAACTTCTCACATAGACATAAGAGCACGCGAGACACCATCCTAAAATATTAATAATAGCTAATATTATTTTTAAGCAACACTTCATATATATTCATTATATCTAAAACGCTTGAGTTTGTACGCGGATTCCTCTCTACGTCTTTCATCAATAAGTATGCACCATTGCCAAAAGTTATAACTATTCAAAGTTTACATCTTCACTGCTTCAATATCTTTACACAAGTTGACAATAAATAGTATGATGATGGGGGAGATAAAGTTGGATATTTGTTGTTTGTTTTCTTAGGTTGTAGATGATAATGTCTGCAAATCACATAAAACTTAACAAACAACCTATTTCAACACGAGAATAAATATCTTCTATATGAAGAAGTTAAGATATCTCATTCTAAATTATTTTAAGAAAAAATCAATTATTTGACTTCATATAAAGAAGTCTTAAATCTCATGAACTCAATAACACTTTCACCACATTGTAACAGAGTTAGTAGTACTCAAAAAAAAAAAAACACTTTCACCAATTAAAGAAAATAATAATTAAACTTATTTTCAGAAACTTTCACCAGCTTTGCAAATCACTTTTTTTTTTCTTTTTTGATAACTGTTTACATTAAAATAAATATATAAAAAAAAATGCACACATACACACATTAAATGTTGTTTTGGTTGTTATTATTTTGAAAGTGAGTTAGAATTGCACGAGTGTAAAGAAAATAGTGGTGAATTACATTCAGATGTTATAACAGTTTGCTTTTAAAAATGAGAAAGCATTTAGCGATGCAGATAGTATAACTTATAAAGAATACTTACTTTTCGATCAACTGGTTTGCCCGTGGTGGTCTCCAGTTTATATGTCTCCGGTCTTATCACAGCTGAGATGACGTAAGGACCCTCCCAGCTTTGAGCTAATTTTCTTCCGTCCTAAGGGCAGCTCGCCCTTCTTTCCCGAAGGACATAACCATCGACCTGGAAGTACCGTGGTCGGACTCGAGCATTGTGATAGGCTTTGATCTTCTTTTAATATTCTACAATCATCCGAGCAACCAACTCTCTTTTTTCTTCCAAGCAATCCATATCCATGACCATAAGGTGTTCATTCTCATCGGCGTTGCAATTCTTCTCCCGGGAAGTCAAAATCTAGGCCTCAATAGGTAGCCGAGCTTCCGCCTTGTAAACCAAGGCGAACGACGTCTCCTTCATGGCTTCGCGGGGAATCGTCCGATAAGCCCAGGGGATGTAATGGTAACTCGTCCACCCAACTACGTCTAGCTGAATGTAATTTTTTCTTCAACCCTTCCAAGATGGTTCGTTTAGCATTCTTGACCTAACCGTTGCCTTCCGATATGCCACGGATGCTCAAACTAATTTGGTGCCAATGGTAGCTAAAAAGTTTCAAAAATATTCACCTTCAAACTGTCTACCATTATTTGTGACCAGCTGGACCGGCACTCCAAATCGCGAGATGACATTATTCCATAAGAAAGAATCAGGCACATAGCTAGGGCGTGATTGTGGCCAATGGCTCGGCCTCGATCCACTTCGAGAAATAATCAATTGCTACAATAATGAATCTTCTTCGGTCGGTCAGTTGTAGGAAAGGCCCTACTATGTCCACACCCCACCTTGCAAACGAGATGGTCGTGCTAACAGGTTGATAAAATGTTGTCGGCCTTCCCGAGGTCTTGGCATATATCTGGCATGATTCACAGGCCTTAGCAAGCTTTTCACACTCGAGCCGAATTGATGGCCGATAGTAACCAATCAACATTATCCTCTAGGCTAAGGCCCTTCCTCCATAATGCGCTGAACAAAAGTCCGGAATGTAGTTCAGTTATGACGAGATTGGCTTCGAATTTAGTCAGGCATCTCATCAAGGGCCCGTCATAAGACCAACGGTATAACCAACCTTCTATAACCTGAAATCTTGGTGCTCGGAGCTTTTCATTGCGTGCTCTCGCTTCGTCTTCGGGTAATCTTCTGCTCTCAATGTACCCATGCAAGTTGGTTATCCAGTTTTCCTCCTCTACCCCTACCAGGGCGACTAGCAGTATGTCGATTCTGGCAGTCGGAACGTCTATGATCCAAGCTATCTTTGATGTGTATTCCGGGGCTTCGTGCACTAGCCTAAATAGCATATTGGCATCTGTGTATTCTGTCCGAGGGACATGCTCGACCATGCACGCTTGAAAACTCGCTATTTTAACCACTACTTGGTCCTTGTACCGGGCTAGTCGGTCACCTTTGACTTCAAAGTTTCCTAGGACTTGGCCAGCAACCAGGGTGAAATCCGTTCAGATCTCACCAAGGTCTTTAACGTGATGTAAGCCGGTGATGAACGCCTCATACTCCGCTTCATTATTGATTGGCGTAAACTGAAATACCAAGGTGTAATAGACCTTAAACCCTTTCGGGCTGGTGACGACTATGCCTCCGTCTGATCCTTTTTTACTGCTTGATCCGTCAGTGACGACCTCCCACCATGAATCATCGGAAGTAGGAAAAGTCCATTGACCGGTTTCCTTGGCCAAGCATTCGATGACAAAATCAACTAGAGCTTGACCCTTGATGGCTAGTCAGGGCGTGTATTCAATCGTGAACTGCGTGAGCATCATGACCCATTTTATCAATCACCTAGCTAAAGTGGATGTTCAGAGGATAAAGCCGATGGGTTGGTCAGTGAGTACCCGGATAGTTCTCCCTTGAAAGTATGGCGTGAACTTCTTCGCGGCGATGTATAATGCAAAGACTACTTTCTCTAACCGGGAATATCGAGTCTCGGGTCCTTGCACAGCGCGGCTTACATAATACACCGGCCTCTGGGTTCCATTGGGATCAGTGCGGCACAACACTACGCTCATTGCCTGGTCTGACGTTGCCAAATAAACTTGCAATTCCTCACCAAGCTCTGAACGTAATAACATGATGGGTGATACAAGGTAATCCTTCAGGCTATCGAATGCAACCTGGCACTCTTCATCCCAAGCAAAAGTGGTTTTCTTCTTTAGGACCTTGAAGAACGGATGAGCCAGTTCGGCTAACTTGGACAAGAATCTGCTTAGCACTACTAACCGACTAGTCAACTGATGTACTTCCCGGATGCTCGTGGGCTGTTGCATGTCAACTATGGCCTTAACTTTGACCGGATTAGGCTCAATTCACCTTTTGGTCATCATAATTCCCAAGAACTTTCCCGTTTGGATGGCGAATAAGTACACTTGGCCGGGTTGAGCCGTATCCGATATTGGCGCATGATATCAACACATGCCCGGAGGTCATGATGGTGTGCTTGCTGCTCGGTTCTCTTTATGAGCATATCATCAAATATATGCTTTTCCATGTTTCGGCCGAGCGACCTTTGAAGAGCATGTTTATCGTTCTTTGATATGTCGCTCAAGCATTTTGGAGACCGAATGGCATAACCCTATAGCAAAATAGCGCCTATCTGGAGTTATGAAGGAGGTTTTGCTTTCATCTTCTCCGGCCATCATGATCTGGTTGTAACCCTTGAAAGCATCCATGAAGCTCATTAAAGTTGCTACGGCCATTTCATCTACCATTTGATGGATACTAGGTAGGGGGTATGGGTCCAACGAGAAAGCCTTGTTCAGGTCAGTGTAGTCAACGCACATGTGCCAGGTTGGCGGTTTGGGGACAAGGATAATGTTGGCTATCCAATCGGGGTACACTACATCTTTGATGTAACTAATCGCAGCAAGCGTTCTTACTTCTTTTCTCACAAACTCTCGCCTATCGGAGGATAGATGCCGTTGTTTTTTGTTGGATAGCTCTTGAGGTTAGATTGACCGCTAGACGGTGGCAGATTACTGATCGATCGATGCCTGGCATATCCTCTGGGCTCCAAGCAAAGATGTTAGAATACTCCCGCAACACGGTTAAGATCGACTGCTTAAGCTCGGGACTCAGTGCCGCTTCGATCTTAACCTTCCTGCCCGGACGGGAATCGTCTAAAGAGACCTCTTCAACTTCCTCTTAAGGTTCGGGTTGCTCCTTCTTTTCCTCGTCTTTCTTCCGAGTTATGGTGTTTACTAGGGAAGTACTAGCTTCCTGCTTACTCACAGCCTTGACATAACAACGCCGAGCAGACTGGGGTCACCTATCAACACTCATACCCCTTCGGGGGTTTGGAACTTCATGTAGAGATGAAGCATCGATATGATCTCTCTGATTTGGGCGATTCCTAGTCTTTCCAAGTGCATGGTGCTCATGGGTCAAGGTGGTAAAGGTGCTCCAAGGCAAGAAGATCGGGCCGACCCAGCTTGAGGGGCTACTGTGGATCGTAGCCTGCATACCCCAGCAAGGTAGGTTGGGAGGTTAATGATCAGATAGACCGGTTAACCGCGGTTCGGTATTACAATAATATACGGTTCAGTGACCGATCATCATACGGTAGTAGTACCTCAATAGGCTTTAGGTAACAGATGGGGTTTAATCTCAACCCTTGATCTAATCAAAATCAACAGCCCAAATTGAAGAAAACTTTAAAAGTAAAAATACGGTGGCAATTTGATCATTTTCGATATTGTTAAAAGTTAAGGTGTATAGTTTTTGTGCTTAAGGTGCATTAGTGTTTTTGTTGAGAACTTAAGGTGCGTTTTTTGTTGAAACTTAAGGTGCATCAGTCTAAAGCTTTAGATGCGTCCTTTGCTTCTTTCAACTCATGACGCGCCTTTTAAAAAAAAAAAAAAAAAAAAAAAAACACACACACACACACACACACACACACACACAAAATATGTATTTTATAAATATGTTTGTATAAATAAATGTAAATATATATTTAATAAAAGTTAATGTCTTGGATTTGTTGTTTTTAATAAACTATTATAGTTGGTGCGTGCTAAAAAAAAGGTAAGAAAAAGGTACAAATAAGCAACTGAACTATTAGAAGAATAAGTCACAGAACTCGAATAAACTCCAAATTCATCACTGAACTGGGAAAAAAAAAAGCAATTAACATTTTTAGCAAGTTAACAACAAGTTTGTGCTAATTAGGATGTCATGTTTATTCACTAACTAATAAATAAATTTAACTGTCAATCACATGATGACACCTCAATAGGGGAAATGCTAATTGCTTAGTACGACTTTTTTTTTATTAGTGTTTTTTTTGGGTCAAATACTTAGTAGAATAATAATAAATAAATAAATAAAATAAAAAATACACAAAACATCCTAATCAGCACAAACTTGTTGTTAACCTACTAATTGCTCTTTTTTTCCAGGTTCAGGGATGAATTTGAAACTTATTCCAGTTCAGTGGCTTAATTGCTATTCCCAAATAATTCAGTGAACTATTTGTACTTTTTCCAAAAATGTACGTACATTATTGAAGTAGTTTGGCTTTGAATACAAAACTTTTGTACATTTACTGACAACAGAGAAAATACAAAATGGTGGGTAGAGACATGAATTGCTTAAGATTATGTTGCTTGAATCCTCTTAACAATCAAAATCTTGCATCAAAGCTCCATATCCCCAATTTTATAGGAGAAGTAATAAGCAATACAACAAAACAAACAAACTCAATAAGAAACCCAATAATGAAAATATGAAACCTCCAACAAAAAAAGCCATTCTTCACCTGGAATTAGAGATTCAATGTTTACTTCAATAATCTTTCTTTTCCCCCTCTTTAGTGTGTGCTTCTCAGACTTCATTTTTTCTTTCCCTGCCACCTCCACATTCGTCTGTGCACACCTCAACTCAACAAGCGACCCCTTCCTTGACTAGTAGCTGCTGCTTCTGCAACACCACCCATTTTCTTTACTTTTCTCGACTCCCTCCAACACTCTTTCAAAAATAAATAAATTCTCTTCTCCCACCTGTCACTGAGCCCCTTAGTTTTTAACCGATTCATTTAAATATTCAGTAAAAATAATAAACCTACTGTAGCCATCCTTAAAATTGAAAATATTAATTGGTTAAATGATTTATCGGCGGATAAGAAATACTACTACGTAAATTCCCGAGGGAATATACAGATTATTAGATAGCTGAAACTTAAAATGTCGAACTTGTCAAATTCAGAGCTCTGCCATTGCGCTTTCACCACCCACGCAGGAACAAAATGCAGAATCTCCACATTTCATAAAGCATTAATTCTAAAAATCTAAAACCAATTCAGGAGCTTAAGCACACCACCCGAGGAAACATTCTCAGAAAGGCAGTGCTGCTGTTGTAAAAACACAAGCACTGCATCACAGAACATTTCCATAAACATTGCATGTATTTGGTATTGACTTCTACCCCTAGAATCTACTTGGACACTTCACATAAACTTCACACAATAAAATACTACGTAATAGCAATTTCAGCCATAGAACTTGAAACTATATATGTAGTTATGCACTAAC
>CM008331.1:4931756-4951328 GCA_002525835.2 Ipomoea batatas
AATGATATATACTCAAAAGAGTGAAAAATAAAAAATAAAAAAAATAAAAATTGTAGTGTATCTAGAATATATGGAATCCGAATTAACTGGCCATCATAATGGCATAATGTCTTGAATGCCATAATGGCATAATGTCTTTGAATCATTTATGAGTTGTTTTGCATACTCACTCTATCCACTTGTTCATTCAATTTGCATTGTCTTTTCGGTCGAAATAAATGTCACCACTCACCAAGCAGTGAATGCAAATTAAAGGGTATCACATGCAAAAAGTTATTTTACAATGTCCTTGCACTTTTTGATAGTTTTTACTTTGATTTACTAAAAGATTTACAACTGCCCAGCACTTTGTGCTCAGATAGTATGTGGTGGCTCTCCTATATGAGAAGTCATGAGATCAAGCCTCAGTGGAGGCGTTGTTGATTCTTCGTGCTTCAATTGGTTGAGAAAGTATAGATAAACATATACTACAATGTAATAGAGTCAATAGCTAGCGTTCAAAAAAATTAATTTACAACTATTATCCGAATATATATTTTTGGTAAATTTTGTATTGTGACTATAGTCTATAGCCAATAAAAAAAAAACATAAAAACGTAAACAAATTAAGGTTGTTTATAATTTTTACTACTTTACGATATAAATTTTTATATTCATTGACTACTCATGAATTAATTAACATTACTATCAATTATATATATATATATATATATATATATATATATATATATGATCGTGTTCAGGTGAGAACCACTCGCCCAGGAGAGAACTGAAAACGCTTTGCAGCGCGCCACGTGTCCAGATGTAGTTGCACCTAACGTTATAACTAGATGCACTTAGGTGCATGAATGTTAACAATGTAAATTACTTGCACTTGTAAGTGAAATTAGTTACATAAGTGTTATACTAAAAAATAATGTTATATATTTATTTACCAAGTATTATGTTAATAACATGGAAATTTTTTTTTTTTTTTAAAAAAAACAGTTTGAAGCCAATCATATTAACCAAATTAAAAAAAAATAGTTTGAAGTCAATCATATTATCCATTTATGGAGGATTTGTTGACAAAGAAGACATTCAAATAACCCAATAAATTGATTTAAAACTCATTATTAAAAATGTCAATGTAGGGCAATAGAACATTGTGATTAGACCTGGCAATTATGGACATGACCCGTTAACACGACACGAAACCGGACACGAAACCAGACACGAAAATAAAGGGTTAGTGTTTAGCCTTAACGTGTCCCGGGTCGTTAACGGGTTGACCCGTTAAGAACCCGTTATGTTTCGTGTCTTAACGGGTCAACCCGTTAAACCTATTAAGAACGTGTTTAACCCGTTAATATTATCGTGTTTAACCCGTTTACACGAACTCGTTTATACAAACCTGTTTACAACCCGCTAAAAACCATTGTCATTAATGAGATTACAACAAATATATAAACATGACTAAGATAAATTTACTCCATTAGGTAATGATCCTACACCAATTATTGACGTTCAACAATATGAATTTTGAATTTTTATTGTGTTCAATTTTATTCTAAAAACTAGTATGAATTTCTTTAATTAATTATGATTTTTGGATGTTATGTTATCATTTTATAAATGTTATAAATTGAATATTTTTTTAGTTTGTTTGATGGATTGAATTGTATGTTTTTTTTTTAAAATAATAATAATATATTAATAGGTTTAGTGGGTTTAAACGGGTTTCGTGTCATATCGTGTCGACACGACTAGAAATCTGTTAACAAAGCGTGTCTATCGTGTCAACCCGCTTAACCTGTTAACAAATCGTGTTCGTGTTCGTGTTAAAAATTTGAACCCATTAACCTTAACGTGTCGTGTCCGTGTTTAGCCTTATCGTGTTCGTGTCGTTATCATGTCGACCCGTTAACGAACTCGTTTACACGAATTGCCAGGTCTAATTGTGACACACTTGATGCATTGAAAAGATGCTGAGACTACAACATTGTTGGAATCAATCTTTCAAATTCAGAAAAAAGAAGAAATTTGAAAAATAGCTACCAAACACTGCAGCAATCATGCCGAAATAGTATGGACGGTTCTGGTTACGATTCATAACCGAAAAAATAAAATTAAATAATTGTTGAACCGTGAACCGGAACTTAACCACAGTCATATATAGTAAAAATGATCAAACACTTATTTTGATAAATCGGTACGGTTCGGTTCCAATTTCGATTTTGAACTGCCAATCAAAACTTATTTATTTATTTATTTATTTTTATAATTTTATTTCTAATTTAAAAATAGTCTAAATTCAACAATTATTTTATTTTATTTTTTCGTTTCTGAATCGTAACTGTAACCGTCTATACTATTTAAGTTCAATTGCTACAGTGTTCGATTATGTTCGTATCGAACTGTGATCTTCCATACATATTAGTAATAATTGGTTGGAGAATAAAAATAAATGAAATGGTTATTTTTAAGGGCAAAAATGTCAATTTAATTAATATTACAAGGGAGAACTACCACTTTTAAAATAATTGAGGGGGAAAAACTGCCACTTTAATAACACAGGGGGAAAAAGTGCTATAAGCACATAACATAGGGGGAAAAAGTGTCATTTTTCCTTGTATATATATAGGATGTAGCCACTGTTTAAAAATGTTTATGCACAAAGTGACAAACTATTTAATTGCATGCATTTTGATGAAAAGGCAGTAGTGGGTACTCCAAGATTAATATCAAATCAACAAAAAAAATTCTCATATATAAGCTTGCATTGATATACTTTGTAATACTTATTTAATAATAAACTTCAATCGTTATACCCTGCACCACGGTGCACATAGCAATGTGCACCACGTACGTAAACGATGTCGTTTCGATGTTAGTGGACGCGGACGCGAATGACTCCAGCGAATTCATTATTTATAATATACATAATCATTATCTAGAATACACAGAACGTTTGCCTATAATACACAGAATGTTTGCCCAGAATACACATAATATTGACACAAAATACACAAATGTTAGTGGACGCGGACGCGAATGACTCCAGTGAATTCATTATCTATAATACACATAATCATTATCTAGAATACACATAACGTTTGCTTAAAATACACAGAATATTGACACAAAATACACAGAACTCATTCTCCTACCATTCCAATGCACAAACACATCCCAACCTGTGTTAATAACATGAATACACAGAATATTGACACAAAATACACAGAACTCATCCTCCTAAACATTCGAATGCACAACACATCACAACATGTGTTACTAACATGAATACATAGAACGGTTGTCTAGAATGCACAGAATGATTGCCTGGAATACACAAAATATTAACATAAATACAGAGATTGACCGAAACGGGAAACGTGATTTCCAAAAAAAAAAACGGATGGTTAGTTTACAATGCTCAAAACGACGTCGTTTACGTACGTGGTGCATATTGCTATGTGCACCGTGGTGCACGGTATAATTTGCCATAAACTTTAGGCATTATCTCATTTGCGCAATGCGCGTGAAAAACTAGTATATATATATATGAACCAATCAAATAATGTCACATTATGAAATGAATACCGGAGATAATATAACATTGTTATTTATATTTTACTTTAAAATATGAATTTTATCAGTATAAAACATAAGGTTAAAATGCTAACAAATACTGGCTAAAAAGAATACTACCAAGTACTTTTTAACCATTTGAGTCGTTACAGCTTTATAGGATCTATACCATAGAATAAATATATGAATTGAAATGCTCTTAACTGCTGGCAACACTTAAGAATTAGATGGAATATTTCATGTAGGGTGGCAAATCATGCCATGTTTGTACCTTAGCTTTAAAATGTTGAGTAAGTTACTAAAATAGCCTCTTGACTATAGTGACTTTATTATTTTAAATAATTTATTTTTAATTTCATTCAATAATGTCATTGACCATTAAATTTGTACCTATTTTTAGTAATCCAGAGCACTAATTATAGGTAAAAATTTAGACGATGGGAACAATACCTCCAGATACTAAAATAGGTACAAATTAAATTTTATAGTCAAGTGTATTATTAGATAAAATTAGAAATTGAGAATCAAAGTAGTGAAATCATTAGTTGATGGATTATTAGAGAAAATTAGAAATCGAGAATCAAAATGGTGAAATCACTATAATTGATGGATTATTAGACGCAATTAGAAACCGAGAATCAAAGTGGTGAAATTACTATAACGGGACGTTTGGTTGGAGGGAGGGAATTAAGTAGGAAAAGAATTGCAACTCCATGGGAGATGAATAATGTGAGAATAAAGTTGTGATTTAAATTTCAATGTTTGGTTTGCAGGAATAGAATTACTAGAAATTTCAATTCCAATGTTTGGTATATATACATGAGAATTGAAAGGGAATAAGTAGTATAAAGTCCAAAATGCCCAAACTTATTATTATTATTATTATTATTATTATTATTATTATTAAAAATTCTAAATAACCAAATTCAAATTTTACTTTTGAAAATTTATTTAACACGCTATAAATAAACTTTAGAATTGCATAACGAAAGCAATAAAATAGATAAGAGAGTATTGAGAACACATATTTGATTGAGGTTGGCCTACTGATTGACGTTATGTGTTGAGTAGAAGAAGAAGACATACTATAATCCAAAGATAACGGTCAAACATTAAATTTAGGTTAAAAATAGAGAGAGGTAATTTTGTCTCAAAGTTTTTTTTTTTTTTTCATAAAATCCATAGAATTGAAATACCAAGGAGGCATAAGGTTCTAATTCTATGAAAATGAGGGAATTTTAATTCAACGGAATTGCAATTTCATCCAACCAAATGAAATAATTTTCTTACCTACAGAATTATGTGGGAATAAAATTATAATTCCTTCCAACCAAATTCCCTGTAATTAATGGATTATTAGGCAAAATTAGAAATCAATAATCATAGTGGTGAAATCACTATATTCGACGGATTATGTTTGCAATTTACTCTAAATTAATATTGGAAACAATTGTGTATGCTTCAATGTAAAGAGCATTTGGAATCATGAGATAAAAGTGGTGATGGCTAGCTAGCAAGAAGATTAGAAATAAAGAGATGCAAGGAATAAAGATGAAGAAGCATGCATTCACATTTAGTGAGCAATATCCTTGAATTGGAGGGCATTTAATTCTTCTTTTCTTTTACTTGCTGCATTTTGCCAAAGGAATCAACCAAAACCTACTCAAAAGGTCAAGCATAAATTCCTTCTTAGTATTGACAATTGTGTCTACTATTCATTATTATATTTGACGAGGTCATTAGATTATTGACACGAATTGTTGTGGTAGCAGCTGAAGTTATGTTGGAGAGCGTTGTATCGTGCAGAAGACTTACAGTTCTTATATCGTGGACCGTGGACCGCGGTCCACAATGCATTGTGAACCGCGGTCTCAAAACGACGTCGTTTTAGTAAGTGGGAGACGGAGCCCCGTAATTGACACTACAGTTCATTCCAAAAGAACAGTTTCACATTTGTGTTTGATATTATCGAATGAAACTGTAGTTATATCAAAATGTAACTGTAGTTGTGTTGAAATGTAACTGCAGTGTATATGAACAGATACTGAATAACAGTTTCACTTTTGTGTTTTTATATTATCGAATGAAACTGTAGTTATATCAAAAAGTAACTGCAGTTGTGTTGAAAGGTAACTGCACTATATATGAAAAGAAAGTGCAGTATATATGAAAAGAAAGTGAGTGGCGCGAATTCATCCATCTGTTTTCATTAATCAAAACGACGTCGTTTTGGGACCGCGGTCCACGATATAATTTGCGGAAGACTTAAGGCAAGTTAATGAGCGATGTGCGTGGGAGATCGTTATGCAAAAACATTATTACATAGATCATGGTCTATACAGTTGTGTGGACCATAAATAAAAAGTATATTTTTAATATATTAAAAGTACATTATTTGTGTGTATATATATATATATATATATATATTTCAATAATAATGTTGAATATAATGGTTGGTTACAGGGGAGTTATTTGCACAAACATATTCCGAGGGGATATGCCCGTAACTTTCAGAACACTTTCAAAGAAGGAAGGGTGTATTTGATTTAAAAAAAAATACTTCTTGATTATCTCAATCTTCTATACCTACAAAACGTGTAACAACAAACTAATGATAAAGTTATGTAGGGATGGCAATGGGTCGGGTGTGGGTCGGGGAGGGCTACATCCATCACCCGACCCACCTTTTATTTTCTCCATCCACCTCCACCCCCAACCCGCATCGGGTGGACTTTTTTAGAATCCATCTCCACCCCCACCGGGTGCGGGTGCCCACTACGGGTACCCACCACTTATCAATTTATTAATTTGTTTCAAAAAATAATACGGAGTATCAAAATTACTTAGACATAATTAAACAATAAATTTCATTAGTTATACTAAAACATAAAATAATAGAAATATTATAATATAATAACTAAATTGTTAATTTTAAAAAAATAAATTTAGTAGTTTAGATATAAAAATACTAAAAAGTTACCCAAAATTATTGAAACTTTTATAATTAACTATATATTAGTACTACTTATTTTACTATTATGTATATGTATACACACATGGTGGGTCGGGTGGGGTGCTAGGCGGGTTTTGTACATAAAACCCGAATTCAACCCGACCCACCGCGGGTTTACATTTTTAAGATCCACCCCCGACCCACCACCCACTATCACCCCAAAAAACCCTATCCATGCGGAGTGGATTCGGGTGATTATCTGTGGGGCGGATTGAAATTGCCATCCCTAAGTTCATGTATTCAACTCATGAAGTGAAAGAGTATAAGCGAATCAACTTCCCTAGAATAATGTGTCGTCTGAAATGAATTCTGTGAATTGAAATCTGATTTTCTGAAGGCTTTGATGATAAGCAACTAATTGGTAACATTAGTTTTGTACTAATGTAATTTATAAAGAGATATTTAATAATTTGTAAATAAAATATTTTATTCATTGTACTTTAATGTTTTACTAACATTAGTTTACAACAAATACAACTAGATTCATCCAATAATATTGGCATCTGTTCTTAAATAAATTCTAAAAGGTAAATTGCTAGTTGGGAATAAAGTATAAAAAATAGAAAAGATGATGAAAAAGTGAATTGTCTTTATGGCGAATAAAAATAAATTATCACTTTAAAGATTAAATAAAAATATTTGTAATATCCACTGTATTAAGGTTGTTCCAACTTCAATTCCCATAATGATTTAATGTTTACTTTTACCACACAATAGTGCAATACATGACCATGTTGACCATTTCTTCGCTCAACATTCAAGTGTCAACCCTTCTTTTACTTCCATAAACAATACTTCATTCTCATTATTCAATTCCCATTGCAATTTAACGAAGTCTTCTTTTTCAGATCAATACAGTTTACATTAATATCTTTTGCTTAAAAATATGAAGATATTTTTGTTGGAGAAAATTGCGCTTTTCGCCCCTAAGTTATAGTATAATTGTAGAATTCTTCCCTGAGTGTTGGTCATACTCACTTTTCGTCCCTAAGTTATTACTGGCATTGCACGTTTTGTCATTTCGTGCTAACTTTTCGTCATAGTTATACTAAAATTATTGTAAATTTTGTCCCTAATGTTTTATTAGTAAAAAGACAAAAAGTGAGTATGATCAACACTTAGGGACAAATTCTACAATACCTTATAATTTAGGAACAAAAAGTACAATTTTCCCCTTCCGTTACATATAGGCCATGTTTGGTAAATGGTTGTTGGCTGATTGAGTTGGTTGTTTGGGTTAGAAGGTATAGGGGGTGTTTGGCAAACGACTGATAGCTTATAGCTGATAGGCGATAGCTGGTTGGTTTAGCTAGTAGCTGATGGCTGATTGCGTTAACTGGTTTGACCAGCTGGTTGTATTAGCTGGTTATAAAAAATTGTTTGGTAAATTAGCTATTTACTAGTAGCTGATTGAATGTAAAATGACATTTAAGGGTATTATTATTATTATTATTATAAAATAACAAACACACCACCCATTTAAAAGTAAATCCCATTGATTTTAAAGGATAAAATAGTCAATATACCCATTGTTCCCAACCAGCTGATACAAAAAGCTACATTCATTAGCTTTTCAATTTTCAGCTTATTGGCCCAATAAGCCAAGACCAATAAGTCATTTACCAAACACTTCAAAATAGCTTATTGGTTGGTCAAAAAGCTAAACTTGGTCAAATAAGCTAAAATTTGGCTTATAAGCCAATAACCAAACACCCCCATAATTAGTTGATAACATTGGCTGATTGTAAAAAGTTGTTTGATAAATTAGCTAATAGCTGATAGCTGTTTGGTATAATTTCTTTTCTCAAAAAGCTAATTGAAAAGGCTGCTTTGAGTAGCCTTTTGAATTTTAGTATTTTGGAGTTACAAAAAGCTTATTAACCAAACAACTAATAGTAGTTAAATAAGCCAAAATTAGCTTATATGCTGATTATTTACCAAACAGGGCCATAGACCCTGTTTGGTAAATGGTTGTTGGCTGATTGGGTTGGCTGTTTGGGTTAGAATGTATGATTAGTTGATAACATTGGCTGATTGTAAAAAGTTGTTTGATAAATTGATTATTTCATACCTTGAACTCTTGAAGGACTAAATTCACAACATGATAAAACAATTGAGGATCATATTAATTAAAATTACAAATAAAAGACTAAATTGTATAATAGTCAAGAATTAAGCAATTAAAAGTGTAATTATCGTAGAATAATGTTATTTTCCTTCTGATTTCACTGACTGAGGTAACAATCAAACTCTTTGCATTTATTGGTTCTATGTGAATTGGCTAACCCTACCTCTAGTTAAAATAAGAAACATTTACTTATTAATCAAATATAAACATAACTAATCATTCCTCTAAATGCGTGAGAACTCGAGCCCCATAATGAGGCCTGGGACCCTTCAACGAATCATTGGAAGGATTATGACAGATTTAGAGAACTAAGGTTAATGGTGGGGGGGGGGGGCTTTACCCCAAACATTAACATATGTTCTCCCTAGTCGAATTTGCAAAGTCCAACCTCGTCTAGCAAGATAATGTAATCACTCCTATCAGTCCTATGGTCGCGGCCGTGCGCGCTGGCCCCGGCCTTGGCATTTTCTAACGGTAGTATAAGGGGGACGCCCCCCGCTCACTACCTAACGGAATAACCTATTATGGGCAGCTTGCCCTTTGACAAGGCTGAGGCCAAGTAGGTGAGGAAAACCTACCTGCTCCTCGGTGATAAATACTGCACTAGACGCTTCTAGAAAATACTTTTTTCCCATTCTCCTCATAGATTATTTATGTGCTTAGGAGCCTCCGACCTTTAGTCTCGACTTTCCGAGCCACTATACGCCAAATCACACAATCACATATACAAATACGAATATCCAAGAGTATTTACACCATCATATATGTGTGTGTGTGTGATGTTTCTTACTAAAAACACAAAAGTGAGCATTTTGATTGTATCAAGTGACTTGACATATGGTACAGTCTAATTGATACATAAAAAATAAAAATAAAAAAAGACCACGGTTCAGGTGTTGAGAATTTTTACTTTGTAAAGTACACTTACTATGGCCCTGTTTGGTAAATAATCAGTTTATCAGCCAATTTTGGCTTATTTAACCACTATTAGTTGTTTGGTTAATAAGCTTTTTGTAACTCTAAAATACTAAAATTCAAAAGGCTACTCAAAGCAGCATTTTCAATTAGCTTTTTGAGAAAAGAAATTATACCAAACAGCCATCAGCAAACAGCCAATATTATCAACAAGTCATACCTTCTAACCCAAACAGCCAACCCAATCAGCCAACAGCCATTTACCAAACAGAGCCTATAACTTTTACGCATAATGAGGCCAAATTAATCCTAATCATACTCTCTGAGCCCAATCTCTAAATTGTATGCGGATAGGATTTGATGTTTTGAACTCCTACATTGTCGCTAAAAGTGAGTTTTAAATTCAACTTTTTAACCACCAAGCACTACTTTGGGAACCTATATACACTTCCCTATAAAAAGATAGGAGGAGAATTTACATAGCGTACACTCTTAAGTATCGATTACGGATTTTTGGTCACCAATAAAAAAGTTATATTCCTTTATTAAAATTGCTCCATAAAATCAAATCATTGGTTTCCTTTATTAAAATTACTCTTTAATTTTTTTTTTTATGAAATCAAACAAAATTCCAAAATAACGATCAGTCTTCTCGCTCTCTCTAATTCATAGGAAGCTCTAGCACATTGATTAAAATCAAAACTGTTTTCATTTTTTATTCTCTTTATAGATTAGCTGTATTTACCATAAGTTAATAAATAATTTATTTAATAATTAAACACAAAAATAGACAGTTAATATATAATAATAATACGGAGTAATAATAAATTTTATAGGAGAATATAGCATAAATTTGACTCTTCCTAGTTCCTATATTTTAAGTCAACTTGGCAATCACTTGCACATATTGAAATGCCCAAACAAAAATTTGTCACAATTATTAAATATTGTAGGGACTTTTCGTCTGTTTCGTGTGCAGTACCGTGGCAGACCCGTCTTGATGAGCTGGAGGCTGGAGCTACCATTCCAGTCAACACAGCAGACCCTATCACCTATCTTCTTCTTCTCTCTCATTTCCTTTTATTGTCCTCTCCGTGTAACAATAACTATTTAAGGTGCCCACTGCCCAGGCAAACCACCCTGTTTCCTTAAATTCTGTCTCTCTCTCTGTTTGGGTCTCTTCTTGAAAATTTTCAGGTGTTAAAATGAGCTAAAAATTAGCATTTGCAGTGCTGGTCTTTGCATCTTGTGATTTTGCGTTCATGGTTTCTTTCTTCTTGCCCGGTCAGTGATATACAACTGCAGCTTTTTCCCATAGTCTTGTGCCGGGCCGGCGTTCATTTCTGCTTTTGGTAATTATGCCCACTCTTGACTTCCCGACCTATTCTGACTTTTCTTCTTGAAGATTGATAGAAATTTGGTTTAAGATTTTAGCCTCTTTTTCCTGTGGTTTAGCTATAAATTGGAACAAGGGTTTGTCGAGTTGGGAGAGACAAGATTCTTTGATCTACAGTGAATTCAGGAGATTGGAAGAGAGGAAATAAACCTAGGTGGTTGTACTGTTATCCTATGTTTGTTTTGGGCATCCTTGTATGGATGCTGTTTTGTTTTGGTCTAGAAAACCAAAAAACTCAGTTTTATTTATTTATTTATTTATTATGTTAAATGCGATTTCTAGGATTTAAAACCATTGTTTTGAGAAAGGGAGAAGCAAGAATTGCTGTTTTCTTGATTATTTTTGTGGGTGCTGGAAATTATTTGATTTGATGGTCAAGTGATGGCAATAGCTTTCACAATTCTTACTTTGATCTTAGTCGCTTGAAATGTTACTATGTTCTTATGTTATGGTTCGATTTCTAGGATTTAGAACCATTGTTTTGAGAAAGGGAGAATCAAGATTTGCTGTTTTTTTTTTTTTTTTTTTTTGAAATGTTATGTTAGGACTAAATAGCTTTAACAATTCTTACTTTGATCTTACCATGTTCTTATGTTATGGTTTGATCTTGGCAGGAGGCAATATTTGTGTGAATTAAAGCTTTGTTAGGACTAAAAAGTGGTGATATGAGTCATTTTTTCTGCTGTTTCGGAAAAAAAGCATCTCCCCCTAGGCATCAAATAGACATTGAAGAAGGTAGGTTTCGAAAATTTTACTGCCCCGAGTTGATGTCCTTACCGTTTTGCATTAGTACTTCGCAATACATGTGCCCGCTTTCTATTTTTAATGCTGAGTTGGTTGAATAATTGGTACAGAAGTTTCAAACTGGCAGGATGCTAAGCTATACACGTATGGAGAATTGCGGGTTGCAACGGGGGACTTTAGCCCCTCAAATAAGATAGGAAAAGGAGGGTTTGGTTCTGTTTACAAAGTATGACATTTTGCTCCTCGTTTTTCATTCCTCAATCTAGGAAATTTACGTATCTCATATCTGTACTGAAATTGTTTATTGACTGTTAGGGGCGGCTAAAAGATGGCACTTTAGCTGCTATTAAGGTGCTTTCTGCTGAGTCAACTCAGGGCGTAAAAGAATTTTTGAATGAAATAATAGCTATCTCAGGCGTAGAACATGAAAATCTGGTGAAATTACATGGCTGTTGTGTGGAAGATGATCATAGGATATTGGTATATGGCTATGTGGAAAATAACAGCCTTTCTCAAACACTTCTCGGTAATTTGCTGTCTCTTTCTCTCTTTTCCATTGGCAGTGAAAGCGCGTTCTTTACGAGAGTTTCTTTTGTTTATAGGTGCTGGGCACAGCAACATTCAGTTTAGCTGGAGTACTCGTTCTAAAATATGCATAGGTGTGGCTCGGGGACTTACATTCCTCCATGAAGAATTAAAACCTCATATTATTCATAGAGATATTAAAGCAAGCAACATTCTTCTTGACAAAGATCTCACTCCAAAGATTGCTGATTTTGGTCTCGCGAAACTTTGCCCAATTAATGCTACTCATGTCAGCACTCGGGTTGCAGGCACTCAGTAAGTTAATTTCTTATAGTTTCAGAATTTTGGGCGGTAGTACTGCTGAATTGGTGGATAGGTACCGTGGGTTCTTCATTGGATACTAGTAATTTGCTAGTAAACACGTTAAAACCAAGTCACCGAGAAATGAGTGTCTTTATAGTAAACA
Organism: Ipomoea batatas; assembly: GCA_002525835.2. NCBI lineage: Eukaryota > Viridiplantae > Streptophyta > Magnoliopsida > Solanales > Convolvulaceae > Ipomoea > Ipomoea batatas. Next base: position 4,944,514 of record CM008331.1, read on the forward strand.
ATAGAACGGGCACCTCAATCCATTTTATTCAGTCTAATGGTTCATTTTGGCCTCTAACAAGTATACAATTCCATCTGTTTGCATGTATTTCTATTTTTCGAGTCAGAAATGTTTTTTTTTTCTTTTTTAATAACCCGATGTTATATGCTTGCAGAGGTTATTTGGCCCCTGAGTATGCAATGCGTGCCCGATTGACAAGGAAAGCAGATATTTACAGTTTTGGAGTTCTCCTTTTAGAAATCGTCAGTGGAAGATGCAACACCAACAAGCGCCTACCCGTTGGTGATCAGTTTCTTCTCGAAAGGGTATAAGACTATTCGGTTACATACATTACTATAATCTGTTGCAACCTTAACTTACCCTGCTGAACAGATAGAGGACAGTATTATTTTTACTTCGTAAAATTGGTTGCCAGTTGCCATAGCATATGAATAGCAAACCGAGATTCAACCTTTTAACCTTAGTGTCTTATAACTCGATCCTTTCAGTCTAAAATTGAGTGCACGTGAACCCAAAGGGACTAAATAGTAAATCTGGGAATGCTTGTTTACATAAACTCATTTGCAGGCTTGGAGACTCTATCAAAGCGGGGAGCTTGTTGAGTTGGTTGATGCATCGATAGAAAGCGCGGGTATTGATGAAGCTTGTAGATATGTGAAAATTGCGTTCTTATGCACCCAAGCCATGACCAAGAGCCGACCATCTATGTCAACTGTAGTGAAAATGCTGACTGGAGAGGAGAAGGTGGATGATTCGATGATATCAGAACCGGGGTTGTTATCAGAACTAATGGGTCTCAGGACTCAAAAGAAAGAAAAATTATTTACAACATCAAGTAACACGGGGAACGAGGGCAATTCCTCATCATCCGGGAACACGAGCACTGGTATGACACAGGCAACCATGACTTTCACCTCAATACGTGACCGGAGTACTTGAACCGAGCATTACAAGGTGAAAAAAATGAACTTAAATTTCTTTCATTTATTTTGAAGGTGTATATTCAGCCTTATCGTAGTTCATGACAAGTGTAGCTTCTTCGTACTCCAGATGTTTTAAGATGTGTTCATAGTATCATCTGGAGTCGGAGTTGTAAGCATGAAATTTTGTACTTTGGTTTCTTCCATTCCCGCGATAACTATGAAGTTCTTTGCAATAAGGAATTCTACAATGTAGTACAGCATGGTTCTGAAGCTCATTAGATAGTAAGGGTTGTAAGGTTACAAGCTTAATTATGGTAGTAGAGTTTGGTGCTGTGTGATGTAAAACTTTCCTTCTATTATTTACTGCTTTTGTACATTTGCAGTGAATATATGCAAAAATTTCAGTATTTTTACTGTGTATGGATGGATGGTTTATTGTTGCTTATTACTGATGGTGAATAGATGGAGTTTTATGTAAAAAGAAGTGTTGTCAAGTTCCTTGTGGTTTGATGATAGAAGACCACATGTTTAAGTCCTATTCCAATTCAAGGGTTGGCATATATATGTTGTTGAATAGCTACCTTGATAGGTTCTCCATTTAATTTGTATTTAAAGGGGTGGTTTAGAGCACCCCTATTAGAGCATCACCATCTGTAAGAGCCAAAGTGAGTTAGGCCTAAAATGGGTAGAAAAAATGGCGGTCAAATTATTTAATCAAATGGATGGTTCAGATGAATTATTTAATCAAATAGACGGTTAAAATAATTCAGATTAATATTATTAATAAAAATTACCTAATTTAACCTTACTTCTATGATTATCTGTTAAGTTTTTCGTTAAATATTCTCTTCTCCATTAATATTCCGTTAACTTTTAACTTACCCATTAATTTCTATAAGAAAGATCTTAGGTTCAAACCTCATCTCAATCAAATTTGACATAATTAAGTTTCTCACTCTATTTACTCTTATTAAATTACATAAATTAGTAGTTACAACAAAAAATGATACATATGTATTTCTTTAATTTAAAATTATGTGTCTACAATAACTTTATTTTCTCTCATGCAAATATTCTTTACATTCAAATTTATTCATTACATTGTCCATTATCTTATTTTTACAATATCTTGTAATTTAATATCAAAGTTATAGTACAAAATAATATTATATATTTATTTACCAAGTATTTTATTAATACTATAAAAAAAATTTAAAATAATTTGAAGCTAATTATATTAACTACTTGGGATTGGTTGACAAAGAGAATACTCAAATAACCCAACAAATTAAAACGAAATCGCTCTATTTAACTCTTATTTAATTAAATAAATTAGTAGTTACACCAAAAAATGATACATATGTATTTCTTTAATACCATGAAAAAAATAAAAAAGAATAGTTTGAAACCAATCATATTAGCTACTTGGGGGATTTGTTGACAATGAAAGTACTCAAATAACCCATTAACTAGTAAATTGAAGCGAGAAACTACCTTTTAATATCTTTGGAATATATAATATTTTAAATTTTTATTAATTAATTTAATCTTTTTTCTTAAACTAGGGATTTCTTTATCCACAATAACTCATTCAACAATAATGGTTGAACCAAATGAACCCCAAGCAGAACACCTAAAGAAAAGTCCGTAGCTCCTATATCATAATCTCATTGCATGACGTTGTCATCTATATGCTACTAACAATAACCGAATTGCAAATAACACACTACCAACAAAAAGGAAGAGAACAAATAGTAAAGATGAAGACAATGACAATGTTACTCAAAAGAGAATTAAGAACACTTAGAAATAATTATAAGGTTGCAAACATTTATTTCAGTAATAATTATAATGAATTTTCTATATTATCTTGGATTCATATACTTTGAGTTAGATATTTAAATAAAAAAATTTGACATTCAATTACCTAGGTATAAAATTCTCCTATATAATCTTAATAATTATAATGAATTTTCTATATTATCTTGGATTCATATACTTTGAGTTAGATATTTAAATAAAAAAATTTGACATTCAATTACCTAGGTATAAAATTCTCCTATATAATCTTGCATGGACATACTTTCAAATATTTATTTAAATTTATTTAAATATAAACATTGGGCATTAACCCATACGCGCAATGCGCGTATAAAACTAGGCTCTGATACCAACTGTCACGAACTCATTTTCCCCTAACGACATCTCGTGCGGCCTTAGCTATATTTCCCCTCAAATAGCTAAGCCAACCTCGTTCGTGCCAAGAAAATGGTGCTATGTAGACGATGAGATGGCTACGGAAATAAGTTGGGCAATAAGCTAAAGGATACACTCGAGCTTTAATGGAAACTTGTATTACATCAACTCTTGGATTCCTCTCTTAGATGGTTTACAAATGAGCCCCCATGAGGGGTATTTATACCCATTTCACCTCCTCAATGGATGGTGGAGATCTACTTAATCTTACAAATTGTTGTGAGAACCAGTAAACTCGTTAAGTGGATCCCTCCATATTTGCAAAGCTGAAAGTTTTGGAGTGAGGGGTTTAGGGTTTTAGGGTTAAGATTTAGGGTTTAGCGTTAAGGGTTTTAGGATTTAGGGTTAGGGTTGGGGGTTTAGAGTTTTAGGGTTTAATAGTGTTGGGGGTTTTAGGGTTAGTGTTTAGTGTTTTAGGGTTTTAGGGTTTTGTGATTATATTTTAGGGTTTAGGGTTTTAAGGTTTAGCATTTTAGGGTTTAAGGTTAGTGTTAATGTTTAGGGTTTTAGGTTTTTAGGGCTTAGGGTTTAGGGTTTTAAAATTTAGCATTTTAGGGTTTTGGGATTTAGGGTTTAGGGTTTAGGGTTTAGGATTTAGGGTTTAGAGTTTTATGGTGAACTAAGTTGTTGTTGTTGTTGTTATTATTATTATTATTATTATTATTATATATATATATATTTTTTTTATTTTTTTTTGAGTTTTGGGGTTTAGAATTTTGGTATTAGAGTTTTATTTTCAAAAAAGGTATTAGAGTTTAGGGTTTTAAGGTTAGGGTTAGTATTAATTTTATGGTTTAGGGATTTAAGGTTAGGGTTACGATTTTAGGTTTAGGGTTAGGTAAGTGTTAAACGTTTTAGGATTTAGGGTTTAGGGTTTAAGTTTTAGGTTTTAGGGTTTAGGGTTTAGGGCTAAGGCTTAGGGATTAAATTTTAGGATTTAGGGTTTAAAAGTTTAGGGTTTAGGGTTTAGGATTTAGGTATTAGGGGTTAGTTTTACTTTTAGGGTTTAGGGTTTTAAGGTTAGGGTTGGGTTCAAGGTCTAAGTTTTAGAATTTAAGGTTTTAGGGTTTAGTATTTTAGGGTTACGATTAAGATTTAGGGTTTAGGGTTTTAGCAAAATATATAGCATTTTAAGGTTTACGATTTAGGGTTTAGGGTTATAGGCTTTAGGGTTTCAAGTTTTAAGGTTTTAGGGTTTTAGGAGTTAGGGTTTAGTGTTTAGGATTTTGGGGTTTAGGAGTTAGGGTTTAGTATTCATTTTTTTTAAATATAATAAATAAATTTTTAAAACATATAATTTATAAATATACTCCAAAGTAATTCCAAATATGTATAAACAAAAGTAAGAGAATATCATCAAGAAATTTACAAGCCTGCAAAAAAAAAAAGAGAGTAGATATTTGATGTATAAAAGAACACTTGAAAATCACTAAATGGGGAAAGATTATATGCTATATGCAATGCAATATGTATCTTACTTTTTTCTTCAAGTAGGACAAAATCGACAAATAAAATTTTAGGCACGGCCACACATGCAAATTTATCAATATACTACCTTAATAATTTGGGTAGGATATAAAAGGAAAACAACAATGAGAAGTTAGCAAACTAATGGTGAAAGCATTTCACCAATGCTCAATCCATTCTATAAACAAACAACTTGGAGAATGATCTACCAAAATAAGGGTGATATATGCATACAAGTGGCACAAAAACATAAATGGATTTACTAATTATGCTGACTAGAGAAATTACTTAGCCATATGCAAGAATGAGAGTTCTTGATATTAGTATAACACCCTAAGTAGGCAATAGAGCATTAATAAATATGGGCAGGCCGTGAAAACAAAAAAGAATGAAGAAAACGTATGTTTTACAACAGGTGCCTATGAATAAGGCGCTAATAGTCCGAGTTAAGTAGACGTGATGGACGCCTAATCTTCATTTTATAGGCGTCTGTTATTTTGTAAGTACAGATATAGCATACAAATTTTAAAAATGTAAATAAATGTCGGGAACTATTCCGAGTACAATACATTTTTTTAAGAAATAGCTATTCCTAGTACAATACATTTTTTTAACCATATTCAACCTAATCTAATTTAATCAATAATAATATATTCTAATTAACTAATAACCATTCATAACCAACCATCAATCAATCCATAATCCACAATAATATATTCTAATTAACTAATAACCATTCATAACAATTGATCAATCGGTAATAAACTATCTTAATTAATTAATAACCATTATAACAATCCATCAATCGATAATAATATATCCTAATTAACTAATAACTATTCATAACAATCCATCAATAATATAATATTCAAACCACAATCCATCAATCCAGATGTTAAGTCACCATCACAGAAAAGTGAATTAAAAGTAGTTAAGAAATACATCATGAAGGCATTGATTTTAAAGCAAATTAAATATTTCCCAACATGTATGTACAGTGTGAACTGTGAAGTCAAAGCAATATGAATTAAAAAGGCTTACCCGTCTCCAAAGAGGAAGTAGCTTAGACTCTAATCCAAATCATGTAACCACTGAGCACTGCAACACAAAATACAAACTTTTTTTACTCTAAAGGCTACTATATAATTATCGAGAAAATAAGAAAATTATAATTAGGCAAATATTTAAGCAGAATCATGATATGACTATCTAAGACATATATCCATTCACCAAAAATTACAAAGAACCAAGAAGCTAGTGACTGAAAAATACCCTAGCTAAAGTTTAAGATAGCTGATAGCCATATCATAGTCTGAAAAAAAAATTCCAATCTTCACAGATTAATGAATTATTTACTATTCACTGACAATTTATGAAGCTTCACCATCACTTCCTCACCTAACAACCACCAAGACTACTGATAGCAGATAAACAATAATAAGCTTCTTAAACTCCGAACCTGACACACAAAACAAATTTATCATAGCTTTTCTTGGCTTTCCAAGTAAACAAGAATAAAAGAATGTCAGGTTTTTTGTGAAAACTACTCCAAAAGGCATTACATATGGCATCAACACCTATTGCAGGGCTTCTTTTGAAGACAAGCAGTTCACTGGAATGAAACTATGCTGGAAGTTCAAAAGCTCTATAGTTAATAGTTTTACTAGTTGTATAGCATTCAAGGATAAGCAAAAGGATTTTACTAAGATAGTTTAACAACAACAAAAACATATATACATCTAGAAAGCCAACTAAATGAATTGTAAAACAGATATATCACTAAACTAATACTTAGAGGTGCTGACAAAAAAAAGTAACAAGTCAATAATAAAGAAAGCAAATTGGAAAAATACAGTCACAGAGTTGCCAAGCATCATTCCACCTAGTACAGAAAACTGCAAATTATGCACTGTTTTAAAGAGAAAATCAAAGTTAATTGCCTGACTTCATTTTAAATTAAAGATCAGATTTGCACAACATATATAGTAACTTGTTTCATTGGAAATAACTAAACAAAATAATCCTCTAAAGATCAAGAGATTTGCCAATCCAAAGTAAGGCTCCAGTATAGAGGTACCTAAGCTCTTCCTAGGGTAAAAATAACTTAGGTTGCAATTACCCACTTCACTTCCAATACTTAACAATTAAAAAGAGATACAAGTATCAATG
>CM008331.1:4952205-4963167 GCA_002525835.2 Ipomoea batatas
TACATTGATAAGGGTGCTCTTAGGGGTTTATATTTAGATTATGTCAGAACAATCCGTAATATGGCAGGAGAGAGATTGGGAGGAGTTCCTCTGCAAGAAGATTCATAGCACAGCAATTACTGGCCAAATTCTTGCCCAAGCATCCGCTACCTATGTGGGCGCATCATGCGCGGCTAACAGCTTTTCTTTATTATTATTTTTTTTTAAAAATCATATTTGATTTTTTTTCCCTTCCTTCATATTTTCTCTTTTATAATCACATTTACAACTACTACCCAAAAACAGCAAAAAAACTTCATTGATAAAGATGCTCTAAGTGGATGAATGATTGACTATTTTCAAGGACAAAAAAATAGGAATAGGAATTTATTTAACTATAAAAATTAGGGGAAAAAAAGTGGAAACAATTATTGTTACATGCTCGTATTACTCGATATTATGGTCATTTATCATTATCATATATATATATATATATATATATATATATATAAATGCAAATCAATCAATATATAATTACAGTATATATGTACGTTAGGCAATATTAGGAATTATTATATAATTATGGGGAAGACGTATGTATATAGTTAATATTTAAATATCTATAAGCAAGTTTTTTTTGAGTACTATTGCAGTGTAGTATCTATTTGTTCATAGCTACTTTCAATATCACCTCCACTAAGGCTCGAACCGACCCCCTCCAATTTGGAGGTGCAACCGCGTGCCACTAGACCCCAAGGTCTTTGGCTATCTATAAGAAAGTTATTATACTTTCCTTTTGAATTAATCTTTTCCACCTATAAATACAAATTTATAATCTTTTTAAAATAAAAAATATTTGACACACCTCAACCAATTTATCCCTAGCCTCCCATGTTTCTATGTCTTTTTATTTTTTTATTTTATTTTTTAATACAAAGCTATAATTGTAAATTTATATTAGATAATTATATTAATAATTAATTTTTTTTTTGAAAACTATTAATAATTAATTATTAAGGCAAGTATAATTTATTTTGTATTGTGGACACATTATTTTTAATAATTTCAATTTAATAATATTATACCTTAATTATAAAAAGCATACTTAATAATTTTAGTATTACATGACATACAATAATTACCATACATAATGTTTAATAATTGACAATTTATATTACGCAATCAAAATTAATAGTTAACTATTAAGTCAATTACGAAATCTTTTGTACTGTGGACATTATTTTTAATTATTTCGGTTTAATAATATTATATCTTATTTATTATATATTATAAGAACAACCAAAGACCTTGTGGTCAAGTGGCATTTGGTGTTTCGGTCAATACTCTTACATGGATGATGGGAGTGGGTTCGAGCCTCAATGGAGTCAATTGTTGACTCATTGTGTTTCAGTAGGCTATGAATACTACCAGTAGTACTCAAAAAAATATATTATTATGCATGCTTTAATAATTAGTTATTAATATTATTGCCTAATCATTATGATAATCTAAATACATGTATATTTTTATATTTAAGGTATAATATTATTGGCACAAAATAAATTTTACTTACTTTAATATATAATTACTTTTTAATTTAATTTCATAATATTTATTAATGGTAATTATTTTGGTAATTTTTAACTTTTTTGGTGTAATTATTATGGTAATATATTTCAAAATTGTGACAATTTCATTGATTATTATGGTAATTTATGGTAGTATATTTTAAGATTAGAAGAAAAAAATTATAATTAATATAATTAATGAAATTACTATGGTAATTGCAACAATATTTGGTAATTGTAATTAGTATAATTAACTTCGTTGAGAAATATAATATTTCTTCTATGGTAATATTTTTGGCAATTTCATTAAATTATAAATAATAAAATATGATATATAATTAAGAAAATGAAATTATAAAATAACAAAATATGTATTCATAAATATTTAGAACTTTTTTAAATACATACATATACACTATATTAATAATACAAAATTTAAATACTAGTTTTTTAATTTATAAATGTAAATATTTAATTATAAATCTATCAATATAAACTATAATTAATGAAATTATATTATATAATTTTTCTATATACAAATTAAAAAATATTATGTGTATATATAATGTATTATACAAGCATATAAGGAAATGCATATGATTATAGTTTAAACTTACTCATACAAAATTTAAATTTTAAAATTTTTTAATTGATTTCTAAGTATAATAATTTTATTTATCATTCATATTTTTACAATTATAATATATATAAATACAATTAGAAATAAATCAACTTTATTATGTGAATTTTTTCTATAAAATTAGAGATTATATTAATTGTGCAAAATTTAAATTTAAATTTAAATTTTGTATGTTATGAAAATAGATAGTTGACCAAGTATATAAAAATTTGACTATATTATTATATTGTATATTTTAACATCTTTTTATTTTTTTTATATTATTTAAATTTAAATTCATAATAACAAAATTTTTTCTCGAGCAATGCTATTGGTAAATTATTATTATTATTATTATTATTATTATTATTATTATATAATATTTTCCTACCCAGATTGAAGGGCGTTTTAGTAATAATATAATTAATATAATTACGTAGTTCTTATTTTGTTAATTAATTGAAAATGTTGCACTATTAATCTTAAATCAGCAATAGATCCGCATGCAATACTCATAATAAATGAATTCTTATTTTGTTAATGAAATAAATATCCAGAATTAGTTGAATGGATTAAGGAATTTTTATTTTGTTAGTATAATTAAGAACTCATAATAAATGAATTCTTTATTTTGTTAATAAAATAAATATCCATAATTTATATGCTATGAAAATAGATACTTAACCAAATATATGGAACTACAACTATATTCTTAATTTATTAGATTGTACATTTTAAAATATTTATGTTTTTTCAATTTTTTTTATTTAAATTCATAATAACATAATTTTATTAATGCATCGCACGGGTAAAACACTAGTTTGTAAATTAAAAATAAGAAATAATACCATCTAGAGTACTTCAAAAGTATAATGTTTTTGCTACGTTAGTCTTAACTTTCAAATTGACCACTCATGATCTTTTGACTTTTAAATTGTTATCGTATGTGGTTCAAGTTAACCATCATGGTTATTCAACTATCAAATTTTAACCACATATGGTCTTTCCAATAAGACCGCGGCTGGTTAAATTTTTAAAGTTGAAGGACCATGAGTGATTATTTTTTTTTTATCACGGATGGTATGAATTTGAAGGTCAAAGTCCAAAGGATAACGAATTGTCAATTTGAAAATTTAGGATTAAACGTGGTAAAATCACTATACTCAAAAGATTTTATATGACATTAACTCTTAAAATAAATAAAGGCAACTGAACTTCAAATAACTTTGCATTTTTTAATTTGAAAAACAATATAAAAATAGATTCTGATAAACACATTTTTAAGCTAAGACTCAAAGATTCTTGAACTAATTATCATGTAAGTCTCAATTTAGAACTATTCTTATATCATGGACCACAGTCTATAAAACATATTATATGTGTGTAGTTACCCTATTATGTTTATGTAGTTAACATATAATGCACTTGCATTTACAAACACATAAACTATTAATTGTATGTATAGAATATGTCAATTGCAGATACATAATTTGAAAGTGGATCAGCAATGCAGGGTATACTTAGAGCAACTACCTCAATAATTTACATGGATATTGAGGAAAAAAATGGCACTATGGAGGAGAGAGAGGGAAAATAAATCTCTTGCAAATGAATTGGTTTTTGCAGAAATGTGGGCCGATGTGAATTGATTCTCCATCGCCAACTTGTCGTGTGGCTTTCAACACTGCGCCCAGCCTGAGCGCGTCAGGCGCGCCTAACAAATCCTCTTTTTTTTTTTTTTTTTTTAATAAATAAAACAAATTTATTTTATTTTTTTTCATTTCCCTCTCATTTTCTCTTTTTTAATCACACTTACAAAAACTCTTCGAAAATCGAAAAAACCCTCCATGGTCCACATAATCCTAATGATGATTAATGTTTGAGCCTTAAAATTTAAGGAAAGAAAAGGTAGTGTGAAGCTTTAATGAGTTGGATCAATTAAGGCAATTCCATTGCCGAGTACTAAGCAAACTCTAACTAAGATAAACAGAGAGAGGCAGATAAGAAGATAAGAGGAAAAAAAAAAAAGCGAAGCTTTTTAGTGGGAATGACACAGCATTGAGTACATAAATGTCATACGTTCACATTGTAGAGATGGTAGAGAGAGAACATGACAAATCTTGCTTGACATCTGTCTGTGACTTTGGGGCAGAACCCGGGTTTTCCGAATCCAAATCCAAACCCTAACTTGTTTACTCAGTTACTGGCGATTTCTGTGTTAAATGGGGCTCAGCGAAACGTTGCCCTTTTGGTACAGAAGCTTGGCTATGTAGATTCAAAGAGAACCCTAATTTCCGACGGTACAGCGAAGGTGAGGATTCCCTTTTCTCTACTTCGACTGATTGAACCAAAGCGAGTCTGAATTCTTCATTTCTTGAACTTAAAAGATATGATCTTTCTACTTGATGTGCGGATTTTTGTTCCTTTAAGTGTATTTCGCCTTGTTGATTTGTTGAATTCGAGGATGTTTCCTTTACTCTTATAATCTGTCTGTCGTTGGAGTCTGAATTTGATTTTCCTTCAAATGCGGTTGAATGTGGGTGGGAGTTTGCGGTTTTCGAATACCAAAGGCTTGACCCTGCTATTCTGTGGGTGGATGTTTACCTGGGAACACAAGAATCTTCCGGTTTCATTTCTCAGATATTCAAATTCCATTTAACTTTCAGATATGGGCTTCTGTCTGTGGGTCTTCCTGTTTTATTTGACTTCGTTGTTGTATTTACTTGGTCTTGTTTTAAATTTTGTTCAAGCTAAACTTACATTTATGTGTGTAGTTTTTGGGATGTATTCGCATAGTTTAAGATTCTTATGTTGGGAATACGTGTGCACTTGTTTACAAGAGTGCTGCATTGGATATATATATAAGTTGGCTTTTCAAATTTCAGCCACTTTCCAATTCTGGGTTTTATCTCATCTAAATTCTGGCATGTATTCACATTTTGGTTTAGAATTCAATTACATTGGACTATTGGAGTTTGGAAAGTTGAAGTTGAACTTATAGTTTTGGTGACACTGTTCTCTAATGCATATCTTCTTTATGAAGATGTATTTAGCAAGAATTTGGCCTGCATGCCTGCTATCAATTTTCATATTGAAACAAACATTTCAATGACTAAATGAGGGACTTCTCAAGAAATGGACGATGGAATCATCATAGACACATTCTATACTTCTTGATTGATAGATAGATATACAGATGAATAGATCTTTTCTTTTATTTTTCAATGTCATGTGCACAAATCTCTTCTTTCATTGTTCTCTGGGAATATATTGGAGCATAGATTTGTAATTTAAATACTAGACTGAAGTGCTCTCGATTTGATAAGAATAGATAATTTGTATGGAGTGGAGTAATATCTTTTCATATATGATACTATTTACACTGTTTTATTCGGGGAAAATGCTTTTAAAATGCGGTTTCTGGAAATGGGTGTATAATTTAAATGATATCTTTAAAATGTAGGGCATTTCACATTTACAAATTTGATATGGAGGATAAATGATAGTACATGTTTTAATCTTGAAAGGACATCATACTATCTATGCATTTGTGGCAGGATTAATCTTCTTTTCATTATGCACACAAGAAACACATTTTTATTTGTGTCATTTTCATGCAGTGTCCTAGAACTAGATATAGTAGATTAGTAGCAATCAACTTATGGGAAACTTAAATATAAGCTACTCTTGGTAGTGACTGATTTTGAAATTCTTTTGCTTGTATTTATTGAATAAGGAAACCTGAAATACTGCATTTGTGTTTTAAATTAAAATTTTACTTTGTAGGTAAGTGCACTGCAATATTGAGGAAAGCTATACCAAGCAATTATGTTGTTCCCCAAAGAATTTGATAATTTGTGTGATGATGGGTTCGAGGGTTCTACCAATGAGCATCAGATTTTTTCAGAGGTGTTCTTTGGAAGTGATGAAAGCAAAAAGAGGTGTCTTGTTACTGGAGTTAACAATTTTGAATGTGACTACAGTAAGCAAATCAACACCTCATGTTGCTTCTACAATGAAAATTCAGCATTGATGGTGCGCGAGAATTCTTATGGTACCATAGAGGAGTCTGCAAGGAAAACAGAAGAAAAGAAAGAGTTTTCTAACAGCAGGCCTTCTATAGTCAGAGGTTTAAACTCGGTGGCTTCCTCGGATGGTATTGTCAGAGTTATACCTCCACAAACAACTTTGGCTCACTCTCAAATTGTGACTTCTCATGTAGTTGAATCAACTAGCCAGGGGGTCACCTCTTGTTTCTATCTTCAGAAGGGGCATCATGAGCCGGACAGAGGACATGGAGTGGGTGAAAGTGATGACTTAAAACTAAAATCGTATCACTTGAATGGTAATGATGGAAAGAATGCTTGTAAAATAATAACCTCACCTGCTTCTCAGGAGAGCCATGCGACCAAGTTGTTGGCAGGCAATTCTTCACTTGTTGCAAAAAACTCAAGGGTTGTTCGATCAGCCAAATCAAAATGGAAGGATTCGTGCTTTGTTGAACTAGATGAAGCAGAGTTGTCTTTGATTAAAGATACTCCAAATGATCCTCGTCCTATCCTGCGTTACCATATCAATCGCTTACTAAGAGCGGCTGGATGGGTAATTGGGAGGCGTAAAAGGAGTAGTAAATATAATGGTATTGGAGAATATGTTTACAGGTCACCTGAAGGAAGGCCTATTCGGGAATTTCGTAGAGCTTGGCTATTTTGTGGTGAGAGTTTGTTCACTGATGAAAATAGTGTCATACCGGAAGAGGAGTCAAAGGTGTGGGCTGGCATGAATCAGTTTAAGTCTGACCTATTTAGTACGGTAGCAGAGATTGAAGAGAAACTGGTTAACTTGGAAACAACTTCATCGCTGGCTACTTTATGGTATCTTCTTGATCCTTTTGCAAATGTTGTATTCATTGATAAGAGAATACGGTGTCTTAAAGAAGGAAAAACAGTCATAGCAAACAGAACTTTTGCCAGATATGTAGAGGCTGTAGAAAACCAGCTTAATGAGAGAAGTATGAAATTTCTTCCCTGTAGCCCTTCTCTTATTGAAGATAGTGTGCTTGAGAATGATCAGTGCATAAAGAAAGAGTTCTGTGTTGATGAAAGTTCCCTGGACTTCAAACAGTCACAAGGACGGGAAGGCAACTGTGGTAATGGTTTACCATCTCCTGATAAAAGGTCCATGCCCTTACTGGACACCTTCAATGGGCCACCTCCTAAATATAGGAAAATCTCAGGGAGTGACACTGGTGTTTCTGATCTAAGTTCCTTGCCAACTTGTGGATCTGATAGTACCTCTGAGCTGGCTGGTAGTTCCTTGTTTGATGTTCCTGTCAGTTTGGGAAATAATCCAACTTTGACAAGAACATCTGAGACAGTTGGTAATAATCAAGATAGCAGCACTAGTTCCCTAGTATATCTTGAGGAAGAAGTAAAAGGCTTTGATTTGAAGATTGCCAATCAGCTGAGTTCTGTGTTGCAGGAGACTGTGGCTTTTGATTCAAATTGTTCAAATGATGATCTGGTGGACATTCAATGTATAGAAACAAGGACCAAAGGCTTATCTTATGCTGCAAGCTCTGTATCTAAAAAGAAAGCCCAGAAGAAATCAAGAAAAATATCTGAAATGAAACTGTCAAATTTGTATCAGCATGACAAAGTAGTATCTAATACGAATGGATTCTGTGAAGCCAATGGAAAGGGAATCCACCACAAAATTGGATCAATGAAAGCTAAGAAATTTCGTCCAGAGGATGATGATCTTTTGATATCAGCTTTCTTAAAAAATAAAACCTTCAAATCTTCAAAAAAGAGGCCCTTTGGAAAATCCAAACCTCTGAGGAAAAGGAAGAGCCAGAAAGGCAGATGCAAGTTACTCCTACGAAGCCTTAATAGGGGTGGAAAGCACTTCATCGAGGGAAAGTGGCCTGCCTTTGCTTTAAGAACAGTATTGTCCTGGTTAATTCATTCTGGGGTAGTTTCTCTTAACGAAGTGATCCAGTATCGTAACCTAAAGGACAATTCTGTGGTGAAAGATGGCTTTATTACTAGAGACGGGATATTGTGCAAGTGCTGTGACGAAGTATTATCCATCTCCACATTCAAAAGTCATGCTGGTTTCAAGTTGAACAGACCCTGTTTGAATCTTTTCTTGGAATCTGATAAGCCGTTCACATTATGTCAGCTTGAGGCTTGGTCAGCTGAATACAAGGCTAAGAAAACCACTCCTCGAACAGTACAAGTTGATGAGATGGATCAAAATGATGATAGTTGTGGGCGTTGTGGTGATGGTGGTGAGCTGATATGTTGTGATAACTGTCCATCTACATTTCATCAAGCATGCTTGTATGCGCAGGTTACCCATCCTACTTTACTACTTTAAAACAAATTTACAAGCTTTGCTTTTCCATTTTCCTTTTAGAACTGCGTGTAATAAATTCAACTCAACCGAGACTTGGTCCCAAGTAATGCCTGCTTAAATTTTCTGCTTTGTATTTTGTTTGCTCCCAAGAATCATGATCTATTAAAGTGATTTTCCTTTCTTTATAAAATATGATAGTATCTATTTCTCATCATGCTTGCGTTAGATTACCATCATCAATGTGATGAAAGGCATATTCCAAATCTAGCAAAACTTGGTTTGTTAGAATATTTAGAGTATTCCTGACTTGAGTTTAGGGGGTATTGTAAACTTAAGTTTTGGAATCGTAGATTCGTAGATTTCTAGACCAGAAATATAAGTAGTTTATTACATTTATTTCCTTATTATCCAGAGAATTTTTGAGATGGTAGGTTTCCTAATTTTGTATCAGCTATCCCCTAAAATAGGGTAGTATAAATACCCTTTGTGATTGTAATCTTCATATTACTTTATTCAAGTTATTTAGTATAATATTTCTGTCTCTTATTCTTGGTTTATTCTCTAATTGTGCTTCCACCTTACCCTGGTGGTGGCCCTTTCCACATGCTCAGCCTCCATCTCATGATTTCTAATTGTTTTATATTCACCTGAGGAGGAAACAAGTCAAGCTGATAACTTGCTGTTTAATCACTTGAATCCAGCTTGACTCACTGTTTAATCACTTGAATCCAGCTTGAAGGACATGTCCCTCAGTTTTTATTTGATTCACATGGAAATCTTGGCTGGGAGCCTGGGAGTAAAGGTGTAAATTGTTTTCACCTTGAACATTGTGTTGTTGTGAACCTGCTTGACATTAGCAATATTGAAATTGGCAGTTCCATTCTGTTCTTAGCAAGCTAGACCGGTGATTTCTCAAGTTATCATCTGATGAACGCTAGCTGTTAATTTCATGTTTTCTAGTAAATGTAATCTCATACATTAATTGCTTTTCAAATGTTATAGACCTTTTATAAATATTTAATTATTTATAACTTTTTCACACTGGATTCTCTCACTTGGTTCTATTATCTGAGCTGCACTTATTCAAATTTGAAGTAGGCGAGTTCAAGCTTCATTAGGAAGGCCCCACCCCCCACCCCCGCATAATAAGGAATGAGTTCAAGTTTTTAAATGGCTAATGGTGCTAATGCAACAAAAAGTGGTCTTTATGGTTATGATTGATCATGTTTCTAACAGACAACATACTTATCAACAAAAACTGTATATATGGCAGACAACATATGTGCATTTTTTGTGAAATGCTTGTCTGCCGTATACACTTGTTTCTATAGGAGGTAAAGGTTATTTACATTTTCCAGTCCTAGGTTGGAGGGATGACATGCTAACTTGAAATGCCTCCCCACTTACTTTGCTCTTTCACTTCTTAACCAAAATCAAGACAGGGAACCTACCCATCCTTTTGCTATCTTTCCTTCAGCCCCTCTAATTTTACCCCATACCAAACACAATTTTTTGTTCAGGAAGGTTATCTGGATTGCTCTATTGTTTTAGAGACGTATTAATAACAGAGAATGGCATGTTTTGTATTAGACATGCTCAAGATTATGATCTCTAAGTAATAAAATGGAAAGCATACCTTTCAAAAAGAAAAATAAAAGAAAGAGACGAAGAATATAGACAGATAGAAATATCTTTTAAAAAATAGAAATAGCTAAAAACAAGCCATGCTTTCCCTTTTCTTCTAGTTGCTATGTAATCTGTATTGTAGTTTACTAAAGTTTTATTTAATATATTTGTTGGATATAAGGAAAAAAGATACGAAGTAGAGGGAAGATGGGCACATCAGATTAAGAATATATAAATAAATTAGCTATTCTCAAGTTTTTGATTTATTAGAATTTTAAGTTTTAACATAACAACCAAAGTAGGTCTACTAAATGGGAGGAGGAATAATAAGCAAAATTTTTTTATATGCACATGTGGTAAGGGCTACTTGTGGTGAAGTTTTTTTTATTAAGGAAAAGGTAGACCAGTTATGGAGAAGTGCTAGTTGCTTATTCAATATGGATGCATTCATTGCTTGTTTTAAAAATGACATGACTCTTATATAGATCCGTTGTGGAGTTCCTATGAATCTGTGCTAGAATTAAAAGGATTTCAAAGATTTTCCCCAGTTGATCTTTCCATCTTAAAGCTATTCCATTTTGAGTAGTGTTGAATGTGTCAACATTCAAGAATGAGTGGCTTTTCGGAATGACTTACCAAAGTTTAGGCATGACTTACCTAGGACTGATTAATATAAGGTCAATACAAACATGGTCTCATTTTGGACAAATCAATAAATACATACTGAACCGAATTCCAAAAATTTGCATCTTTTAAAATAAATCTAGCAAGGATATTAATATTCTTAAGTGATGTCATGACTCTTGTACA
>CM008331.1:4963258-4989397 GCA_002525835.2 Ipomoea batatas
ATCTGTTTCGTAAAGTACATTTCACAGTTCAAGTAGGTGAATCGAGGGATCCCAAAATCATGTGCATTTCCTTCAAAGTTTACCACAAAAGAACTAAATTTTTATGTTTTTTTTTTTTTTTTTTTTTTTTCCTTTTTTATTTGTTTTATTTTTTTTATAAATTATAAATAATTTGAATTTTATTTATTTTTGTCTTTTTGATTGATAAATTAATAGAGATGATTTAATATGATGGATCATAATCATTGTCTCCATTTGTTTTTCTGTCATTTTCCCCACTTTTAGATTCATTAATTGTTATTCCGTATATGCTTTTGAAGAAGCAATTATTTTTAACTTTTAAGCATTACCTCTGAATTGTGGGGTTTTCGCCTTCCATTACCTCTGAATTGTTTGTGTACTTGGACATTTAAACGGACAGAGAAAGATCCCGTGAATTTACCAAAAAAAAAAAAATCGGCAAGATATAAGGCATTTAATAGCTATAGTTATATTCAATTGTTGATTGAGGTTAACATTTTATGCTTTTTAGACACATTTTGTATTGGTGATTAGTTGATGAATGAAGAAATTAACCTTATCTATTCCTGTTTTTTCAGGAACTTCCTGAAGGCAGTTGGTATTGTCCGCATTGTACATGCCAGATTTGTGGGGATGTGGTTAAAGATAATGAGGCATCCAGTTCTGCATCCTCTGGTGCATTAAAATGTGCCCAGTGTGAACATAAATGTAAGCACTGGACTAATTTGCATTCTTCTTTTGTCTTTGAGAGTCCATATTCTATATAATCTGCTGTTCTTTTTTGGGCAAGTTTTCATTTTTGTAGAAAGAAAAAGATCACTGTTTTGGTCCCTCAATTGTTTTCCAACTGTCAATTTAGTCCCTAATTTTCAATTTGAGCCAATGTAATCCACCAATTGTTTTAAATTTTGTCAATTAAATCCCTTAGTCACTATTCCGTCAGTCAGC
Organism: Ipomoea batatas; assembly: GCA_002525835.2. Taxonomy (NCBI): domain Eukaryota; kingdom Viridiplantae; phylum Streptophyta; class Magnoliopsida; order Solanales; family Convolvulaceae; genus Ipomoea; species Ipomoea batatas. The sequence continues at coordinate 4,964,228 of CM008331.1, forward strand.
CGTTAGTTACCCTTATTTTAATGGGCATTTTAGACATTTCTCATTACCCCTTTTATCACCTTCAACTGTCCATGGATATTATCACCATTCCCCATCTGCCCCTCCGGTCTCCGGAGGCTGTTGAAGAAACCCTCATTGTTGCCGGCGCAATCCTCCACTTGATCGATAAACAGTACTCCGTCGAGCTTGCCACCGGCGACTTGTTACTAGTCAGTCTCTGGCAAGGAGATATCGCCGTCACAGTCTTCGCCAGGGTTGCAGTCTAGATCCAGTGGCCGTTAACCAAGGACCTGGCCTCCGTAAAGCTCGACAATTCGCATGACTTCTCATTTCAATTTCCAAATGTGGACAATGATTCAGATTCGAGTGATGAAGAAAAAGGTAAGGGGAAGAAGAAAGATAAACACAAGGAAAAACAAAAGGATATGGGAAACGACATGTTAAACTATGGACTAACAATTGCCTCCAAAGGTCAGGATAATTTGATCAAAGAGCTGGATTCAATTTTGGACAATTGCAGTAGCTTTTCGGTTCATAGGGTGGAGGAAACCGCGTTAGTACTTAGTAGTGATGGAAGGGCTGGTGGCGAAGGAGGTGTCCCCTGCCGACTTGAAGTCAGAGAAGAAGGAGGCGTTGGAAGGGGGTAACCGGGTAATGAGAAATGTCTAAAATGCTCATTAAAATTAGGGTAACATGGCTGACTGACGGAATAGTGGCTAAAGGATTTAATTGACGAAATTTAAAATAATTGGAGGATCACATTGGTTCAAATTGAAAATTAGGGACTAAATTGAGTTAATTGACAGTTGCAAAACAATTGAGGGACCAAAACAGGGATTTTCCCTTGTAGAAATTCTGTCATTCTTTTCTTATTTTTAACTAAGTCTTGGATAACCTTGATAATTATGAACAGATCATGAGGCATGCTTGAAGGAGAAGGGCAGAGAAGGTGGAGAGGCATCTGAGACCTGGTTCTGTGGGGAAAGATGTCAGGAGGTAAAACATTGGATATCTTATTATGTTCAATTAAAAAGAAAGGATTAGAGATCATTCTTTCTTGCAGTAGGTCTTTAATGCAATTATAAATTAAGGTATATTTCCACTTTGATATATATGCTTCTCTCTTGAAAAGTCAAAAGTATAATATGAAATGTTGAGACACAATTAAATGCCTATGATTCTCCCAGCGTAAGATTAAATCGTATTAGTTGGAAATATCTAACTATACATAGTGAAGTTTCCTGTTATACAGATATTCTGAGTAAATAGTCTTGATCCAATGGGAGTTTTTGTTCTTTGATTTTCTGCTGTTTTAATTGCGATTTATGACTTTGAAGCATGCTGTATGCCTAGTTTTTTGAGTATCTTTTGGTTGTTGAATGAACTTTTGTCTACTTATTCTCCTTAATGATCCCAAAGAGATGGAAATGGTATCAATAAATTCATCTTCAAACTTTGTTAGAGGTTAAAAGCACCAAACACTCGTATTACAAAAACAAATTTGAGAGATGGAAACCTCTTTGTTGCTTTTGAGAAGGTTCATTTTTGCAGATGGGAAATTAATGCTTTGTTTTTGAAGTGGTTGTGGTAGTTTTACTGAACTATAATAATTTCACTGTTGTACTAATGTACTTTATCTGGTTGATGATGACCATTCATGTTGCCTTTCAAAATAACTTAAGGTATCATGCAGGTATACTCAGGTCTACAGTCTCGCATTGGGCTTACAAGTTTTCTCTCCGATGGCCTCTGTTGGACGCTTCTGAGGTGTATTCCCGGTGACCTGAAAGTTCATTCTGCACAGCGATTTGTTGCTTTGGTAGCAGAGTGCAACTCCAAGTTAGCCGTTGCTCTTACAATCATGGAGGAATGCTTTCTTCCAATGGTGGATCCTAGAACCGGTGTAGACATGATACCCCAAGTAATCTACAACTGGGGGTGAGTGCATTTTCTTTTGGACATAAATCGGTGCTACTTAAAATTTTGTTTTCTGCACTTCTCTTCTGCAAAAGGGAGATTGAAAACACGGAAAACTACCCTTTTATCTCCGTACATTTTAACATGGCTTACAGAATTAGTAGTCATTGTTAGTTAGTTCTACTGTCGGATAAAAGTTTTGGTTGAACTGTTGTGTTATGATCAACGCATCAGTGTGCAATATGCATCTGGCTGATGGATAGTTGATCTCTTCTACCTAAAGCTAGTTCTTAGATGTGAGCTATGTTGCATATTTCTGTATCTTATATAAATAAAAACGGGGGGTTTGGTTATCTTAATAATAACATTTCTGATTCTTAAGTTGAACCACTGTGACTAACCTGTTTACTTCTTTGCAGATCACAATTTTCACGTCTAAATTATTACGGGTTTTACACTGTGGTCTTGGAGAAAGACGATGTGTTGGTATGCGTAGCTTCAATCAGGTAACTTATGGTGTATGATTTCTTTTGATGACACGCTTTTCATTCCGTTTTTAATAAGCAAATGTTTTAGGAAACACACTTGAAAGAAGGTGCAACGTGTTTCATAGGAAGTACTCACCCCCAAACCATAGATCTACAGATATCAAGAAATTCATCATGATTCCCTCGAGTAGAAAACACAAACACAACTCATTAAACCCCCCAAAAATACCTGCAAAATTTCAGACTACAGATAAACCTAAATTAACTGCTAATTAGCATGTGTATCATCTCCTTTTCATTCGTTCTTGCTTTTTTTTTTTTTGGGGTAATCAATGCTAATTCCAGCTTCTCAAGTTTCCTTCCTGCTTGGTTTCTGCCTTTCTGTCAATGTTATTTCAGATGAAACCACGAAACTTTGTTCTGATTTTTCTATGATTTGCATTGTTAAAACAATGGGCAATTTAAATAAATTTTAAAGCATATCAACCTGCTGTCTTTACAATTGTGTTTGTTACCTTTACATAGGCGATGTAAAAAATTGAATTGTTGTAAAAATCAATGGGTTTGACAGCAAAAGGTCAAACTGTTGTCATAATACTTTTGAGACGGTGGAAATTTAGAAAGGCATTCCTTCAAGTTACCCGCCCAAATTCCTATATTTGCAATATATCTGTGTTTCAAAGGGTTTAGTTTTTCCTCTTATTGCTTGTTGGAATTTTCTTACGAGTAGAAGATTACCCCTGATTTGACACTGATGCAGGATCCACGGGGCTTCAGTTGCAGAGATGCCCCTCATTGCAACTTGCAGCAAATATCGCCGCCAGGGAATGTGCCGGCGCCTAATGAATTCTCTGGAGGAGGTACTGTTTTTTCTCTGCAGAAAAAAGAAATAAAAAATCTCTTTGAAAAGTTTTTGGTGAATGCTCGGCTTGTTCATCTACTTTGAATGGCATCTGAGTTTGAAATCTTTCTGCAACCCTTGATATTCTTTTTTATCTCAAAGTTCTTTGCGGTGTCGATGGGGTAAATTTACACATTAACTTGATTGTGGATCCAGATGCTAAAATCTTTCAAAGTTGAGAAGCTTGTAGTATCTGCAATTCCCAGTTTAGTGGAGACATGGACAGTAGGTTTTGGTTTCGAACCCTTGGAAGATAGCGAGAAACGGAGCTTGAGCAACGTCAACCTCATGGTGTTCCCCGGAACTGTTTGGCTGAAGAAGTCTTTGTATGAAAATGGACAACAAAGTTCGATTCCATCAAAAGCGGTTGATCCAGCCGACTCCCGACCTTCCTGTGAAAACGACCATACAACCGAGGCTGATCAACTATTCCAACAGAACTCGTCTCCTTATAATGAAACCAGGAACTCCGACAGTGTGAACTTGCAACCGAGGGATGAACTAGGCGCTGTTACACATGGTCAAAGCTCAAAGTTGTGCGAGAATGAAACAGTTTGTGACGTAGAAGCTCCAGAACCCGGAAAAGGTTCTAACGAGGACTCATTCCTTCCAACTGTCGACGCTGAAAAGGGAATCAGACACCATAACTCTGTAAACACACTGTCAGTGGATGACCGAAGCTGTGGTGAGAGCTCCAAGCTCTCAAGCAAGGAATCGACTTCATCATTGACAGGCAGCGAAGCTGAAGCTGAAGTAGTTTGTAGCGTAAAAGCTGAAGAATTCTTTGAAGTACAGCCCTCCCCCGCCCCTGCCCTACAACACACCGACCCGGGAATGGAAATCAGACGCCCCCACAATGAAAATTTGCAAGTGAGCAAAGAACAGGGTGGAGAAGTCCCCGGGGGTCCAGATGTAGTGCCCTTTTTTGTTGGAAAGCAACATGAAATTGGAGGTTGTAGTGTACAAGTAGTAGATATGTTAGACGGTAGACAATTTTGTGTAGATGAACAGTCAAGGAGAATCCATGGAATGCAAGTGAACCAAAAATGATTCTTTAGGAACTATTACTCTTCATTTATATACAGTTTTTTGCTTCCATTTTCATGAGAAGAAATTATGAAAACCCATCAGCAGCAATCTGGAAGGAAGTTTCAGTTTCAAAAAAGCTGCATATATTAAGGTTTTGTCATTTTTAACGTTGGATAGCTGCAATGTCTTGCCAATGATGCTAAGATTCTATTATAATAATATTCAAAATTTATTGAATAATTATCTAATTCATTATTTACAGTTCAATAAAGCTCTAAGAATAAGTTTTTTTTCACATGGATTGTCTCATTTAGACATTTACTGATTTACTCTGCATTAGTTTTTTTAGTTCGAGGAGAAAATAGTGCAATGAAAAGTTGAAAACCTTAATAGTGAGTATTCTTGCTCAAAACACGTATGGATATGGATAGAACTTTCCTGAAAAACTAAAAGTATAGAAGAACGGAACAAATTATAGAAAAGGACAATAAAAACAGTAATAGAGAAAAGACAAACTTGAGAAAAACTTACCATTATAACCACAAAGTCATAAAACAAATCAGAATGAACAACCCATCAAATGAAAAGTAACCCACATCCACTTGTATGATCAAGCTGCAAAACTCTAAACTCAACACTCGAAAGTAGCTAATAGCAAGGGCAAAAGCGTGTAACAAAAAAAAAAAAAGGAACAAACAACATAGCACAAAGTACAACCCATTTTGATGAAAAAAGATTGAACTTTGCCAATGCAAACAAACCTTGATGCTTTATTAGTATGCATATATATAAGAGGTACTTACGGTATTATGAAAAAGTTGTAAATGAAATAACCCATTCTCACAAATGCTATTATCAATAATAAAAAGTTAAAATAAATGATATAATATGTTTATTTTTAAGAATGTTATTCAATAGAATACATTAGTGTGCAAGGAAGGTTTGATATTAATCAACAAGTATAAAAGGACTCATACATGTTGTGAGGTACTTATAAAGTTTTAGAATTTAATTGTATTATTGTACATTGTTCAATAATTTATTTAACTCCATTTTTTAAAAAAAAAAACAAACACCATGTGTAATTCGCCTCTCACAACAAAGAGACTGCTATATAATTTAAACACTTTAAAAAATTGAGTTGTATTTATACTAGTACAAACTCACATCCATTTTTCAACGTGGGACAAAGTTTCTTAAAAGTCTTTCCAAACTCCATTTTTATTATAACTCAGTGGTGCATTTTGAGAATCAATTTTTTATTCACTCATTATCTATTATAAGAGGTACTGAAAGATGTACTTTTAGTATTCTGAAAAAGTTACTACTAAGAATTTAAGAATAGCTAATATCAAAATTCCCTAAGTATGGTTATTCCACTTGCACAGAGGAAATAACTTATTCTCACAAATGTTATTATTTTAATAAACATATTCTATCATTTATTTTAATATCAAAACTCACAATTTTTTTTAAGAATGTTATTCAATAGAAAACACATGTGTGGGTTACTTTTCATAGAAAACAAATTAGACGACTGACACAGAGCTTTAAACATATTATTTTGGCCACTTCATTCTCTCACAAGTAGTATATCTAAGCTACAATAATGTTTTAAACCAAGACTTTGAAAATCAAATTGTTTTCTACACCCTTGATTGGGAGTTTGCACCAATCCACACAAGGGAAATTGCAGTAGTGAGATAAGGTGAAGTCTTAAGACGTTGATAGTGCCTTCGTTCTCGACCAATTCACATAATTGGAACAAGATTGAGTCATTACAAGAAAATAGATTTTTCTTGGCTGTAAATTTTATCTTCAATTCTTAAAATGTTAGTGTCTAGCTTGTGGAGTGGGTAATCACTAGATTGTGAGTCTCGTCGTCAATGTAGGAGGTTTATCTTTGAAATACATAAATAAATTCTTGTGTCTTTTATGTTTTACGCTTTTGCAGTCTATTATGATACACTTGCGGTCATGCTTATTGTTTTAACAAGATTTAATATAATATTCATTACTTCATGGATTGTTTAATCTTGATAATATGAATTGTGTTAATTCAAGAAAAATTGTTATAAAAATTACAAGTCAAAATCCTACGGAGTTATTGGTTTAATGCACATGTTTTTCGTTCTTAATATTGCTTCCATGTTGAGTCATCATAACCATATCACTTGTTAGTTTTAGTATTTAACATTGTTATAAATTGATATGAAACAATTTTTCTTTCATATTTATAATAAACGAGACCATATTTTGTAATGGAGATTGCAACATAAGTTATTAGTCTACTAAGTACAAGTTTGCATGCCCTTTAAACCTCACTTTAATTTAGAACTTAGAAAGGAACACTTTATTTTATAATAATAAGAGATAGAAAGCTCACAAATTACAATGCCCAATGGTGACTATTTTTTTGTGATTCTATGCAGTGAACCTTCCTTGAAGATGCTCTATACTTTTTGTTTATTCATATATCTTCATTAATTTAATATTTCCCTCTGCACAATACCTTTTTCTGTCCAAAATATGAAATAGCATTTTTTAAAAAAAATTTCTTTTAAATTTTCGTTTTTATTTTCTTTTGTGAATTTTAAAAATATGTTTACCAACACTACTTATTTTCTTTATTTTAATTTCCTTTAACCAATTTTCCATTTCTCTTAAAAAAAAACAAAAAAAAATCTCTAATTAATAAATGCATACATAAAATTTTTATTTTTTTTTTCAAATCTAATAAGATTATCACTTTCAACTTAAGTAATAGGAAAAATGGCCAAATAAGTCATTGAACTTCATACTAAAAAATAATTAGGCCCCTAAATTTAAAAAGTTGAAATGAAACACATCAATTTGTTATTTGTATGCATTTGATCGAGCCCGGCCAATAACGGATCATTCACCAATAAAATAGATCAGATAATGAAAGTTCTTTCGATTGATTGGTGATCATATCAGGTGACTAGCAGCTGACAACATGTTCACCAACCGCCTTCTTTTTATGTTTGAAAAAGCGATCGACTTGTTGGTCTTGGTTGCCAAAACCCTAAAATAACTCTTATTATCAATTTATTGGTAGATAATCGGCATATTGGGTTCTACTGAAACACAAAAAGCCAACACCCCCATTGGGGCTTGTGACCTCTCACTTAGAAGGGTCATAGCTATGCCACTTGACCACAAGGCCTTTGGCATTATCAATGTTCATTGAATATATTGAATATATAAATCTATACAAAAAGTTTAATTATAATACATACACTTGAGGAATGTATGGAGCGAAATTCAAATACAAAATCTTAACTCAACTACGTAATAAATTTGAATGTCAACACGAACAAATGAGTGTTGTCACTCATTGCATAACACTAATCAATTTCCCAATAGTTATTTTTTTCTCATCCGAGTATATAAGTGAATCAGCCTAGTTTTAAGATTCGATCAAAATTATGTGTTGTCACTCATTGCATAACACTAACCAATTTCCCAATAATTATTTTTATTTCTCTTAAAAAAAAGATTCAATCAAAATTAAAATGTACACTTCTATACACATTGAACGCATCCCGTGACCCCATCATGTCACTATAAACAAGTCTTAAGTGAGATTTCTCATCCACGAGACCAATATTTGAGGCACTAATTGTATTTTTAACGAGTAATATGTAAATTTTACTATTACTTGGTGGTTTGTTTGACTAAGCTAACCTCTCACTTGACTAAGAATACCTATACATAAAATTAATAACTGTGAGTCACTGAATTACCGTGATTTACATCCTCTTACATGTTCTGTTGAGCCGGGGCTGGGGGCCATTGGGGGTTAGGTATTCAACTTTGTTAGAGAAGAAAAATGCATATACATAAAATTAATTTCTATTTTAGTTATTATTATTATTATTATTATTATTATTATTATTATTATTAAATTTTTCTATGTTTGGTTATCGAGTTCAAATTGACTATATTAGTTTCTAACTATTGAAGATGTATAAAGTAATTAAACATTTTCACTATTTTATGATCAAGTTTAATAGAGTTTGAAGTCAATGACTAAAACAATATAATTAATTCTAATCCATCCATCCACACATATAATTTTTATTTCAGAAATAAAAATTACCATGATTTACATCCTCACAATGCTCTGTCAAGTCGGGGTGGGGAACCCTTGGGATTGGGATTCAACATTTTAGAAATAAAGTTTCATTTCAGAAATAAAATAAGAAATTGGTAATGAACTAATGAAGCATAGCGAAAGTATAATTAATTCTAATACATCCATCCACACCTATAATTTATATTTCAAAAATAAAATAGGAAATTGGTAATGAAGCATTAACCAATTGCGGAGTAACAAATATGATTGAACATGATGTGATGAAAAAATAATTAAATAAGAAAAATAAAATTTAAAAAAATATTTTGGTGAGGTCTAAAATGGTCCAAAGGGGAAGCAAGACTTTGGTGGATCTCCTCCCCTATCCATTCAATATAAAATGAAGAAGATGCCAAATGTAAGTCAGAAGCTAAGCAAGCATTAAATTTTCTCAAAACATAAGCAACTCATGCATTTAATAATACCAAGCCAACTTGTTTAAGCTATTAATTTTGGTTATAATATTTCAAGTTTAATCTCTGATCCTCCGATAGAAGCGAATTATTGATCTTTTTAGTTTGAACCAGTTAGTTATGAACAATGGTAGCACTTAGCAGATTAGCCTCATCACCCAATTCTTTTTTAATCTTTATTAGATAAGATTAGAAAATTCTAAATTTACCATCTGAAAATATTTTTCTTTCATATGTTTATCCCAATCTTGAGTACGAAATGGATGAAACAAATTCTATCCAAATATGCTTAATGAATTTCATCAACTCAGAAACTAAAGAAGGCTAATTGCAATGATTGGAGTTCATGTATTATTTGAACATGGCTTTTCTAGCTCTGCCTTGGCTTGTGGGTTTATGAAGTTTGTTGCTTGGTTTTGTGGAGGACAGTAATAGACAGATAGCACTTATGTAGTGCTTCAGTATTTTATTTACTTTTACTGTTGGTTTTTTTAGTGTATAAACTTTTAGGAATAATGCAGCTTAAATGCCAAGGAACCAGGCATTGCAGTACAATTGTAATGCTGTTGGGAATGAAGCTTAAAAGTTTGCTGAGTTGGGATTGTAATTGTGAAAATTCTGATTAGATTCTTATTCTACATGTTAATATGATATTTCTATCTGACTTACAGTTGCAATTAAATGTTGTATGTGCCTATAAAACTCTTTCATATTTTGCTTACTCATTAAACATTTATTTCCAACTATATTTACACTCTAAAATCATACAAAAAAATAAAGTCATGCTATTAAGCAAAAAGAAACAGGTTCTAATTACAAACAATAAAATATAGCAACTTACTCCAAGACAATTAAATGTATTTTTTAGGAAAATGTTAATAAATGATTTAGCTGATCCAATTATTCTATGCTATATACAGTTTTTATCCTTTTATCATATTATTTGCAAATATCATTATCTTATTTAAGAATTCTAACTATAACACAATAAAAAAATGTTTACTTCAAAAGCTACAGGAAATGTTTAGAGAAATAAAATTGTCTGTATAGAGATATGTATTTTTCCTTTCAAGAAGAAATAAATAAATTCTGTTTCAAACATGTATATTAAACCAGCTACTAATTCTTATATAAATGTTGTTTTGTAACTACAGGTATAGTGTGTACATCAATTAGGTATGAGGAATTCCAGTATACTATTCAATGGTTATCAATTAGGAATGAGGAATTCAAGCATACTAATCCATGGTTTTATTTTTAGGAAAACCAATGTGGTTATATCAACATTCCTTTCTACATAAATTGGATCAAGTAAAGATGTTGGAGTGTATGATGTGTAATTACAGCTAAGGATGGATTCAGTTTCAATGTATGTAATTTTAATTAAGTTTTAGGTAGTATTTCAGCATATTTCAGAATATATTTTAGTAACATTTATAAAACAAAAATAAGCAGTCATCAACCAATTGAAATGTATTACCAGAAAGAATTTGGGAAAATGCCTAAAGTACATGCCATACAATGCATTTGGACTTAGACTATTGATGGGCTATCAGCCAATTTTGGCTTATTTGATCACTATTAGTTGGTAAATAATAATAAGCTTTTTGTAACTTCAAAATGCTACTCAAAGTAGCCTTTTCAATTAGCTTTTTGAGAAAAGAAATTATACCAAACAGTTATCAGCTAACAGCTAATTTATCAAACAACTTTCTACAATCAGCCAATGTTATCAACAAATCATACCTTCTAACCTAAACAGCCAACCCAATCAGCTAACAACCATTTACCAAACAGGACCTTTGACTTCTGTAAAAAAATTAGTTATATTGTCCGCTAATCAAATTTCTACACAATAAACTAAAGTCATTGCAATGGAGTTGAGAAATCTCAATTTTTTGAAAGAAAAAAAAAATCATTTTTATACATGGATAATAGTACGTGGTTCTATATAGAGTTAGCAACGGTAAGAGTCCCGGACTAATGTTGTCTACAAAGAAGTTTTTAACAGTTTGTAACGACAATTTGTAAATTTTAGTTTTAAAGTTTAGGCTTTTTGTAATATTTATATCGGTATATTTTAATGTATTTGTAATACATGAATTGAATTTATGCTTATATTACGTTGTACAATTTTGAATTAATAGTAATATTATTAAATTGTCTAATATTCACGCGGATAGCATATTAGGGTCAATTGTACGTTGATGCTTCTATGCTTAGCAATCCAATTGGATTGAAAATATTAATATGCAGTGACTCAAATACCGTTAGTACGTACTTTAGGTACTAACGTTGTTTACCATGAAATTTTTAATAATGTGTAATGTTCAATTTACATTTTATTAATTAATAATAATAAGTTTTGGTTTTTAATTTAATTTTAAATTCATGTATATATTTATTATATTTAAATTAGGTCTATCATAAAGAACTTGAAGTAATTATAATAATATATATCTCACTATAACACAACAACAATATTTAGTCCGTGCAACCGCACGGGTATAATACTAGTTCAATATAAAATGAAGAAGATGCCAAATGTAAGTCAGAAGCTAAGCAAACATTAAATTTTCTCAAAACATAAGCAACTCATGCATTTAATAATACCAAGCCAACTTGTTTAAGCTATTAATTTTGGTTATAATATTTCAAGTTTAATCTCTGATCCTCCGATAGAAGCGAATTATTGATCTTTTTAGTTTGAACCAGTTAGTTATGGACAATGGTAGCACTTAGCAGATTAGCCTCATCACCCAATTCTTTTTTAATCTTTATTAGATAAGATTAGAAAATTCTAAATTTACCATCTGAAAATATTTTTCTTTCATATGTTTATCCCAATCTTGAATACGAGATTAGTCCAACTGAATTAACTTGATCAATGCTCATTCAGGATAACTTTTCCAAGAACATTACATACTAGATGAAGAAAAGGAAAACAAAAATTGTGATATTATATTGATCAATCAGTGTGTTGTATAAGTTGAGGTAAAAAGTGGAGATAATTATAATATAGGTCGACAATAATTGTGATGTTGTTAACAAAAAATACTAATAAAGAGCTTAGATGTCCAATATATGCTAACTAAATGCAATAATTTATTAAAATTGGTTTATTGGTAGCAGCAATATAACAATTCATTAACATATTGTAGTTCTTATATATAGTTTTGATTTACAATAAAGTCTACAATTATTATCTAAAAGTGCGTTTAGGGGGAAACTCGCCAATTGACTCTAGCTAACAAAAGACCACAACAGGTAAACAAATTTAAAATGTGCATAACTGACCAACTCAACAAAAAATGATTAATTGACAACTCTCACAGGAATCAAATTAAACTTGATATACTTATATATTCTAAACCAATTTATTATTGAATTTAAATAAAAATCAAAATTAAAAGTATCTTATTCATTGAACTTTTATCAATTTAGTTGATTTGTTTTATTAGGCAAATAAATTAAAATCACTTGTCTAGATATACGAGTTTGAGAACATTTAATATTGAGAATGATTCATATCCAAAATAATCTTATATAGAATATAAAATATTTTAATCTTCTTTATTTTAATCAAAAGTAAAATTATTATTATAATCAAAAGATTAAAATTAAAATAAACTGAATAATTAATTTAAAAATTATTAAATAAGTAGTCCATAAATCAAGCAAATCATGTAATTGAATTCCTAACTACAAAAGTTATACTGAGACATATCAAATTAGTAAAAAGTTGTAATTAGGTTTACTTATTCAATACTTTATCGCCGATTTAAAACTAAATAGTTTTTCACATGTACTTTTATTCGCATGTAGTAATGACTTGACATAAATTGAATAATGAGTATTATATTTTTTAAAAAATTTAAAAAATTAAAATGCCCGAAGGATGCAATGCCTGGTGTTTTATTTTTAAATTCTATTTTTAATAAAAAATTGAATAATTTTTAATTTTTAAAAATTTCTAAATATTTTTTAAAATTTTGTATAAGATTTTAAATTCATGTCAAATCACTGTCACATTTGAATAAAAGTATGTGCGGAAGCTTAATGAACGTCAAATTGTAGTAACTTGCTAACTATGTAATATTAGGATTCAATTGCACTTTAAAAAAAACTATTAAGAGGTTTTAGTGCATTTCTTTTTTAGTTAGAAAGCTCAATTGCATTATCTGTCTAACTTATGATACTTATTTGACCTTTTTAAAAATAAAAAAATAAAAAAATTAAGTAGGTTGAAATCTAGTTGTCTTTTGTTTTGTTTTTTAATACTATAATGATACGGAATATAAGATATGATTAATTTGATTGCATCTTTACCATTTTTTATTAGAAAGATGGTATTTTCTCATTCTTATTTTACTTCATAATATTCACGTTTTGATGTGCAAATCTAAAAAAGTGAATATTAGGAGGTAAAAATCAAGAGAGAAAGTAACTTTGTTATTATTATTATTTGGTAACGAGAGAAATGGATATTTACTTTCCGAGAATGTGAATGCAATAAATCATATGTGACGAATTCGACTTAGAGACTATTGATAAAAAAAATTAGAGTGAATCATGCTTCTTCAACTCAATAGCTTATTTATTTATTATTATATTTTAGCATTGACGTATTTATTTATTGTAGTTTTAAATTGATTGAAATACATAAAAATAAGTTAATTGGTGGAGCATTAGGATTTGAAAATATGGGATAAGATGTGGATTGAAAAGATATGCAAAAAAGAAAAAATTGTTTTTAGAAATGGAAAGGGTGTTCTAAAAAAGAAATGGAAAGGGTGGAGTGAAAGCAAAAAGAAAGCTGCGGTTTTTCTCCTCCTTCTCTTCCGCTTTCTCACTGTAAAACCATTTTCTCTCTCTCTCACTTTCTCTCTCTGCTTGCCACCCCCCACTTCCAACTCGACACTGGCATTCATTCATTCATTCTTAGCTTCTGTGTGTTTTTATATCACGAGATCCCCATCTATCTCTTTTCCTCTTCCTTCCTGCATGTCTTTTTCAGAGCCTCTCTTTTTCCATTGCAGCAGAGCAGAGAAAAGAGGTGTATGCTCTGAACTCAGTGTATAGATTCATTCGTATTTAGAGAGAGAGAGAGAGTTTGGAAAATGTCTGATTCAAGAAGGGCATCATCGGTGTCGTCGGATATTGGGATTGAGGCGTTGAGTGATCGGTTGAGGAACTCGGAGATGAACAAGCCAGATTTCAGGGAACTCGATCTGGGTTCTCCGGTTTCTCCCTTGCGGACTGTCCCTACTACCAGTAGTAGCTCTAGTTCTTCTGGATCCTTGTCGGGTCGGAACGGGGCTCCAAAGTCCGCTGAGCTCTCCGGGTCGATGGAGAGTTCACCCACACCGACAGCGCGCGCCCCCTTCAATCGCTCAGGTGGGAGCTGTGTCAACTCTCCGCCGCCCTCCAATGCTTTTCCCACCGGCAATATCTGCCCCTCGGGCAGGATTCTCAAGACCGGGATGGCCAGCAGGGCATCCAAGACTGACGTTTTGGGGTCCGGAACTGGGAATTACGGCCACGGCAGCATAATACGCGGCGGATTCGGAACTACTAACAAACCCACCAATTTAAGAGGATCATTAATGGCGGAAGAGACTCTGAAGAAGGAAATGTTGGGAAATGATCCGGAAGAGTTGAAGAGGATAGGCAATGAGAATTACAAAAAGGGGAATTTTGCAGAGGCTTTGAATCTATACGACAAGGCCATTTCAATATCTCCGGGCAATGCTGCTTACCATTGTAACCGGGCCGCGGCATTAATTGGTCTCAAGAGATTGGTAGAGGCAGTGAGGGAATGTGAGGAAGCTATTAGGTTGGATCCCAGATATGTTAGAGCCCACCACCGTTTAGGATCTTTGTTTCTTAGGTAAGTATAGTGTTTGCAATAATAAAGTTTGAATCTGTATTAATGTTTTCTTTTTGATTCCAAAGTTTTCTTGTCTCATTCTAAGTTTCTTTGCAGAAGTTCTTGTGTGTGACTGACTAGGTTTAAGGTGATTAATATTTGGTTAGTTTATGTAATTGTGCCATAGCCTATAGCCTATAGGTGATTGTATTTGTTGTGGTCGTATTAGAATGGCTGTTTTTCACCTTTGCAAGATCTGGTTCATTAGGGTGAATGAATGGACTGGTTTGTTTGGATTGTTGTGGACATTGTTACTGTTAGATATTCCTTATGTTCCCTTTATTAGCAGGACTGTCCTTGCTTTTAATCACACTGTACTTTCCTTGCTTTTAATCTAGGTCACTGTACATTTTCCTTTTACCTACTTAGAAGATTCTGATCTCTAAGCAGGTGGAAACTCCATGTTGGTTACTAACATTCAGATTTAAGTGTTACTTAGTATGCTAGGCTACGTAGTTGACATGTGGACTTTGTCGGTTATAGTAATTTTTTATATTTCTTTTGTTAGTACACCAGAGTGATGAGGGATGTATGGGATTCTAATCCATCCCAACTTTCCAGAAATGAGCTTAGGCTGCCACTGGGCTAAACACCGAATTCCGTTAATTTTCAAGATTTATTACTGTATAATCGCCTGGACTTGAGATAAACGAGATTCTTTAACTCAGGAAAAATGTCTAAAAAGAAGCTTAGCATATCTGTAGGCTGATTTCAAGATTATATTGTGTGTGGTTTGTGTAAACTGGAGTCTGTTTTGGATTGATTAGTGGCTATGGTTCACTGTATTTCCTTTTCTGCTTATTGTAGTTAGGTTCTTGGAATTTGCTTTGCTCGTATTGCATTGAGCTGTAAGCGATCTAATCCATCTAGGGTCACAGTTTAGGACAGGTAGAAAATGCCAGGAGGCATATTTGTCTTCCCGGGCACCAGCTAGATCACTTGGAGTTGCGGAAGTTGGAAGCAGTGGAGAAACATATAGAAAAATGCAATGATGCACGGGGAGCCAGTGATTGGAGGAGTGTGTTGCGGGAAGCTGATGCTGCTATTGCCTCTGGAGCCGATGCATCTCCTCAGGTAACGGCAGTGTTGTTGAAATGGCAATGTGTGGAAAGGGTTAACCTTGACAACTGACTCGGTGAAATTGAATTGCAGCTCTTTGCATGTAGAGTAGAAGCACTTGCGAAGCTCCACCAGTTAGACAATGCTGATTCAAGCCTATCAAAAGTTCCTAAAATAGAATCAACTGCTTCCTTCTCCCAGTCGAAAATTTTTGGGATGCTTTCTGAAGCGTACGTGTTCTTTGTTCGGGCTCAAATTGAGTTGGCTCATGGAAGGTGAGTTCCTAATTGTAAGCCTCATCCGTAAATGACATCATGATCTCATCTGGAATGTGACATAGAATTCTGAATATTTTCAGGTTTGAAAGTGCGCTTGCTGCCATTGAGAGAGCTAAACAGATTGACTGTCAAAACGTTGAAGTTTCTGTTTTACTCAACAATGTGCGGTTAGTTACCCAAGCTCGTACCCGTGGCAATGATTTATTTAAATCCGAAAGGTTTACAGAAGCTTGTGCCGCTTATGGGGAAGGCCTCAGGTTTGATCCCTCAAATTCAGTTCTCTATTGCAATAGAGCAGCCTGTTGGTATAAGCTGGGACAGTGGGAAAAATCTGTGGACGATTGCAGCCAAACTCTCCGTATCCAACCAAATTATACGAAAGCTCTTCTTCGAAGGGCAGCCTCAAACATGAAGGTAATGCTCCTTTGTCTTTTACATGCCCCAAATGCATTTTGATGGCGACTTGCATCATTTGAGTTTTAAAAAAAAAGGTTTTAAATGTGGCTGAATCGGCTACTACAGCTAGAACGGTGGGCTGAGGCTGTAAGAGACTACGAAGCTTTGAGGAGTGAATTTCCACACGACACCAAAGTTGCTGAATCACTGTTTCACGCCCAAGTTGCCCTGAAAAAATCCAGAGGGGAAGAGGTTTATAGCGGGAAATTTGGTGGAGGTGTTGAAATAGTCTCAGGTCTTGAACAATTCCAATCTGCAATTTCCTCTGGTAGGCTCTCTTCTTAATAATTTAACGCATACTTTATGATTCCAGTGTTTCAAAATCTACAATTGGTGGAAATCGCAGGGACATCGGTTGTGCATTTTAAAGTGGCATCCAATATACAATGCACACAGATATCGCCATTTTTGGACACATTGTGCACCAGATATCCATCAATAAGTTTTCTCAAGGTAAACTACCAAACACAATGGGTTCTGTACATTTCTTGGGATATGCCTTTATTATGCTTGGAAACAATGTATGCAAACATCTAGTATAGTAGTATATATGTTATATTCGAAAAAGGTAAAAACTTATAGTTCAATTTGTAAGTGAAGGTGGACGTGGAAGACAGCCCAGAAATCGGCACAGCTGAGAACATCATGACTGTGCCAATGTTTAAAATTTACAAAAACGGCAGCCAGTTGAAGGAACTGGTCTGCCCAAGTCCAGAGGAGCTGGAGTCTTCGGTGAGGCATTGGGCTATCTAGAACACTATTCAAGAATTACTTCCTGGCGTCGATATAACCGGACCTACCACATAATAATCTCAGATGGAGCCATTTCAGCCAAAAGGCAAGTGGAATTCAGAGAGATAGTGTAGTTCGTTTTCGTTTTTTGATTTAATCATTCAATCCTCATCGCCTTCAAGTTCTAAAATTTTCTCATCTCCTAATCTCACATCATATCATTTAGTTTCTTCAAATTCTTCTTCCTCCTCCCCCTTTATTAGCTAGATATTTAGAAGACCGAGAGAAGAGATGGTTGGCTGGCTGGCTGGCTATTAGATGAGGATCTAAACATGTATATATATGATAATATATACAAAATCTTTGCAGGCCATTGAGGGAGATTGGATGTCTGATGGATTAGTGAAAGAAGGATGAATAGTATGTGTTATTGATATTGATATTGTGTTGTTCAACCTTTCCATCAATAAAATTTTTCATTTTTTTCTTGTTTCATCTGCTTGTATATTGGACTTGGCTTGTTTTTGCATTGTTTTAATATAGCTAACGGTCTTGAGTTTTGAATGATGCATTGCCATATTTGCCCCTTAAGTTGGGGGATTCGTTTCTCGCTTTTTGACTAATGTAAAGAAGAGTTAGTGTCGAGTGAGTTCTCCTTAACTCCTATTACCACCCTTCATATGTTATTGGGAGATGACAGATGTTGGAGTGAAGTGGAGCGTAGCGAGTTAAGTGGAGTAGAATTGAGCAACAACACCTGACTCCGTGGTTTGAACTCGAACTAGGTTTGCTGAGTGAGTTGAGGGTGCGGGGCAGTACCCAAACACAACAATAATTTTGTAAATGTACTGTTAGGGTTGTTTATAAATATGATGCTTGTAACCTTGGATGATTTATCATCACAATTAATAAAAATCTCACTTGCTCCCTCTAGACATAGGCTTTGAACTAATCCGTGTAAATTCTTCTTCTTCGTTTTCGTTTTTTCGTATTTTGTTCTTAATCTCTTGCTCCCCTTTTTTTTTTCAACACCCCCACCCATGCCAGCATTACACTGCAACTCCATTGAAAAAGGTTTGAATCTAAAACCTTGGGCCAAGCTGGCATTAATGAAGAAGCAAGGGCAATGAATTGAAGACACTACTTTATTTAATTTCCAGTTACCAGTGGAAGAAGGTAGTCTCTGAAGTTTGTGTGGTGATTGATACAAGTCATTACTCATTATCTTCTTGTATAGTTGTCCCATTAATTCTTCTTTATCCATTTCTGCCCTCTTTAATCTTCAACATTGCATGCTCTAATTAATTAAGAACATCTCATCTGCTCATTATGGAAGGGTGAATACATCTTTCCCCATCTCTTTTTTGCATCAAAACCATACCCTGCTGGTTAAGCATTTGGGTGTTTCTGGTAAGAAAATGTCATACAAATCAAATTTGGTCTAAGTCCCAAATACTATATGATGTGACAGGATCTAGTAATACTAAGTATTAGATTTTATGGGTCATTGAAGTTTAAAAAATGGTACAATTAGGGACAATAGTTAACCATGTTAATATAACTATTAACTTAGCTGGCGTGGGGCTGGCATCGTCAAATATTATTTCTATCACTGAGATGTTATATTAATAATTTTAAAAATAAATTATGATATTTACATGCTAACTCATATTTTTTATAAATATTTAAACTTAATTATTTTTACTATTAATATATTATATTAATATCATTATTTATTTTGGACATATTAGTGAAATATATTGGTGGTAAAAATAATTAAGTTTAAATATTTATAAAATAATATATGAGTTAGCATGTAAATATCATGATGGGGCAAAAATGATATAAGTGTCACATCAGCCAAGTTAAAAGTCATATTAACAACGGTTGTTTTTAATTGTACCACTTTTTAAAGTATAAGGATTAAACTGAAAAAAACACTATAGTATAGAGACCTTACATGTACTTTGACCGATTTTATGAAATAGGGAGGCCTTTAGAGCGAGAGATTTCACCTTTTGTGAGTAAGGATAAGTATTAGATTTTAAAATCTTATACTCCTTGTCACATCGATTCAGTCCCGTCAAACAAGATTTCAAACCGAATATAGTTTGTGAAGAAGTATGGTCGTCCGCTCGTCCGTCCATGTTTTAATTAGGTGTGGATGAAGTAAGAGTCGTCTATTAGACGGTTGAATGAATGAATGAATGAAAGAAAGCAGATTAGATAGAAATGATATGATGTGAGCATTTATACACCTAACTAACTAACTAACTTCCAACTAGTGAATGAAGGAGATGATATGATATATAAATGCTTATATATGTAGTGGCTGTTGACGTCTGTCTAATACACACCCTACCCTTCGAATTGGGTAATTGCAGCTTTGCAGTTTGGCCGGTCCGGTCAACCCATGCAACAGGGTTGCCCACTGTTTTATTTTGGGAAATTGACTGGCGAATTGCAAAGATATTTGATACAAATGAAATTTTTTTAAAAGTTGTATAAAAGCAAGAAAAACTCATTTGGAAAATGAGTTTCTAGTCACAATTTTCAAACGAGTTTTCAAAATTTCTAATTCTTTTCACCGGTCAACATGAAAAGCAAGTGGTACTAGTGTTTTTCGTAGTGCTGGCAAGTGGTGAATTTTTTATATACATATTTTTTCAGAAATTCTTATAGTACTTGCGTTCAACTAACTTTTCACGTTGACTGATGAAATTTATTTTTGGAAATTCTAGAAACTCGTTTGGGAATTGCATTTCTGACAAGAAACTCATTTTCCAAACGGGTTTTTCTGACTTTTGTAAAACTTTTATAAGTTTCCCATTTTGTTCAAATATCCATGAAATTTGTCTATTTCTTACAATTTTCCATTTATTTTATGTAGCGTTTGTAGAGACAACCCTCTCTCATCTCTCATCTTTTCGTCTCTCACCTATGTCAAAGTTCAAAGTTGTTTTAGGGGAAGGTAGGGGGGAGAAGAGAGCGTATGTTGTAGTAATTTGAATTTTTTTTGCAAGTTTCACCATATTAAAAGAAATCATGCAAGTGGTGCACATCTTGCACACACCAATCGCGCTCAACATTCACGTTAAACACGTAACTGGCAATTTTTCTTTCCTTCTACTCTTTCCCACTTGAACTAAAAAAAAACTCAAACAAAAAAGTTGGGATGCTAGTCCTTGAACTTTATATATATAAAAAAACAATTAGGCTCAATTCGATGTAATTAAACCAAATAGCTTGTTACGTAAAGGTTATGATAAAATGCTAATGTGACAATATTATTATTAAAAGGAAAAACAAATGGCGAAGCCGGCGGTGAAATGCTAGAGAAGATAGAGGCAATCGACTTTTACGACAATCATTATTTCAGCAAATTTTACTGGCGTGCATTAAATATGTTGTTTTCTATAAATAGATTCATGCAAGAACTACCCATAAAGAAAGTGAATAAGCAAGGGAAGTGTAAGGGCTGAATTTCTTTAAATGCCCTTACGGCCTGAGAGACCTGGTACCACAGAAGAACACACAAGCTGGCCAAATAGTAATTGTGAGACATTATATAGCTTTTTTGCAGAGATGATGAAAACAGAATGCACCATTTAATTGTACAACTTCTTCATGGCAAGGAAACAATTATCCTGTTGTAGCCAGGATGAATATATATATTCCAATTTGAACCAAGCATCCTTGGCAACATTTAATCAGACACTTGATATAATACATTGCACATTTTGTTATTTATCGCACCATTTCCACTTCAACAAACTAACTTCAGGCACCGCTAGCATACAGGCGTGTCCATTCCTTTGCTGCAATCAATAATAAATAACATAAATAAACGTAAATTATAGTAATAGTAAACGAATGGTTCTTTTCTTTTGTGTTCAACGTGCAAAATTCTAAACTGTGAGTGCACCCACCTGTTTCAACAGCTTCGGCCTCATTTGTCTTCCAATGCTTCGCAATGTTTTCAGATAGCGGGTCATCTGGATTTGGAGCACTTAAAAGTGCTTGAATACTAAACACAGAATTCAAATTGCATCACCTTGGCAATTGTAATCAGTGTGCAATACAACAAACGTATAAATTTTCTAGTCTAAAGCAGGTAAGTCTCTTTTCTTCAACCAAAACAACCATTACGCTGACTTTTATGTCTCATCAATCTCTTTTTTTTTTGCTCACAGACAACTTATTTACACATAATGTGAAGTCAGTAAAACCATTGAGATACTAGAAACTTCAATCAATCAATACCTCAAAAGCACAGTACGTATCTGAAGAGCAGGACTCCATTTGTCTTTAAGAATATCAAGACAGATCCTTCCAAGCTGCACACAAAGTTTCAATCTGTAAAAAGGCAAGTAATCTTTCAAGTCAAAATGTAAAATGACAAAGCAATTATAACAAACCTTATCAATGTTAGGGTGGTAGATTTTGGTGAGGAACCGAACCTGTCAAATGTAAAATATGAATGATGGTTATCTCAAAATCACCTGGGAAGGGGGATGCAGAAAATAGTATCCCAATGACTTGTCTTCATAGAAGTAAAATATGATGAAACAACATTATGATTCAAAAACACTGAAAAATGTATAGAAGCTCACTAACTTCAGATACTCAAACTGAAATTGAATCTTCAGGACTTCTTAAAAGCTATCCCCATTAAGTTCAGCAAATATCCAATACATTTAAGTCGGTGAAAAAAAAAAAAGAAGAAAGTTTTACTGCAGTTACGCTAAGTGTGATCATGAAAACATTGAGGAAATTATTATTATTATTATTTATTTTCTAAAAAGAACATTAAAAGCATCTTCTACCCAAAAATTTCCCAACATAATACAGAAATACAGTTTGGTATGCTCACTATGGTTTTGTTTTGTTCCTTTGATAACATTGTGGAGGGGACAAAATTAGAGAGAATAAAGTGTGTAAAAAAGATTAGACAGATCACTTTAAGCCTCAGTAACATTGCATGAACAAATTGAAGAATAGATGTTCAATTTCTAGAACTGGCATTGTTACCTAAAATAAGGCAAAAATGATGCACTTATCATAACATATAAATAGCAGGCACCAAATATAGATAGGCACTACTTGGTCTGCAATGGAAATTCAGGTGAGCAAAATAGAAAAGTGCAAATCAGGTGCACCATCTGAATGACACCATTAGGTATTTAGGTTAAACAAATGCATGGACAATCCAGTAAGTACACACATACAAACATAAATATTGCATACCTAGCTCTAAGATTCATCACAGTAATGGGAACCAGGATGCTAATATGCATGTAGAGAGCAAGTAGTGGAACTCTATAGTCAATAGCTAGCCAAGCAGTCAGATTATATTCTGCCCCAATAAACTGACCAAGCAAGTCTTTGACATAACAAAATGTATTGGAATACCTTAGGAGCAGCCATTGGGTATTCTTCAGGTAAAAATAATTCCAGCTTGAAAACACCTCCTACAGTGGAAAACCATGCAATGGAATTAAACCAATGAATAGTTGAGGAGAGTCTAGCAGAAGGTAATCAGGTATTTGCAGGACTGCTACACATTTAAACATAACAACAATGCAGATGTGCCACAACCTAAATACTATTAACATTGTTAATTTTTCTCATTGCTAGATCAGCACTAAACTAGCAAAACATATTTTACCCTTACTCTTTCAGTCTTTCTCCCAGTAGAAGGAATTAAAAAAAGGTTAACATTTAATTTCTAAAATTGTACCTATTTGATCACAAACATTTACACTCAAATTAGACTACAAAATTAATTAATATTCAAGAACTAGACTAATTGTCAACTGATGCATGCTGGAAAGTCTTATTTTATTATATTACATAGTTTAGATATTAATAAATTACTAAATAGTTATTTAGAAACTAATAAATAGTTATTTAGAAATTACTAAATAATTATTGAACTTATTACTATTAGTCTTTGAATTAGTTTAGGTATATTAATTATTTAGAAACTACCAATTACTTATTCGTAGTTTAGGAACCTTTGTAATCAAACCCTATAAAAGGGAGTGTTATTTGGAATAAGAGAGAAGCAGAAATTTAATCCCAAAAAGGGTCCAAGGGAGTTTTGGGTCTCAAGCAAACCCAGTGTTATCTTCTTTTCCTTTCACAACTATTAGTCTTTCTTCCTTTTTCTTTATGTTTTCATGCCCGTGACATTAAGAACATAACATCAACATTTCAAATTGAAAGCTTCAGTTTTTGCAGCCTCACTTAGTCAACAGATAGAAATCAAGTTATAGAACACATGAAACCCAAAAACATAACTGACACAAAATTCACAAACCATCTAGTCAAAAGAAAAACTGATTACCTTCATAGGGAGACTGTGTTGGACCAAGAATCATGACATTAAAATACCGCATGTTTTCTTCCGAGGGAGAAGCACTTATTCCAGGTGCTGCACTCAAATAGAAGCACTTATTACAAACAACTAACTTAACTCCACAATATTAATTTCATATCATATACCCCCCAAAAAAGAGAATAGAATAACAAACAAAGCCTAAATAATTACATTTGGATCATTAGGGAGACATTTACACAAACGGACATTGAAAGGCAAAGCTAAGAATTAATTCCTTGAGAGCTAAAACTTAACATAAAATCATCCCAAGCAAGATAGCCCAAAATTCAACACAAACGCATGCAGTATATACATATGCCTGTATTCAAGTGTGATATATATATAGCACACGCACAAAATAGAGAGAGAGAGAGAGAGAGTTACCTGGTTCGCTGAGGAGGCGCTGTGTTTCCTGAAAGATGAAAAGGAAAAGTGATGAAACGAAAGAGAGATCAGAATAACAAAACCCTAACTAAAACGGAGATGCAATATACGGAGCAAATGAATTCAGAATCCAAGTTTGCAGCTGAATCAGAAGCGGAACTGAAAGACAAACAGAAGATCGGAGACGGAACAGAGATACGTTACCTTGATGATTCTACGGGGAAGATTGCTGTTCGCCATTGAATTGAATCGAAAGTTCCTTTCGGTCGGAGTTTTTACGCTAAGGCTTCTGTAGAGACAGCGATAGAGTGTTGAGAGTCGGAGACTTTCTCTCGCCAAAAGCGCTGTGCGGAAAAATCTGTATCTGTAGAGCATTATTATATAGGTTTGCAAGTTGGGGCTTCATTTTTCTAAACTCTCTATTTGTTTCCCCAATTGTTTTATTTTGAGGGAAATTTGCTATCAATTATTATATTTCTTATCAATTACGGAGTATCATATATCATCCTCCAAAAATTCTTCATATTTTATCAAACAGAATTTGTAACTTATTTGTAAAGTAAACTATAAGCTCTTAAATACTATCAAACAAAATTTGTAACTTATTTAAAAAGTAATTTATTTGCATAGGAGGATCCCGCAAGCGGAGGGTGGACATTTTGTAATTTTTTCCTCGGATTTTATTCCCTCTTTTTCTAAAAAAAAAAAAAAAAGCTTTTAAATACTACCAAACATAGACTCAGACTTATATTTGAGCAAGGAGTGTTGGTAGAATTTAAAAGAGTAGAGAAAGTTCATATGAGTGAAAATCATAATTTTAGATATTCAAAAGTTTTTAAACATTCTACCCAACCCAAATATTTATAGGGAATTAAATATTCATTAGCATTCATGACATTTCAAAATTAAATTTAAAATTTAAATGTAACTTCCAAAATTAACAAATTCACCAGAATAAATATAATATTACAAAGTTAATTCTAAGATAAATTAGAATTAATCAGTATTAATTACTAAACTAATCAAGATTAACTCACATTTTT
>CM008331.1:4989756-5001872 GCA_002525835.2 Ipomoea batatas
ATAAGGAAAATATAATGCTTCAACATTGACTGTTATCACAGTTCACTCACACCTAACATACAAGTATAAGAAACAACCCACTGAAATTTCACATGTAGTCTACAGCATGAATAACCAGATAACGAATCATTCCACTCCAACAATAGATTGCACAACTAAAATAGCTCCAGAGTACTTGAATTCCTTCGTGATCCCAATATAAAAGGCATTTAATGATCATTCTTTGAGGAAATGCACCTTTTCTTTTTTGTACATCTCAAGGAAATGGAAATCAAACCTAACACCCCGGCCTAATAGGCCAGTGGAGGGGTAAATCATGGTGAGTTAACAACGGTTCATTAGGTGAGAAGACCAGTGTCTTGTGCCCACAAAAAATCAACCACATTGGGTGAAATTCGAGGCTCAAGACTATGTCCTTATCCACGATCTACCACCCAGGAACAAACTGACATGTCCGTGTAGGCAATCAAACCTAACACCTCCTACATAGGGTCACAATCTTATGCCACTAGTTACAAGAACTCTGGCTGAAAATCACCTTTTGGGCATATTACAATTCCAGATAAACAGTACAACCTAGTGTATTCAAAATGAAGGAATGAAACCCATTGCTCCAATTGATATTAATAGTAAGGTCAGATCTTGATCATCATAGCTTAACCATCATGTCATGGAATCAAACATCATTCTACTAAAACATATATATGAGATTAAATGAAACATGAGAATCATATACACAAACACTTGAGAAATCACCGTACCGTTTCTCTGAGCTTCTCTCCATGCAAATCCTGAAGAATATCAAGAAACCGATCGAGAAGCAAAGCATCATACTCGATAAGCTTGTCGTCCTCAGACACCTTACCGGGCACCAAAGACCGCAATTGCGCATCAATGGATGCCATCTTCTCCATATTACGACCCTCCATGGCTTTTTTCCACTCTAGCCACCCACTTTCACTGTCAATTTAAGGCTATCATAAAATCATTAAATAAATAACAACAACAATAAGTGGGCATACCAAAGATCACAACTTTATACTAATCGCAGGCAAGGAAAACGATCAAGACACCGAAAAATAGAGAATGCAGGTTCAATGGGATGATTCATCTCGGATACATATGAATAAATTGCATCGTATGTTACATTTTTTTTTAATGTATGTGTATACATATTGTTTAAATGCATGGATCGAGAACTGGGAAGGGGGTAAATCAAGAATGGTTACCTGAATCTGGGAACGCGAAAAATGAGAAGAAGAAGAAGACCACAATTGTTATGGGGAATGGAAGAAGTGGCTGTTTGGCTATTAGCTATAATGCTATATATAGAAAATCGACATAGAACTAGGAAGTAGCTTCATCATTATTAAAAACTAGTATTTGGGCTCTTAGTTCGCATTAAACCGAAATACAATTTAGCATTAATAAAAACAAAATCCTCCATTAGTATAATTTCTATTTGTAGTACAATTGTACATTAAAATATGATAATACAATTCTTAATACAATATATTCTTTTTTACTTTCTTATTCGTAATACAATTCTGGAGTAAAATACTAAAATTACTAATTGCAATCTTCAATAATAATAATAATAATAATAATAATTTAGTCAGAATAATACACAAGTACCGTTGCTCTGATCGAATAGGTTGTTCGATAATGCTCAGTGATGATTAGAATCAACTGTTGGTTCACCGACATTTAGTTCAGTTAATCCTAGAGCAAATGCTAAGCAAATTTGTTATCTAAATAGCCTACTTAACTATTTTACAGAATTAAAATGCATTTTTAATTTTCCTCCCTTGATATATATAATTGCAGTAGCCGGTAGTGAAGCATTGTACGGTGGATTTATAGTTTGTTCTCTAAGAACACCTATTAATATGCCTAGGAATAGTAATACAACTCACATTGAAATTATTTGTAATAACCTTAACATTTTATAATTTATTATATACAAATTTTGATTTATTTGTTGTTTTAAATTATTGATTACTATGTGCTAATTATTATGTATTTATTTGTTTTTATTATTTCTCAAAAACGTTGACACTTTAGACAAAACCATGAGGGATCTATTGAAGTTCGTCATACCGGATAATGCTGAAAAGACATTTGGTAAAAATACAATAGTTTTTTGCGGTAATTTTAGACATATTTCGAGACCCATAGTTGTTAGAGCCACTATTAATTACTCCGTACTAAATACACTAATTTAAAACTACATTTAAATGAAAACTGAACACAAACCATATAATTTGCAATCACGCAATCATTCTTTTTTTGAATACTACTACACAAGAGTCAGTATTGACTCCACTGAGGCTCGAACCCACCACCTCCCGTATAAAGGGAAGAGTTTGATGCCACTGAACCACAAGCTCCTTGGCCGCACAAACGCAATCATAAAAGTTCATAAATTCAATACCTTAACTTCATCAGATATAAGTTATTAGCACACTCAATTTATAAATCTCTAACTTTAAAGTATTTACCTACCATTCACATATTATGAACTTAAAACATTGTTAGAATTACTTAACATGATACACAGATACACTTATAGTTAACACATATGTACTTACATGTTTAAATTTATATATATATAGTTAAGAGATTATGTACCTACTCTTAAAGTGACCAAACTAAAAGGAAAAAAAAAAACTCAACTCTACTTTAACAAAATAACGTTGTTTTGAATCATGTTTCACAATGTAAGATGAACCTTAATCGACAATATAATTTCAGAGTTTGCGCAAATTCGATTAGCCATTAACGGGCCAGGCCTAAATATTCATATGGATCTTGATCCATTGAAAATAAGATTATCCATAACAATCCTTACTATATTCACTAAAAAATAGAGTTAATTCCAGTAATGGTCCTTCGACTATGTTGATTTTTCAAAATTAGTCATCGACTTTTAATTTGAACAATTTAGGTCCCTTGACTTTCAATTTCTTTCCAATGTTGGTCCTTTCGTCAAATTTTGGTTAAGTTGAGGTCAAATGAATGGGTAAAATTGTCCGTTCACCAGTTTAGTGTATTGTTACTTGTATTTCTCTTGTCCTATACGCTATATATATGAATAATCTCAGCCGAAGTCTCAATCTAAGCCATATAATCTCAGTCGAAGTCTCTTCGACTGAGATTATATTCATATATATATATATATATAACGTATAGTACACGAGAAATATGAGTAATAATACACGAGAAATATGAGTAATAATACACTATACAGGTGAACGGACAATTTTACCCCTTCATTTGACCTTAACCAAAATGTGACTAAATGACCAACACTGTAAAGAATTTGAAAGTCAAGGGAATTAAATTGTCCAAATTAAATGTCGGGGACTAATTTTGGAAAATCAACATAGTCGGAGGACCATTGCTGGAATTAACTCCTAAAAAATATTATTGTAATAACACTATTAAAATTTAACAAATTTATGATATAATATACTCCCTCTGTCCCATTTTATCTGTCATACTTAATATTCATTGGTTAAATCAACTATTTATTCTTTGATTTTTTTTTTATTACTATGTATTTTTTACTTATTTTTAAATTTGATTTTTTGTGTTTAATAGTATTGTTAATGTAGTTTCTAAATATATAAAATTTGTATATTAATACTAAACTTAATATTATGAAAAATTGAATTAAAAATAACTTCAATCAAGCCTCGTTAACCAAACAGACACATAAAATGGGACGAAAGGAGTATAACTTTCCTTCAATAACAAGCATAAGACAAAAAACAACTAAAATCAAAATTTAAAATTATCATTATATATTTGAAATTAAAATTAGGGGAAAAGGTCAAATAGGCCCTTGAATTTTATTCAAAAAGTCAATTAAGCCTTTAAACTTTTAAAAGTTGAAATTAAACCCATAGTCATGTTGTTTTGAAGCATTGAAGCCCAAAAACTGGTTGGTAACCTGTAATTATAGGTTACCTAGGATTTCAGGGACCTTTTTTACACTTTCCGACAAATCACCGACGACTGCACGGTTGCGACCACGTTTGGATAAGGCAACCAACTTGGTCGCCTTCTCAGGCGAAGAAGAAGGCAAACCAACTGGTCGTTGGTCTCTTACTCCTTCACTAGAGAAGGCGACAAACTTGGTTTCTTTCTTAGGCAAAGAAGGCAAATCAGTTGGTCGCTTCCTCCAAACGCGACCGTCTAATCGCCCGTCGCCAGTGATTATTGTCAGAAAGTGTAGGAAAGGTCGTCGAAACCATAGGTAATAAGTAATTATAGGTTACCAACCAGTTCCTGTGCTTCAATGTTTCAAAATAACTTGTTTATGGGTTTAATTGCAACTTTGAAAAGTTTAAGGGTCTAATTGATTTTTTTTTAGTAAAGTTTAGGAACCTATTTGACTTGTTTTGTTTAAAGTTATAGTAAAGCGAATAAAGTAATAAATGATACGGAAGAGTGAGGTTCACAAAATGGGGAAAAAGGGATAGAATCAGAGAGAAAATAAGAGAAGATATCGAGTGATGATGTGAAAGAGTTGGGGCCACAAAAGCTATATTATTAATAAAAACAAAATTCTCAATTTTAACTTTTCGCCCAAAACACTCCAATATTATTAAGGTTTGCGCAATATTGTGAAATATTATAATACAATTCCTATTTGTACTACAATTCTACATTAAAATACTGTAATGCAATTCATAATACAATATATTCTTTCTTACTTTCCTATTCGTAATACAATTTTAGATCGGCAATTCATAATTTTGAATAAAATATAGGCTGTTATTTGACTATTAAAATTGCACTATAAATACTCAAAAGCAAAGAACAATTCTACTATTGAATATTTTCTATTCTTTTATGCCCTTTCTCATATTTCTCCTTATTGCTTAGTAATGGTGTCTGTTTTTGTCTCTACCTCTGACCTATCGCACAAGATAAAGAAAAGCTCTTTAAGCATGTGATTGATGCATTGTTATTTGTTCAGAGAATATCAACGCTCTACCGTTAATCAACAAATACTCAAGTGCTTATTCCATGCATTACTCCTTGGTGAATTTTTTCCTAATATAGTTAATACTTACTGGGTATCAAAATATAAGTGTATCGATCTCAAGATATCGCATGGGTCAAATATTCTTAATATATTATAAGAAATTAATTCTGTGCATCGCATGGGTTAAAAATACTAATAAGAATAAAATGGCAAAAGAGATGAGATGCCCTAACAATCATTACAATATATATTAAAAAATATTATTTATAAATAAAACAATTTAATTAGGTTTAACAAATTTATTCTACAATAAACTTTCCATCAATATCATGCATAAAACAAAAAAAAAGAAAAAACGCAAAAAAAATATTGTCGACTCATATTTAAAGTACTTGAGTTATTTAAACATGAGGATCAATGTGTTTACAAAGACATCTTTGAAGGACTGGTCCTTGAATGGGGGACCAATCATCCAAACATTATTGAACAAATAATACAAAATGAACTCGAGAACAACCTGGACAACGCATTTAAAATAAAATATGTTTTAGATAAACAAAAACAAAAAATCGAAAATTACTTAAAATAGCTTAAAGCTTTCACCCCAATGGAAGTTTTCTTCTGCATCAGAATAGAAAGTGTAGGTCTTGAGATTTCCATCAATTTCCAAACGAAGATAAG
This sequence comes from Ipomoea batatas, assembly GCA_002525835.2. Lineage (NCBI taxonomy): Eukaryota > Viridiplantae > Streptophyta > Magnoliopsida > Solanales > Convolvulaceae > Ipomoea > Ipomoea batatas. The sequence goes on from CM008331.1 coordinate 4,995,434, forward strand.
TCAAAGTGGTGTTGAATTTGGGCCGGGCCATAATATGGGCCCCCAACTTTGAAGATTTAGCCACCTTGTAGTCCAATTTCAATGCTTGAGGCCCAGCATTGAACTTCACCTCATGATACAAAATGGGCCTGCCAGAGTTCTTGGTTTGGTTATAAAAGCCCAATCTTGTGGGCTCAAGAATCATCGTATATGGGCCGTTGTCATTCTTGGCCTCTGAGGCCCTACTCACAAGTTTCCTTGGGCCAGATTGACGGAGAGACTGGCCCACCAAGAGAGTATCAGTGGGGTAATCAAAACTTTGCCAGACAAAATTACCCTTGGTGTCATGAAGCACCATGTTACCATTTGGTAGCAACTTGAACCCAACCACACCCTTGTTGGCCGTGCCGGATTGCCACGCCACCCGACCATCAACGTCGGTGAGGACGAGGTTACCGTCTTTTCGGAGCTCGAAGGTGGCGCCATCACGAACCGGCTTTCCCCGGTTGGCTTCCCACACCCACCGCATACGAAGCTCGGAACGCACCGTGCCCATGCGTAGTGCTAAGGTGTACGCATTCGGAGTGGTGTTGTAAAAGCAAAGTTGGAAAGGATTATTAAACACATCAAGAACACGATAATCAGCTTGGTATTCGACAACGTAAGGGCCTAGTTCCCCTTCATTGACAAGCTTGAAAGTGTTCTTGGCAGGAACTTGGGCAAAACATGAAAGGATTTGGATGGAGAAAAGAGAAAGATGAGAGTTGAAGAGTAGGAGGAAGACATGATTTTAAGGATTGTAATAAGTTGCTATGAGTTTGTATGATCCAAAGGTGGTGACTGGTGAGAGGCTACTATATATAGAATGAAGATTGGGTTGGGAACATATATGTATATGATAATTAATTATTTGTGATTGTCCATTTATGACTAATCTAGAATTTGCATGGGGTCCATTAAATGGTGAGTTGTAGATGAGCTAGAGTGCTGGGAGAGGTCAAAGAGAGCAACTTGCAGTCATTGCTGGGTGTACGTACGGTGCTTTTAATTATGACATATGTGAGAATTGAAACAAGGTAAAATCTGTTCGTTTAATTTGTGCAAAATTGACTATGTAAGAGACACTTTATGGTTGTAGGCCGTGACATGAGCATATTTTTTCAGAACAAAATTGAAGAATTAATTTGTATTGTCTTCTTTAATTTATGGGAACGTCACAATTACTATTCTAATGTATATGTTAGGTGAAATCTATCTCGTGACCTTAATCTGCAAAATACTGTAAGAAAGTAAAACGGTCTAAGTTACCTATTATATTGTTGATCAAGTCAAACCAAAAAAGACTAATAAACAACTTCAATGGAGAGAAATTTGAACCTTGTAGCTATAACCAATTGTTTATTTATTTATTTATATTTTTTATTGTATTCTATCAGGCATTGTTGTAGGTTAAGGGTGATTTGAAGGGAAGCCACCCTCTTCTTTCATTAGAGAATCCTTCAAAAAGAATGCAAGGGTTTTCATTAGCATGAATTTGATGACCATTTTGTAAATTTTTAAAAACTTTTGAAATGTTGGATTTTAATAAATATATGATTTTCACTAAATTAAAGATCTCAGTAGGAGTAACACACACTTTAAAAATTGTCCAAATTCTCAAGTTAGTCTTTTTTTTTCTTTTTCTTTTTCTTTTTGGTCAATTTTACTCCTAAAATACTCCAAATCAGCATTTATATCCACATATAATTTTCATAGAGGTAAAATGATAGCAGGCTAGCCCAACTATTCTTATGAATCTTGAGCCCTAATTACAAATAAGATTACCCATAAAGACATGGCAAATTATATACATGAATTAATAAGTGCTTTACATTCTAGATCCTTGTCTAAAAATAATATTTAGATTTCTACTGTAGTTGATACATTCTGTACTTGTAATTGAGAGTTTTTGTACATGTAGTTATCATATTCTTTGTCAGTAATTATAAGTTATTTGTTTATATATATACAGAAATAGTTAACTATTATTATAAAACTACAAAATTTTTGTATCAGGATTCGTAATGTATTATAAACTCCGTGCGGTTCGTGGTATAACAATGGTACACACATCTCCGATCAAGGGAAGGAAAGGGAAAAAAAAAGGACGGGGAAGAGAGATACTTGGGAGTTGTTTAGTAACTTGGAAAAATGGAGGATTTTCCAAAAAAATGGAGAATTTGAGAAATGGAAGAATGAAAAATGAAAAACTTGTTTACTAAAACCAATTCTCTAAACCAATTCTCCATCTCCATTCTTTCATTTCTATAGCATTTTGGAGAGAGTCAAAATTGAGTTTTCCATTCTTCCAAATGGCAAGAGCACGGGTGAACAGTATTATTTTCACCCTCTTCTTTAGCGTGAATTCCTTTTGTCCACAGCAGCCCAGCAGCATTCTTTAGCAAATTCCGTTTCTCTTGCGCACAGTTAATTCCCACTACTATTATTAATATCTTTATTATTATTATTATTATTATTATTATTATTATTATTATTATTATCGTTGTATGAATATACAAATGTTATATGTGATGATTGTATTTAATGAAGTTTTTAGTATTTTGTTTTGTAATCAAATTATGTACTAAAACTAAAGAAATGATGAAATTGGAGAAATGGAGAAAGAAAATTGAAAAACTGGAGAAATGAAATACTAAAGGAATGGAGAAGGAAAAATGAAAAATTGAAGAAATGAAAAATTAAAAATGAAAAAATAGAAAAATGAAGTAAACAACCTTGGTCTTCAGAGCAAGAGACGAGAAGCGGTAAGGCGGGTGCTGGGCCTGCTGGCACGCATGAATGGCGTGTTTATAGTGGGGGGGGGACAACGTACTATTCCCACCATATCCTGTCTATATGAGTAATCTAGAATTTGCATAAATGGTGAGTTGTAGATAAGACTAGTGCTGGCAGAGGTCAAAGAGACCAACTTGCAGTCTTGCCGTCCTTGAATTGCTGGGTGTACGTTACTATTAATTAACACAAATAATAATGGACATTTGAGAAACAAGGTAAGCTCACCAGCGACATCTCTTCGTTTAATTTGTGCAAAATTGACCATGTAAGAAACACTTTATGGTTGTAGGCCGCGTCAAGACCATATTTTTCCATTGAAGAACGTCTGTTTATGTTGGAGGATATAGCCGGAGCTATCAGCAAAGAAAGAAGAGTAGATTAGATAGTATATAGTTTGAAGGGCACATGCGTCTTTTATGTCATCATCTTCTTTGTATATATTGCCCGTTGTATTCATTCATTCTAATCAATGTAGTTCACCATTTTCCAGTCACTGCTTAGTTCCTCCATCTTCATCTGTTCACTGCATTCACATTCTAATATGGTATCAGAGCTCGCCGGTGAGGAAGCTATGCCGCCGCAGCTTCCGGCACCGGCGAGTCACGCTAAGCTACGCATTCGTCTCCGCAGAGGAGTAACAAAATCGAAACCGGATTCTCTTGTTCGTCTTCTACAACCGATCCGCAGTGGATCGTTACTCCGCAGAGGAGTAACAAAGTTGAAGCAAGATTCTCTCCTTGCAAGGTTCAATTTGTTTTTCCTGTTTTTTAATTTGAGCGCAGTGCTCTCCAAATCAAGCTCATGGAGCAGATCTGTGAGGAATTCAAGCAAAGTGCTTGTTGTAGCCTTTAATTCCGGGAGAAAATCCATGGAAAACATGAGCGCAGAGCTCTTCATCATCGATAGAAGTTCCCGGAGCAGATCCGCGGAAAAATCGAGCGTAGAGCTCGCCGTAGCTATATCGACCATGGTTAGCCGGTCGCAGAATTTTGATGTCATCGTCTCGACGCAGCAGTCGAACGTTTGCCTTATTTTTAATTGCAAAGAGGCCTCAGATTGGCCGAAGAAAGGTTGTCGTCGCTTGACCGGCGTGTTTGCCGACCTTTGTGTTCATTGCGCCTCTACTTATAAGGAGGGAGGAATTGTAGCTGATCAGAAATCTGTATTGGAGATAGGAGGAGAAGAGCTCGGAGGCTCGAAGTTGTCCGGAATCATCATCCCCGGCATCGCGCCTCTCGATGTCAACCTTCTCGATTTGGATCCGGGGAAGGTGTTCGTCAACTGTGCCGAGGCCGTTCAGCCGGACATATTCCACGGCCACGATTCGTCGTTAGATTCAGATGACGAGAAGCACAAGGAGTCTCCAGTGGAAGCCGTCAAGACTAAGATCTACCTTCTTTTCGGGCGTGAAAAGGTAGTGCACAATGGCGGTGGAAAACCTGCTGATATTTCCCTCTGGAGGTACAAGAAGGTTCCTGTTAGGGTGCTTGATTTTACAACTGCTATCTTGGTGGTTTTTGAATTGCTGGAATATCACTCGCTGACACTAGTATGCCATATTGATGTATTGAGCTCTGGTTGGAATTCTGATGAGTCTTCAAAACTAATGTTGCCATCGGACCAGGAAACTGATATGAAAGATGGTCTTGTGAAGATGGATTATGCATTTTTCGCAGAAACTATAGTTGTGGGTGATGGAGCTGGCAGATTCTTATACCAAATTGATAATGGAGTTAATGCCACAATTAATAAAGATTGTGCTCCTGCAGCTCTAGCAATTACTCGGAGATTGAGGGAAGATGGAAGCCTTATTGGCGTGCTGAACACAGAGCAGCAGAAAACAGATGAGGGACTTCTTAGAAATGGCCAAGAGTTTGATATATCTGTGGAGCATTATTTTAATAACTTGCAGGAGATCTCTCAGAATGATCAACCTATAGGTTCAGAGACAATCAGTTTTAATAGTTCTGTAGCTGATCAAGAAGCAGTAGTGGACACTGTTGCAATGGTTACACATGAGAAAGCCAAGGAAAATGAAACCCATGAGGCAAAATGCTGTAATTCTATTTTCCTGTTTGGGACAAGCAATTATTGTTGTCTATCTTTTAGCAGGTTCTATAATTGGACCTGAGGACCTGAAAGTGAAGGTGAAAACTCTGTTGTTCTGGTGCATGCTGCTGGGGCACTACATTAGAGGTCTTGAATATCCCTTAGGGGCCGTTTGGTTGGGGTAATCTCAGATTACCTAGGTAATCTGAGTCTGGTAATGTTATATTACCTTGTTTGTTTCAAGTTATGAGATTACCTGGTAATGTTATATTACCTCAAAGCTGATGTGGCGGTAATGTTTCAAGGTAATGTGATTACCCCCGTTTTTTTTAGGTAATCTAAGATTACCTTGGTTATTCCAATTTTGCCCTTGTTAACTAATCCTTATATAATAATAATAATAATAATAATAATAATAATACTAACACAATAACATATATAAAATAAATATATGTTTATATAATCAAATATACATGTGTGTATATTTATATATTTATTATTTTAATATTAAGCATCAATATATTCATACATATAAATAAATAAAAATACACACAATAAAGTCACACAAATAAATAAATAAATAAATAAATATATATATATATATTAAAAGGACATTATAGTAAATTGTCCCATATAACCTAAAATATAACCCTTAATCAAACAAAGTAATATTATATTCCACAATCCAAACCAAACACATCAGGTAATCTTACATTCCCGAAATCTCACATTACCTTCCTGGAGGTAATCTTATTACTTGGAGTAATCCAAGATTCCGTGAACCAAACGCCACCTTAGAGTATGGAACTTCTGTCACTGCCAAATGGAATACAGAAAGATGGCTCTAGCATTGATCAAGTTGATTGAGATTTTTAGTTGTGTTAGACATTGCAAACTATAGATAAATGGTTTGTTACATTGTTTTGGATACTACTTATCTGTAATGGAATATGGCTATGGCTATGGCCTCTCACTTTCAAGCTAAGCTGGGCATACAATTCGAAGACTTGCATGCTCAGCTTAAGGGGGGGTGTTGGAGGATATAGCCGGAGCTATCAGCAAAGAAAGAAGAGTAGATTAGATAGTATATAGTTTGAAGGGCACATGCGTCTTTTATGTCATCATCTTCTTTGTATATATTGCCCGTTGTATTCATTCATTCTAATCAATGTAGTTCACCATTTTCCAGTCACTGCTTAGTTCCTCCATCTTCATCTGTTCACTGCATTCACATTCTAATAGTTTACTAACAGAAAACTATTGAATATTGTATAGTACAATTGATAAAATTAGTTGGATCGATTATGTTTACTGATATTTTTTATGCTTGAGTTAGAGCAAATAATTGTCCAATTATCCATGCGATGTACGTATAAAATTTTTTTATTATACATTTAGATAATAAAATTAAAGATGAAATTATAAAAAAATCTAATCTTGCACGTGTATATTTATTTGATTATAAGATTAGTGTAAAAGTATATGACTCAATTAATTAATGAATAATATATGACTTGTTTGTCTAAAATTATCTTTAAAATATCGATATGTAATATGATTTACGTAATTATATTAG
>CM008331.1:5002795-5015092 GCA_002525835.2 Ipomoea batatas
TGCAATCTATACTATTAATAAAAACAATATCCTCAACTTTAATTCCCGCCCAAAACACTGTTACGAAATATCGGCATAACTCAACCTGCAAGACCAGGCAATTTTCCGAACGACATTCGTGCCTGCAGGTGTCGACGCACACGAGTCAAGCATTTTCAAGTTCATTTTGGGATTTGATTTGCACCCGCCCCCTGCGTGGGAGAGAGAGCCTCTATGCTATATAATTCAATAAGCCTTAAAAAGACTCTTGTATAAGTAGTTGTGCAAACCCACTTCCCAAACCAATGTGAGACAAAAGGTACTTGAAAGTTTTTTCTCTCCATTTTTCTAACTCAAATGGATCAACTTTGAGAACCAATTTCTCATTCACTCATTATCCGTTTTGACTTTTGAGCGTAAAATATATCAATTTTTTCGTCTAACTACGAAGAACCCGAATCCACTTTGACCCGACCGAAATCGAAAGTTGACCCCACATATGTTTGTACCACAATATAGCCACTAAAATGCCATTTATGGTATTTATTCAACAGTTATTTGTCCAGAGAATATCAACGCTCTATTGTCAACCAACAATCACTTAACTGATTATCCCATTACTCCAAGGTGAAATTTTTCTATAGTTATACTTACTGAATATCAAAATATAAGTGTACCTCAAGATTTTGCAATAACTAACCGACAAGTAATTAAATTAATGATGTATAATGCAATGCAAATTATCTACATATTACATTTATACACTTATTTTAGAACACTGAATTTTTGTGATATTTGTTGCATGCAAGGAAGACTCATACTATAGTTTATTTGTCGATTCTTATAAGTTATAAATCATAATATCATAAGAAACATATACTTTGATGAAATATGAAGCATGAGTAGTCTGCCAACAACAGTACATGGCTTTCTCCCGAGTCATCCATCCTGATAGTCTGAAAGTGTTAATTAGTTCTAGACGATGATAGACAAGATTGTGTTGCTATTACCAATGTTGTCTACAAAGAGGTTTTCAATAATGTGCAAATACAATCGGTGATATGATGTTTTTTTTTCAAGATGGAAAAATTTCTATATATCTACACAAAAATATATATTCCGTACATATGAATTAGAATAACAATTGATTCCTATAACTGAGTTACTAGAGAACGAGCATATTTGTCCAATTTATAAAAATCCTAAACAAGGATATATAAAATCTCTAAATTAAAGTTCTCGCACCGCATGCGTACATCTACACATTAGCTATTAATTAAGAAATTATTTGCTGGAATTCAAACAAGGATAACATCAGAAAACATAATCGATCCAAAACATACCTTCAATTGCACTATATAATATTTGATGTTATAATTTATATAATTATATATCGATCCAAATATTCTTAATATATTATAACAAATCCATTCCGTGCATCGCATGGGTGAAAATACTAGTTAACATAATAATAATTATTCAATTATAATAATATCTGTGTAATTAATTTTCTTAATTACCATAATAATTATTAGGTAGTTATACTAGCTGAAAATATTGTAATATTTGAATAATGGCTAAAAATATAATAACCATCCAAAAACTCTTGATTTTCATTCATGTTTTCTACCATATATACGAAAATAAAAATAAAAAAGTAAACAAAATATGCACCCTCTATATGGAAGTTGGTCAAAATAGAAAACCAATTATACGATACATAATATTACCAATTATATTATTATGTTATTACATAATTAATATGTCTTTTCTACACGGTATTATGCAATTACGTTAATACATGAATGCAAAAACAATATTACCAATTAATAGATATTAGTTAATTTCAATTTTACATTTTTTTTACCAAATAAGTTTTATTAATTATTTGACCAATAAAATATTTAATTAATTGACTACAAAAGTTTGGGCGGGAAAATTAAATAGGAGGATTTTACTGTTATATATAGTATATATTAGGATCTTTTTTATATTTTCAATAAATTAGTAATATCAGTTTTCTTTTCAATTTTATATTTACTATTGTTTGGGCGAAAATTTCATAAGGGATGATATTATTTTTAGTAATAGTAGTATAGATATAGACGTATAGATAAGTATTCGAATTATTATTATTCGTGTAAATAATAATTAATAAATTTATTTTTCTTATAAAATTATGCAGAGTTTGTTTCCATTATTCTCACAGTTATAATGATTTAATTATTCTCAGAGTTTGGCAAATAAAATTTTGTTACTAATTAAACGTTATTAATTTTTTTTACCAATTAATTAATAATATTTGTTTGCGCGGAAAAGTTGAAGGCGAGGATTTTACTTTTATTAATAGTATTGATACTTGAATATAGAAAAAATATTATCAATTAATATATATTAGTTAATTTTCATTTTACATTGTCTTACCAAATAAGCTAAATTAATTATTTGACCAATAACACATTTAATTAATTGACTACAAAATTTTGGGCGAGAAAAAGAAATTGTAGGATTTTACTTTTATATATAGTATTTTTGAATACAACTTTATTACTTCTCAACCTGTTGAAGCACAAAGCGGTAGTATAGCTACTACATGTCATTTGAGTATAAGGCTAATGACACTTTTATATATAGTATAGATGGGCATTTAATTGGAAAAAGAATGAGATTTATTTATTAGTTATATATTTCTTAAATAACAAATTATAAATAATTTTACCTCATTTAATTTGTAGTTTTACCAATACGAAATGTTAAACATTTTACTGTATATGTTTAGTTTGATAGATAGTGTTATGCAATTTTAGGCCAAATTATTATATAATGTTTTAATACTTTTAAAATTATTACACGATATGTTTATTTTATAAGTCATATAATTAATAAATACATGTGCATTGTAGGAACTCAAATGTGATTTTTTCGAATGACTATGACCCTGATAGATCTGAGATTGCCACTCAAATTACAACGAAGACAATTCCAGTTAATGATTCCATAAGTAATGTCTACTATACTAATAAGAGCCAAAGAGAGTTAGGCCTAAAATGGGTAGAAAAAATGGCGGTCAAATTATTTAATTAAATGAATGGTTCAGATGAATTATTTAAACAAATAGATGGTTAAGATAATTCAGATTAATATTATTAATAGAGATTACCTAATTTAACCTTACTTTTATGATTATCCGTTAAGTTTTTCGTTAAATATTCTCTTCTCCGTTAATATTCCGTTAACTTTTAACTTACCCATTAATTTCTATAAGAAAGGTCTTAGGTTCGAACCTCATCTCAATCAAATTTGACATAATTAAGTTTCTCATTCTATTTTACTCTTACTAAATTAAATAAATTAGTGGCTACAACAAAAAATGATACATATGTATCTCTTTAATTTAGAATTATGTGTCTACAATACCTTTATTTGAAAAAATTATTCATTATCAAAAAATTAATTTAAATAAGAAAAATAATTTCATTAGTTATATTGTCTTTATTTTCTCTCATGCAAAGATTCTTTACATTCAAATTTATCAATTGATATTCATTACATTGTCCATTATCTTATTTTTACAATATCTTGTAATTAAATATCAAAGTTATAGTACAAAATAATGTTATATATTTAATTACCAAGTATTTTATTAATACTATGAAAAAAATTAAAATAATTTGAAAGCTAATTATATTAAGTACTTAGGGATTGGTTGACAAAGAGAGTACTCAAATAATAACCCAACAAATTGAAGTGGAATCACTCTATTTTATTCTTATTGAATTAAATAAATTAGTAGTTACACCAAAAAATGATACATATATATTCTTTAATACCATGAAAAAAAATAAAAAAGAATAGTTTGAAACCAATCATATTAACTACTTGGGGGATTTGTTGACAATGAAAGTACTCAAATAACTCATTACCCAGTAAATTGAAGCGATAAACTACCTTTTAATATCTTTGGAATACATAATATTTTAAATTTTCAAATTTTTATTAATTATTTAATTTTTTTTCTTAAACTATGGATTTCTTTATCCACAATAACTCATTCAACAATAATGGTTGAACCAAATGAACCCCCCAAGCAGAACACCTAAAGGAAAGTCCATAGCTCCTATATCATAATCTCGTTGCATGACGTTGTCATCTAGGCTACCAACAATAACCGAATTGCAAATAACACACTACCAACAAAAAGGAAGAGAACAAATTAAATAGTAAAGATGAAGGCAATGACAATGTTACTCAAAAGAAAATTAAAAGTAGTATTTATTTAGACTATCATTTTTAGACCAAATATTTAGACTATCGATTTTACAAGGTTGCAAACATTTATTTTAGTAATAATTATAATGAATTTTCTATATTATCTTGGATTCATATACTTTGAGTTAGATATTTAAATAAAAAAATTTGACATTCAATTACCCATGTATAAACTTCTCCTATATAATATTGCATTGATATAGTTTCAAATATTTATTTAAATATAAACATTGGGCATTAACACATTCGCGCAATGCGCGTATAAAACTAGTCTATTAATAAAAGTCAAGGGCAAAGTGACAAATATGATCTCATGCATGTTAAATTGTTATTGAGGAAACTAATTTTTATCAATACTCAATTGTATGTTGCTGCATTTAGAGTTAACAATCCCAAAGGTCTCAAAATTTGTATTTACGGTGACTCTAGAAGAAATTGCACTTCAACTAATTAATAATATAATTTACCAAGAAGTCTTTAATAATTTGTAATTTTAAATAATTTATGTATTGAACTTTTAATAAAAAAATTCTTTTTACTAAGTGCACATCTTAAATATCAATTCATAAGTGCCTCCACTAAGGCTTGATCTCATGACCTCCCATGGAAGAGTTATTATATGCAATCTGAGCACAAGATGATTGTCATCAATTCATATTTTAATTACAAATATCTATATTCATAACTTTTTCATATCAAATCAACATAACTACTACTCCCTCCGTCCCATTTTACCTGTCTTACTTTCCTTTTTAATCCGTCCCAAAATTCTGTCCACTTTCCTAAAATAAACATTACTAACTCTATGTTTTTCCCAAACTACCCTTGTGGCTATATAAACAATCAGAATGCTTTTTACTTTATTGAAAAATGCGTACCTTTCTTCTTTTCCACATTTTACTTTTCCAAACAACTACTCTCATCTCTTTCATCTTGTATTCTGTAAACCCATTTCAGACTTCCTCTTACTCTTTGTTTTTCAAACTCAAATCTCTTTGCTCTCATCTCCTTCAACAAAATTAGTAAATGTTCATAGACACAATATATACTCCGTAGTCAATAGCAAGACTCTTTTAGTGTCAATAAAAAAGAATTTTTTTTCATCGGTAAGGCGATGGTGCTCAGTTGCGCCACAGAAGGAATTTTGCTAAAGATCTATACAGCTTCCATATCATTGATCTAGATCTATGTCCATTTCCATGGCGGATTCCTACTTATCTAGTTCTGTGAAGTAGTGTATCACCATTATTTTCATTTTTTCGACTCTCTTTTCAGAAACTTTCCATTTTGTTTCCAAAAAAATGGAAAGAAAGAAACTTCCCATTTCTTGCTTGCGGACTTTGAATTTTGAGATTTGGTTTTTTTACATAATCACATATTCATAGACAAGAAGAAACAGACTAGGATGGAAGTGGGTGTGCAGTGGTGTTTTAGCAAGAAGGTTAAAATTAGAAAGTGATGTCCTTTTCTATTGTTTCATAAAACTGCGTGCTAAAAGTAAAGTGGACAAACAAATCGGGACTGAGGGAGTATTAAATAACAAAACTATATAAATGAATAAAACTGATATCTTCTTTTTATATATAAAAATAATCAAAATATTTCAAATTGTTAGTGCATACATCGTATGGGTATCATACTAGTATATACTAAAAAAAAATTATTTTAATAAATCAATTAAAATTTAACAAAGTTATGCTATAATAAATTAATAACCTTTCTAGAAATAGCATGCATAAAACAAAAAAGGAAAACCCAGCAAAAGTTGTTGACACAATAAAAATACTTGAGTTGTTCAAACATGAGAATTTATGTATTGAAAGTTGCCTTTGAAGGACTGGTCCTTGAATGGAGGCCGATCATCCAAACATTATTCACTGAAAAATCAAATTATAATACAAACAAATAATACAAAATGACCCTGGGAAGTGGGAACAACGCCGACAACACGATAGTATTAAACTAATATTTTTTAGAAAAAACAAAAACAAAAAATTGAAAATTGCTTAAAATAGCTTAAAGCTTTCACCCCAATGAAAGTTTTCTTCTGCATCAGAATAGAAAGTGTAGGTCTTGAGATTTCCATCAATTTCCAAACGAAGATAAGTTAAAGTGGCGTTGAATTTGGGCTGGGCCAAAACATGGGCCCCCAACTTTGAAGATTTAGCCACCTTGTACTCCAATTTCAATGCTTGAGTCTTGGCATTGAACTTCACCTCCTCCAAACTACTCTTACCAACAGAGAACCACTTTGAAGTATCATGATACAACATGGGCCTGCCAGAGTTCTTGGTTTGGTTGTAAAAGCCCAACTTGGTGGGCTCAATAATCATCGTATATGGGCCGTTGGCATTCTTTGCCTCTGAGGCCCTACTCACAAGTTTCCTTGGGCCAGATAGACGGAGAGACTGGCCCACCAAGAGAGTATCAGTGGGGTAATCAAAACTTTGCCAGACAAAATTGCCCTTGGTGTCATGAAGCACCATGTTACCATTTGGTAGCAACTTGAACCCAACCACACCCTTGTTGGCCGTGCCGGATTGCCACGCCACCCGACCGTCAACGTCGGCGAGGACGAGGTTACCGTCTTGTCGGAGCTCGAAGGTGGCCCCGTCACGAACCGGCTTCCCCCGGTTGGCTTCCCACACCCACCGCATACGAAGCTCAGAGCGCACTGTGCCCATGCGCAGTGCTAAGGTGTACGCATTGGGAGTGGTGTTGTAAAAGCAAAGCTGGAAAGGATTGCTAAACACGTCGAGAACACGATAATCGGCTCGGTATTCGACAACGTAAGGGCCTAGTTCCCCTTCATTAACAAGCTTGAAAGTGTTGTTAGGCGGAACTTGAGCAAAACATGAAAGGATCAGGATGGAAACAATGAGAAAGATGAGAGTTGAAGAGTAGGAGGGAGACATGTTTTATATTAGGTTTGAGTTTGTATGGTCCGTCCATAGGTGGTGAGAGGCTACTATATATAGACGATGAAGATTGGGTGGAGACTGGAGAACATATAAGAGAGAGAATTTAATTTATATGATAATGCATTTTAATTAGCTGTCATTGCCCATTTATGACTACATCTAGATTTTGCATGGGGTCAAATGGTGGGTTGCAGATATGGTCATATGGTCAAAGAAAGCAACTTGCAATCACTGCTAGGGTGCTGGCTGCTATTAATTAACACATATAATACATATTTGCTACTCCGTATTATTCAATATTCAGGAATGATATTTATTCAGAACATATAATTGAATAATGCAATTGTTATACCATATTCATATTGCATTATAAATCTGATTTAAAAATTTTGTACCTTTAGTTAATACATTATGTATATACAGTTAACAAATTTTTGTACATATAAGACACATAATATTATAGCTACAGAAGCTATCAACTACATGTACAGAATGCGTCAACTACAAATACAAAATCTGAAAGTTATTTTTAGACTAAGGTCTACAATGTAAGGTAGACCCTAATCCATGGTATAATTTGCTTGAATAATGATGATAGGTTTTTATGGTCACGGTTGGATATGGTGCTAGGGCCCATAAAACTAAGACCCAAAATATATGACAGTCCAACCCGTATATGCAATCCAGTCAAAATTATAGCTCGCTCAATCAAGATTATTACGGGATTGAATATTATAATAGTTCATTATTGAATTATTAATGTAATATTATATTCATTGAATTATTGATGTAATATTATATTCTCGAAGGTCAAGTGTTCATTGAAGAATATTATTATATTTTTAAAGGTCAAGTGTCCATTGGAGAATATTACTATATTCTCAAAGGTCAAGTGTCCTTGGGAGAATATTATATTCTTGAAGGGTCAGGTCATACACATATATAAAAGGTCTTAACATACATTTCAATCTGAAAAAGAGATCATCTAAGCCAATGGAGGGAAAATCAATAATAAAGAAAACTCAATTCTTCCTCTTTCCTTTATTTTCTTCCATACAATTTATTCAATTTTCTTATTCTCTTTTCCATTCAATCGTAATTATCTAGCATCTAATTTCATCCCTATTGCATCTTTTTCTTATATTTATCAAATTTTATTAATTCAATTTCATACGTACGGTAATATTGACCTACCGTTGACTACTTTGTGATCATAAAACCAACAATCACAAAAAAAAAAAAATTATAATGTAATAAATTTAATTCAAATCCTATTTAAAAAGAAGATCCGTACAGCACGTTTGACATAAATGAGCTTCAATGTCTCAATTACAAGTTTACCACCGACCGTATTGCCTACGTAGTACATGCATCATGCATGCAACTTGACGGTCAACAAAAATAAAAATGAAATTAAACACATAAATAAGTTATTTTGGTGCATTGAAATTTAAAAATTGATTAGTAACCTACTATTGTAGATCATTAGGGTTCCTACCACTTTCTGTCTAAATCCGATGCAGGGCGTTCTTGTAAATAAATGAGACCCTATCAAAAGCGTAATCTCTAAAACTAACTAATACCGTAATTTTTTCTAATAGTAATAACAATAATAGTAATATAATAATAATAATAATAATAATAATAATATATAAAAAGGGAAGGCAAAATGATTAAATAAAAGGGAAGAAAGTGTGCACAAAGGGGGGATTCGAAGCCTTGATCTCTAATATGAAATACTTCTTCTGTCCCATTTCATGTGTTTGTTTCGATTAACGATACTTGACTGAAGTTATTTTTAACCCAATTTTTTATAATATTAAATTTAGTATTAATATACAAAATTTATATATTTAGAAACTACACTAAAGTAATATTAAACACAAAAAATAAAATTTTAAAATAAATAAAAAAATATTAAAGAAAATAAACAAAGAAAAAATAGTTAGTTTGACCAATGAATAGTAAGTATGACAGATAAAATGGGACAGATGGAGTATGAAATATTATAAACACACACTTCTACCATTTCTCAATTGGAATCTTTTAAGATTAATTGTAAATTTTTTGTTTTTTAATTTCTTAACTAGCTAGGTAAAATTTAAATATTGGGCCCTCTAAAATTTGAGACCCTGTGCTGTTGGGTAGCTTGCACAACCCAAAATCCAGCCCTGCTTCGGTGGCCTTTCGATAAACTCCGTCGAGATTTTGGGACAAATACCAATAGGGGACGGAGCCATAAATTTTGTCCAGTGGAGGCGAAATATAATCATAAATATTTTCGGATATAGGTGAAAAATAAAACACATCAAAACTTTATAAAAATATTCATAACAAAATATGAAATATAATTAATTTGATAAATAATTCAAATAAAAACACATTATAAAATGTATATCTCAAATATAGTCATAAATATTATTGGATATAGGCGAAAATGAATCACATCAAAACTTTATAAAAATATTCATAACAAAATATGAAATATAATTATTTGATACAATAGTTCAAATAGAAAACACATTATAAATTATATATGTGTGTGTGTGTGCGCGCGCGTGTGCGTGCATGTGTGTGTGTTTTTTTTTTTTTTTTTTTTACTTATATCTAAAACATATACTATAGGGGGTTTGAACCCTGGACCTTTTGTATAGAAAAAAAAAACCTATACCAGCTCAACTAACTAACCAATCATATATATATATAGCTCCCACTATAGCTCCGTCCCTAAACACCGGTGATCACTGGCGGAGCCACAATGGGGGCAGTGGGGGCAGCTCCCCCCACTCCCCCACCCCACATATAGTATATATACTAAGTATACCAAAACTTAAACATAATGTAATTTGGCTTAGATGGTAGGATTTCACCATTGTAGCCATAAATAAATGGTCTAGTGTTTGAACCTTATGGCCTAAATTTTGTTTTCAAAAATTTTAAAAAGTCTAATTCTGTTTTATTGTAACATTGTGATTTTTTTCTTTTTTCTTTTTATTCTTTATTTTTTAATATTAATAGTAAGATGAATGATTTATAATATGTTTTTCATTCAAACTATTTTATCTAATTAATTATATTTTATATTTTGTTTTAAATATTTTGTTTTATCTTGATGTATTTTACTTTTTTATTTCTAGTTAACAATATTTATGACTCGGTCTCTAAGTGTTTCATTTTTTTTTCAAATGAAGCAATTCTACACCGATTTCAAAATATGAAAGAGCGTAGAGGAATATTATCTGTAGTTCATCATAAATCTTGTATTGTAATTTATAATGTATTTTGTATTTGAACAATCTTATTCGTATTTGATATTTTTTTTATTTGAACAATTTTGAATTCATTTTATCTTTGCTTCTTCGCCCCCACTCAACTTAAATCCTGGCTCCACCACTGCCGGTGATCCTTTATAGAGAATTAGAATCAAGAAAGATAATTTTTCTTTCTCCAACTTATACGATTAGGAATGAGTAATCTCTTTTTCTACTTAATATATATCTATGAAGATTATAATAATGAATAGATCTTGAAGAACAAATTTTCTATTTTGTGTCGTGCCACAACTTGTAGTTCTTCTTCAAGTTGTCATGCCTTTTTAGTTTTTATAGATGATCAAAATTATATCTAGTTGAGAGGGATGATTTTGATTTGAAATCTTGGTCGTTGAGTTGTAGCTTAACTTGATATGTCGACAAATTTGTCTTGCTACTTAATCTAAGAACCATGCTTTATTGACTTTTAGAACCTTTAATTCCATGTTTGGCATGCAATCCATGCATCATTCTTGAAATTTGTGTAGAAAATTGAATGTTGTAGAGTATTAGCCGCTTAAAACTTCTTCCACAATTCCTTCTATTCTTCAAATCTAGCCAAACACATTGTGCTTAGATGACATGTAGGGACTCTCTCATATGAGAAGTCATGAGATCGAGCCTTAGTCGAGACAAAATGACTCTTTGTACTGTAATATGTTCAGAAAGTATAGATGAACATATACTAAAATGTAATAAGGTCAGTTGTATTCAAAAAAAAAAAAAAAAACTAATTTGATATTCAAAACATTGCTCTTTATCAAAACCATGTTCCAAATTTGTGCTACTTGAATCTAAGCTTCGAATTTATGCTACTTTCCAAATTTATGCTTTAATTGTGCTTTGAACTTATGTTCCAATTGAATTGTGCTTCAAACTTGTGCTCCTTATAATTTGTGCCCCAAATTAAAATTGACACTGGACTTAATTTCTTCAAAACTTCAGCGTACTAAAATTTATTCTCCAAATTTTTGCTTTATCTAACTTCTTGTCTTTTCTAAAAAACTTTGTTGTTGACCTCCTCTTCTGAGAAACTGTGTCTTTGAATTTTTTACACTTTGGAACGTAAAAATTTTGAGCCTTCTTTTACAAAGAAATTTGGGGTTGAATTTTCCAAACTAAATTACACTTTGACTCATCAAAATCTATTTACATATATTTCTAACAATTTTTTTTGACGATGTTAAAACTTATACTCAGTCATTAACTTTGTCTTTAAAAAATTTAAATGAAACTTCATTTTATGTTGAATTGCTTTAGATGAGTTTGACAAAAATTTGACCTGAATTATTTTTAGACAAATTTTTCTAAGCGCATTTTTGAGATCAATAATTGATCAAATTATTCTCAATCATGCATGCTGCACAAGAGTAAGTATTGCCTCCACTAAGGCTCGAACCCACCACCTCCCGTATAAAGAGAAGGATTTGATGCCACTGGACCACAAGGTCCTTGGCTGTATGCAGTTATATATATATACATGCTAAGTCTAAAAATTAAATAATCTTTAAATACCAAAAATAAATGGAAATAAATATTAAGCAGTTAAATATTTCTAAGCACATTAACAAGACTTTTTTTTCAAAAACTTTCATAATCATATATTTAAGGAAAAAAAAAATTAAGCATCTTACCTCACTTCCTCGGTTTACATACTCTTCCCTTTCACTTCAAAACTAAGTTGAGAATATTATTGATTCTTTCTCTCAACTTTTGCTCCAAATTTATTTGTAGCAAATCTTTCATATATATACTTGCGCAGACACATAAAAAATCCATAAGCTTAATTATGTTATGGAATTTCCTAGCAGTACTCC
>CM008331.1:5022565-5035086 GCA_002525835.2 Ipomoea batatas
GTTAACAATGTGGATTCTAAGTCTAAATAATGTGCAGTATAAGCCTGAACAATGTGCACTGTAAGAATGAAAAATGTACTCTATTACGCAAAAAAAAAATGCATTGTAACATTTTGAAGAGATTATTGACAGTTTTTCTTTTGCACTTACATGATATTTTATAAGGCCAAGCAATGTGCACTATAAAGGCAAAGAATGTGCTCTGTAAGGCTAAACAATGTTAATTTTGTATATTACATGCCAAAAATTGTATAGTAAACATATTCTGTGAAGTTTTATTTAATAAAAATGTGCTCTGTAAGGCACAACAATGTGCACTGGGTTAAACAAAGTGCACTAATAAACCAAACAATGTGATCTGTACGTGTTAGATATATTAGGAGTATTTGTAGTTATGATTTAGTCTAACCTATTATTAGCCTATTGTATAGGACCTGACTCTAATTGTATTATTGGTATAGTGCTCAATGCAATCTCATTCATTCAATTCAAACATTCATTTGGTAGCAGATTACGATAGGACTCCTCTATCCTCTCTCTCCTCATGGCTAATCCCGCATCTGATCGCAAAATTACTTCCACCACCGTCGCTCCTCCTCCGGCTGCCACCCCAACCACCTCAACTCAGCCCACCACTTCGTGTCGATCAAATTGACGACACGCAATTACTTATTTTGGCGAACCCAAATCATTCCCTTCCTACGTGGCCAAGGCCTAATTGGCTACGTCAGGACACATTGCTGCCACCGGCGACGCACAGGAGGCGACGACTCCCATCCCTCCTAATCCGGCATACTCCGCATGGATCCAGCAAGACCAGAGCATCCTCTCCCTCCTCATCTCTTCTCTCTCGGAGGAGGTTATGTACTTGGACGTTGGTTGCACCTATGCCCGGGAGGTCTGGGTTTCTATCGAGACGGCGCTTAGCTCCACCACCCAGGCTCGATGCCTCAATCTGCTCAATCGTTTCCAAGAACTCCGGAAAGGCCACATGACGCCAGTGGAATTTCTCGGCAAAGCCCAATTGCTCGTGGAAGATCTTGCGCTCGCTCGATGAGCAGAACCTGTACGTCTTCCGCGATCTTTGGCCAGAGTATCGATCAATGGCGGCTTCGCTTGCTATTACAGGTACATCCGTAACACTTTTGCAATTGGTGGACTATTTGCAGGTGCATGAGTTTATTTACTTCGATGATAGTCTACAGGGTGGATCTCCGACTGGATCTCTGTTGCCGATGGTCGCAAATCGCGGGTGTCGCCATCGTGGTGATGGAGGCAGGCACAACCGTGGCGGTGGACATCAGCGAGAAGGCGGCCGGTAGAATGGCGATCGAGGCAGAAATGGATCACCGCGGTGCCAGATTTGCCGAAGCCATGGGCACACTGCTGTTTTTTGCTACCTCCGTTATAGTGAACAACCACCGCAGGCGCACATGGCCGTGAATGACGAGGGTAACGGCGTTGCTGAATCTGTCGCGTGGCACCCAGACTCCGGTGCCACTGCTCACTCCACATCGGACGCCACCATGCTGTCCCAATCCGAGGAGTACATCGGCGACGACATTTTGCGTGTTGGAGATGGGACAAGTTTAGGTATATCACGTGTTGGTTATTCAACGATCCCCACTATCTCTAAATCTTTACACTTATCAAATATTTTGCATGTCCCAAAACTATCTGTCCCGTTATTATCTGTTTATCGTTTTACAAAAGATAATAACGTCTTTTTTGAATTCCATTTTGATTCATTTCTTGTTAAGGACTGTACCACTAAAGCGGTACTGCTTAAGGGACCCAGCTCAAGTGGCCTATATCAGTTGTCTATTCCGCGGGCCCACATGGCATTCCAGTAAATCGTGCGTTTCTTGTAGTTTGGCATCGCCGATTAGGCCACCCACATGATTGTGCCTTGCAGCGTGTTCTCCGGGAATGTCCTGTTGTTTCTCCTAAAGCTGGTTCACCACAAATTTGTTCAACCTGCCAACTCGGCAAATCGTCACGGTTCCCATTAGATAGAATAAACACCTCTAGTGATAATATCCTTGATCTTGTTTACATGGTTATTTGGGGTTCGTTACCCGTTGTTTCTGCCGAAGGTTACCGTTATTTTGTCTTGTTCGTAGATGATAGTTCATGTTTTTGTTGGTATTATCCCCGCTGTGTAAAAACTGACATTGATAAAATATTTGATTATTTTCGCACCATGGTAGAACGTTTATTTTCACGTTCTGTCAAGGCCATCCAGTCCGATTTAGGGGGTGAATATCGCCATCTGCATACACTTTTTCAAACTCTCGGGATAGTTCATAGGCAAACATGTGCCTACACACACAAACAAAACGGCAGAGTCGAATGGCAGCATCGTCATATCGTTGAAACCGACCTTGCTCTGTTAGCTGAAAGCTCGGTACCTCTAAAATACTGAGATTCAGCTTTTGAAACCGCAACTTACCTTATCAACCGACTTCCATCCTTGGTCTTAAACTTTGACAACCCACACTTTAGGCTTTTCCAAACACAGTTGTCATACACTTTCCTTAAAGTCGTTGGATGTCTATGTTTCCATACTTGCGTCCATACAAGCGTCACAAAATCGAGTACCGCTCAGCCCCCTGTGTCTTCCTAGGGTATCCTACATCTTTCCGGGGTTATCGCTGTTTAAATATCAACAAGGGAAAAACTTTTATCTATCGCCATGTTAGATTTGATGAATCTGTGTTCCCTTTTGCAACAACCTCATCTGTGCAGGATCCAAGTCTACTGCTCGCTATTAGTCCACCTTGGGGTTCAAGCCCAGTCATTCCTGCAGTTGTTAGTCCAGAGCCTTGTGCAGCCGCCGTACCGAATGCTGAAGTAACTCCCCAACTAGCTTTAGAAGGCACCCGACTAACAATGAAACTACTAGTGATTCTCACTCTCCAACTACTTCGTCGGATATAGGCGGTGTTGAACCGTCAGCCTCAAACACTAATGACACACGAGAATCTCAGCAATGTCAACATGGTATGCGCTTGCGGTAGATGACTTGAGGTGCAGGTGAACGTTTTTATGCTCTTTTGGCAACCGAAGCTACACCAAATCCAACATGCTACACACAAGCTGTTAGCCATCCTCAGTGGGTAGGACTAGTGCCAAGAAGTATTTGACACAAATTAAAGTTCAATTTTGTTAATAAATATTATCTTACTTTGTAAAACAAAATGGAAAGAAGGAAATAGATCGTCTAAATCCAATGGGTAGGACTAGTGCCAATTTCATGATGAGGTGGTTAGTAAACGCTTACTAAAAACGTTGGTCAAGTCTATATATTTAAAAAAAATACTGATGGATAGAAACAAACATTTTTATAACAACTATATCGAAACTTATAAATAAAAGTGAAATTATCACAACTTTATTTTTTATACTTACATAATAATTAGTAGAATAAATTTTTACTCAACAAAGATTGACTTTTAACAAAGCTCAATGGGGATTATGGACAAATCCACCCCACTCAAGCACAAAAGTAATGATTGATGCATGAAAATCTTATGCATCAAGAGATATAATAAGGTAAGTACGTTCACTAATGCACGATGAGTGGTTTTTAACCGAATTTTATGGGTAATATAGACAAATATGCCCGCATACTCAAATATAAACACGACAACTCATAAAACTCTTGAATATCGATCAAGATATCATACGGGTAAAGAATATTCATCAATACAACATAATCCACCATTCAAAAAAAAAAAAACATAAACATGTAACATAAATTCGAATTACAAATTTCATGTTTAGTAACATAGTTGACAAGTCAATTTTGACTGGTTTGATTAAGTTTGATTGGTTTAGTTGGTCAAGAGACTACTTTAAGTATTTGTAAAATGGTTTATTGCATTAGCTTATTGGGGGCAATAAGCCAAAATCTGAAAAGTTAAGAAAAGTAGATCGAGTTTTTGGTTAGTTAATTGGCCTTAATTATGAAATGACCATTTTATCCTTGTTATCCCTAACATTTATATCTCTCTTATTGTTGTTCATCTGCATTGCTCTTTTTTTATATGTTTCCGTAACAACAATAATAATGTTTTTCTTTCTTTTTAATTTCGCATGTCCTTGTAATAATAATAATAATAATAATAATAATAATAATAATAAGAGTCATTTCCATTTTTGGTCCTACTAATATTGGGGCATTGCCAATTTTAGTCCACTTCATTAATTTTTGTCACATTACGGCCAGTCTTATTTAATTCTTGCTGCTTTTAGTCCACCGTTAAAATTTTCGTCAAATAACCGTCCAAAATAGGGATATTTTGGTCTTTTCATGCTTTGATCATCTCCTTTACCCTTTGCAATGGTCTTCCTTACACATTTTCATCCAATGAAGATGTCCGACGAAAGCCATGGCTTTGTAATGTGGCTCACATGGCTTCCGTCGGACCTCTTCATTGGATGAAAATGTGTAAGGAAAACCACTGCAAAGGGTCAAGGAGATGACCAAAGCATGAAAAGACCAAAAATACCCCTGTTTAGGATGATCATTTGACGAAAATTTTAACGGTGGACTAAAAGTGGCAAGAACTAAATAAGACTGGCCGTAATGTGGCAAAAATTAATGAAGTGGACTAAAATTGGCAATGTCCCAATAACAGTAGGACCAAAATTGGAAATGACTCTAATAATAATAATAAATAAATAAATAAATAAATAAATAACTGCAAATTATAACTAACTATCATGTAGTATGATGACATCCCGGTTACCATTTCAAATGAGTGGTGGATTCCCTTTTTTGGACTGAAAATGATATACAACTAATTTACGAAACACTAGTGTATCTTCTCCGAATTCTTAGTCCGAGTTGATCCAACCTAGGTTGGCCAACACACATTTGAGTGGCAAATTATTGGTCCACACAGCTCTGTGTACCATAATCAAATGTACATTTTTAATGTACTAAATCTACATTATATTTGTCTTGAATGTACATTATTTTTATAGTATAAAAATAATGTACATTCAGTACACAAATAATGTATATCCCCTGAATAAAATATACATTATTTTTATACTGAATATACGTTATTTTTATATTGAATGTGCATTATTTAATAGTATGGTCCACACAGCGGTATAATGATTGCATTTGAGTGTAATCATCTGATGTATAGATAAAATTGACAGCTTAATTAGCCTAAAATTGGGAAACCGCAGCACAAGGCCCCTCCCACTGTATTCCTAGAAATTTATGTGTGTTTTAGCACTGTCACAGAGAGAGAGAGAGAGAGAGAGAAAGTAAATAAGAACAAAAAACATCACTAAAACAAGCAACATGACTAGCTAGTGTAGTGTGTATGGAGAGAGATATTAATATACAATATTATCACTAAGCATTATTAGCAGTAGTGATGATGGTGATGGTACGTAGTGACACCACTGCTGTCTATCTATACACCATTATTATTATATGTTTATTCTTAGCGTCAAAATGTTTAATTTTCTAGTACCACAGCTGTAATATAATATATTAATGCTAGCCTGGCTTATGAAACACAAACACTTAACGTTGTTTTTTTCCTCACCGGAACCTAGCTAATCGCTATGCTCTAATCTACTATTATACTCCGTATATGTATACCTGTATATTTGGTTCACCGAATATAAATTTTGAAAGATTATGAATGTTATTTCATATGGGATGGAATATATAAAGAATAAAATATAAATTATTTTTCATTGTTTGGTTGACTAAAGGAATAGTCAGAAATTATATTACAGTGTTTGATTGATTGAAAGAATAAAAATCAAATAAGTGTTTAAATGACATAAATACCCTTCATACAAAAGGTTTTATATGTGAGAGAGAGGGGGGGGGGGGGAGAGAAGAAGAAGACGAAGAAGAAGAACAACAAAAACAACAACAACAATTATTATTATTACTAGTTTTTCACATGCATTCCGTGAATGAGATAATGCCCAATCCTATATACCAACTATTTTTATTGTCAAGATCGATGCTCATTTTGTCTTTAATCCAAAGAGGTTGATTATAGAAAATGAATGAATTATAAATTTATATTAGTTCTAATATATTTAAAGAATGCTCAATAAGTATTTTACATACAAGATTATGAATGTGGTAGCTATTTTTCAAATTTCTTCCTTTTTTTATGAATTTGAAAGGTTGATTCCAACAATGTTATAGTTTTAGCATCTTTTCAATGTATTAAGTTTGTCACAATGTTCTATTGCCTTACACTGACATTTTTAATAATGAGTTTTAAATCAATTTATTGGGTTATTTGAATGTCTTCTTTGTCAACAAATCATCCCTAAGTAGTTAATATGATTGGTTTCAAATTGTTTTTTTTTAATTGTTTCCAATGTTATTAACATAATATTGGGTAAATAAATATATAACATTATTTTTTAGTATAACTTTGATATTTAATTACAATATAGTGTGAAAATAAATGAACAATGTAGTAAATATAATTAATTAATAAATTTGAAGGTAATGAATATTTGTATTGTAGAAAATATAAACAATATAACTAATGAAATTATATATCTTTTTAAATTTTTTGATAATGAATTTTTTTTTTGAATAAATGCATTGTAGACACCGAATTATAAATTAAAGAAATGCATATGTATTTTTTTTTGTAACTACTAATTTATTTAATTTAATTATTATTATTATTATTAGTGTGAAAATTTATCAACCATATATTGTTCGAGTATAATAAGATCAATATCGCTTGAAGTGAAATTTAAGAATTTTGTGAATAAGACACCAAGAATTGATAAAAGTTCGGTTAAGAATTTCACATTGATAAAATAAGAGAGAAAACATATGAATTTATATAGTTATAAGCAGGGCTCTGCATTAAAAATAGGGGCCCTGTCTAATAGTTTAATTTGGACATTACTATTTTTGTTTTGAGATGCAATCTAATTAAATATAATAGAGTAAAACGAAAAACACATAGATAATAATAAAGAGACAAGATGAGAGATTTTTTTTAACATTTAGATTTCACTATAATATACAAAGAGATATCTATTTATAAAGGTAATAAACATAATTCAAAAACACCTATGAAACATAAAGATAAAAGTCTAGAAGGTCTAGAAAATCTCTATAGCTAAGGCAATTGAGTCCAAACCCATATAGACTTCAAGTTATTGTATTTTATGACAAAAATGAAAAAGTAATAACTTTTTTGTCTAAATATAATGCATAAAATTCAACAAAGAAAAAAATACATTTCAAAATGTAATTTAAAATAAGTGATATTTTCTTGCATATTTAAATACAAATTTATTCACCCAAATTTCGATGTCAATTACTTCTAAAATTTTATTTTCAATTACAATTAAGACCAATATATAGATTCTAAAAAAGTATTTATCAAGTATAAAAATATTATTGAATTATATATAAAATATTTTTTTAAAAAATTGGGTTTGGGGGCCGTGTGCGGTCGCCCTGGCCCGACATGGCCAGGGCCGGCCCTGGTCATAAGTTAGACTTAGCTAATTGATCGAATTCAATTGTTCAGTGTAGTTTGACCCATGTGCATGAGAGGCTAAAATCATGTGAGGAATGTAGCATTATAACAACTGGTAAGATTGAAGGATGCGTTCAATTTTAACTAACTAAAATCTTAAATTTATATAAAAAGACAAAAACTTGTGTGAGACCGTCTCACCGTGAGACGGGTCGTGTCGGGTCGGGTCAAGATGTAAATGTAACACTTATACGCACAAATGTCATACTTATATGCTCAAATGTAATACTAATCAGGAATAAATATTTTGTTACTTATAAGGCTAAATGTAATACTTTTAAGGGAAAATACAATACTTTTACATTTCGATTTAAAAGTATTACATTTTTCTTCAAAAGTATTATATTTTCCCTTATAAGTAAGGAAAACTTGTCAACATTACTTATTATGAAAAATGTAATACTTTTTCTCTTATAAGTAACAAAAATTGTATTTCTGATTAGTATTATATTTGAGCATATAAGTATGACATTTGCACATATAAGTGTGACATTTGCATGGTGCTTCAACCCGACCCGACCCGTCTCACGAATAAGGATCCGTGAGACGGTCTCACACAAGTGTGGCCCATATAAAAATGCAAATTTGTAGTAACCATGTAAATTATTATAAAACAAAATTCACTTTTAATCATCAATTATTATAACATTTTTATCACATCTATTTAGTCCTAGTTTTTAAATTTTGTATCATTACATCATCGACTTTCATTTGTTTGCCACATGAATAATTTTTTTTTATTTAAATTGATTTTTTCCACCTTTAACAAAAGAGGGTCATTATATTATGTAATTTTATCATTCTAGCCGTCAAATTAAACATCTGGTCCCAACATGCAATATTTCTCCCTATTTCATAAACTCTTTTAGTTGAATGATATGATAGAATTACTACATACATGTTAGTTCTCTGATCTATGTAATGAGACAAAATTTAAAAAGTATGACCAAATGTGGCAATGTCGCAATATATATATATATATATAGCTAAAAGTGAAATTTGCTTAATACTATATCTAACAATAATAGTTGTAAATACACACCATGTGCACACCATGTGCAATTGAATAATGCCTAATGAACAATAAAAAGTTAGTTAAATTAAATTATTGAAATAAATAAAGAAGCACATAAATCTTATAAATATTAGAAGATGTAACTTTAATTTTTTATGTTAAGAAATATTCTTATTTGGCATTTTTTTTTTAAAAAAAAAGAAAAGAAAAAAAAGAGGGCATTGAACTTAGTATGTATTGTATTTTAAAATGATTAGATTAGCTTTTTGCAAATGCAATTAATTTCTATTAGTATGAAAATATTTTGTTGAAAATAAGCAAATGATGCATATATTCCACATCAAATAAGATACAAATGAAAAACAAAACTCTTTTATAAAATAATAATAATAATATTAATAATAAGGAATTTTTTATTTAAAAAAGAAGTTAAACTAATAAATAGAAGTTAAAATTTCAAAGAGAAAATCAATTGAAATAGATACGCATTATTTATTAATTAAAAATTATTATTAAATTAAAATATATTTATAGAAACTACATATGCACATGTATGCATCAATGCATGTGTTTGTATTTTACATAATAAGGGTAAAATTGACAAAAGAAAAAAAAATATTGAGGGTAACTTGGAAAGAAATTATAAAATATATATATTTTTTGAGTTCTACTGACTCTGTTACATTGTAGCAGAGACTCGAACCCACTCCCTTCCACATGAGAGTGTACACCGGATGCCGCTTGACCACAAGGCCTTTGGCAAAAAATTATAAATATATAATACAATATCAAAGATAAGAATTTAATGTCACTTATACTAGTAGCATATTTTTAATTTCAATTAATGACTAATATTAAAATAAAGGCCGAAAGGAAAATGTGAAGGGTAAAATTGGAAAGAAAATATAAAGTAACAAAAAAAAAACACTTAATACACTGCCAACACAATTGTCATTTCAATTAAGAACTAATATTATTGACTTTTATTAAATTTTTAATAGATTGATTAGATTTGTACAAAATAAAGAGTACAATAATTCATATAGAGTAATTTTGATTTAAGAAAAAACTCACAACCATGTGTGTTTTGACTTTTGAGTGGAGTAAATTCATATAGAGTAATTGGTAAAAGTGAAGATTACCTAAACTGTAACTATAAAATGATTTAAATAATTTTTTTAAAATTAAATACAGCTTTAATTTATCCTTAAAAAAATACAGCTTTAATTATGGTCACTGTCTGATACATACATTATTGGTGGGTGACCTTTAATCAGTTCAACAAATTCTCATTTGTTAAATAGAAAAAGGCCCAAATTTAGCAGCTTCAGATTACTTTTTGGTACCCATATGGTATTTTTTTCCATTAATTTATATTTTTGTCTACTCATTAAAGTTATATATAACAACTATTATTGAAGTTCCCAAGCTAAGATTTCATACTTTTATTAGAGAAAACTTCCCATTTATATTATTAGCTTTATGCATGCTAAGAGCGTAGAGGGCATATATATATATAGAGGTTATGTTTGACAAATCTTGTTGAAAAAGTAGTTGAAAGTCACAAAATGGTTGTTAGCTGATAGTTATTAGTTGTTAGTTGATTAGGTTAATTAGAGGGTATAACTAGTTGATAACATTAGTTGATTGTAGAAAAATATTTGGTAAATTAGCTGTTAGCTAACAGTATAACTCATCACCCCTACTCCTACTATACCCCTTCCCTACCTTAAGTTTATTTTTAAAAAATTTAATCTAAATGTGTGATTTGTATTAGAATTTAAAAGTATTGTTAGCAATAATAATTGAACTCTTAATATCTTATTATTTAATCGATCTTAACCTAACAAGACCAATTATCCAAAATAATTTGTTGAACTTTTTTGTATTTTAGCTGGGGTTCAAAATTCGCATGTGCATTTGGGGCATGTGCTGTGTGCATATCCTATGTTGCACACAATACATGCATAATATACACACACGAATTTTTTGTATCCCCCACATGCACACAGTACATGCTTATGCACATGCGAATTTTAATTCCCCAATTGATCTCATCCATAGAGCTGTGCATTATGTGCGGTCGTGTGGCCCAAGATATGCCGCTGGATGGAGGTGATCTGACGGTGGAGGTTATATATTAGGATTTAGGAAGTTTAATTCGCGTAACTTAAGTGGGGGCTTTATGGTAATTGTAAGTGGGAAGGTAATTTTAGAGTACAGAATACACCAACAGACGTATTATTAAAACACACCATTCAACATACTAAAATGCACCAGTTCTTAAATTAAAACACACGACGTAACCACCACACACCAAATGCAACTACTCTCGTAAAATTCACCACCATGTGTATTAAAACACACCATTTTACGTTATAAAATGCACCACTAGAGAAATTAAAACACACCATTCCCCACCATACCAAAATACACCACTCAATTCAAATGCACCAACAAAATTAAAACACACCATTATATGTTATAAAATGCACCAGTTCTCATATTAAAACACACCACTTAACCACCACACACCAAATGCAACTACTCTCGTAAAATTCACCACCATGTGTATTAAAACACACCATCATACGTTATAAAATGCACCACTAGACAAATTAAAACACACCATTCCCCACCATACCGAAATACACCACTCAATTCAAATGCACCAACAAAATTAAAACACACCATTATATGTTATAAAATGCACCAGTTATCAGATTAAAACACACCACACACCAAATACACTTACTATTGCGAATTACACCAATATTATCTCAAATATGAACCAGATTAATGTTGATAATGCACAGAGTATTGCGAATTACTCCATTCTCGTTTCTCTGTTGGAGTCGACCTATGCGTTTGGTTCATAACGGAGTGCTCGTTGCTGGTGATGGAGTCCCTTCTACGCTCGTCTGGTGTTTGTTGCTCAGTGCTCGTCGACTTCAAGTCTCCGTCGTCGTCTGATCTGATCTGGTTTTGAAATTGTAGTGAATTGTCAACATTATCCTTCCCGTTCGCGTAGCTAAAGATCGACGCCTGTATTGTTTGGATAATATGAAGCCTTAGATCATGGGATCTAATGGTGTAAATAAGGCCACACAGCCGCACGGGGGAGACTGCCCGCATCTGATGGGGACTATATATATATATATATATAATTTAGTCATATTATGTTTATTACTAGTATTAATTAATACAATTAATTGTAACTTTATATAAAAATTTAATAAAATAATACTGAGTACTAAAGATGAGCTTAATTACATCTAAACTCTATGTATTTATGTTCCATATCACTACTATAATGAAGAATAACTCGAACTATCAAGCTAGCTCACTAAATTTTGGACTACCCCATTTGGACTACCTGACTTACTAGACTGATTTTTTTTTTATCGATTTGGGCTAAGATTGACATGCCTACCAATTAAATTATTCCCCTTGGCAGCATATTATTATATGTATATATGTATATGTTTGTGTGTATATATGCATGTACAGACACATACTATATTATTAGGTGGGGGCTTGAATGGTTGAGTTCAGAATCCTGTCACCGAAACGTGGCATTGACTAATAAGGAAATAAAGGTACATATTCGCTACTAGTTATAGGTTTTGGTATAACAGTAAGCACATGTCACTTGATCCTAACATATATATACGTATATGTATTTATTATAAGAAAATACTAATAAACTGCTACTCAATAATCCCCTCTCAATACCTACCAGTCTCAATTAGAACATGAGACTTACTATGATACGAATTGTCATGCTAAGTGCTTACCACTATGTCAAAAATTATAACTAGTAATAAAGACACAATTTTATTTTATTATATTTACATTTTTTTGACAAAATTTTATTATATTTGCATAATAGTCAATACCTTATTTTAATGACATGATGCTGAACTCGGCCTTTCAGGTTA
>CM008331.1:5035549-5047823 GCA_002525835.2 Ipomoea batatas
TACATACATATATATATATGTATATATATATATATGTATGTATGTATATGTATATATGTATATGTATATATATATAGAGAGAGAGGATAATATTATATACAGTATGTATTATGATTATTATGATTATGATGATTATCCTCTTTCTCTTGAATTCTTTATATGTTTAGAGTTATTTATTTTGAGTTTTTTTAGGTGTTTAGACTGAAACATTTCGACACTGCAACATTACAATATTGTTGTTCGATCCAGTACTACTTTGTCTAGTCATTGTTTCAGCTTTTAGGATTCTGCATGCCGTTCGATCTTTAATTGTTTGGCATGTACATATGTACAATATTGGGTAGATTAAATCTACAAATTAAAAACATAACATGTGAGGCCAATCTAAGTTAATTTATTTTTATGAATGATATTTATTGATATTTTTTTATTTGAATTGATCATTTATGAGCAACCTAGGTTGATGTATCTTTCTGTGAGCCTTTAATTTGCTTGCTAATTACGGTCACAAAGCAAACTTCACCAAAATATATATTTGATTTCATAAATAAAAAATAAACAATAAATACAAAACATAACAATGATACTTGTCACAATACACGTTTAATATAAAATTTACCACAAATAGTTTTTTTTTTAAAAAAATTGTATATATTTACCTTATTTTGCACGGAGGATTCTATGTTATAGCATTTTTATATATATAGGAAAAATTTGTAATACCTTCTACTCAATCAAAATACTATCATTTTTATTTTTTGGGATAATGGTCAAATAAATCATTGAACTCTGCACAAAATAACAATTAAACTCCTGAATTTTAAAATGTGCAATTAAATGTTCAAACTTGTCAAAATGAGTCAAATAAATTTTATTTATTGGTAAAATACCATTATTTATCATTGTTGACCGTCGTAAAATCGCCGAAGTTCAAAAAAATAAAAATGAGATCTGGGCACTTTTTCCAGTGGGAAAGGCAACTAGATTGGTCGCCTTCTCCACTTGATAGAGAAAACAACCGGATGGTCACCTTCTTCTTCCATGGCAATGGAGAGCATTCGTCGGTCACTAGAGTTGTGGACAAAATCCTAATGATGGGTTATTCCAAGTGAATAATCGGTTATTGAGTTTAGATGCACCAAGATGACAAGTTTGAATGTATAATTGCACATTTTTAAAGTTCAAAGGCTTAAAAATCAAAGATATATTTAATCATTTAATTTTCCCTCATTTAAAAAAAAAAATCACTAGTACATAAATAACCATATGTTTTCATAATTTCATTCTAGAAAACAATACACGCCCGCTTATTCTACAACATATGCAGATAACGTCTCTTTTTTAACTACAGAAGCATAAATAGCTATATTCATTTCTTGTAGAAGACAATACACGTCTGTTCTACAACATGCGAGTATAGCGTGGGGCAACTCTAGCCGAGTTAATCAGACAGTTGATTTGGTTGCCACAAGGTTATGAGTTTGACTCCTCGTGAGACTTGTCTATTGATTTTTTTTTTTGTTTGAGCCGATCAACCATTGGCAACCTAAGCTTGTTTACTTCCTTATATTTCTTTTTTCAGTTAAGGCCACAAAACGGAGTTTCACCCAGAATGCATTTTTGGGTACACTTGTGAACTTTTTCGTAAATCAACTATGAGTACTGTGTCTCTTTTTATAACAATAGAAGGGCATTGTCACATTTTTATGATCATTTCTGCATTTGTGACTGAAATTTTTTCCTTTATATATTATATTTATTTATATTTGCAACAATTTAGTTTGAGTACATTGATCAGCTGATGAGACCCTTCAATGTCCTTGTTAGAGATTCTCTTCATCTATGACATCCATCATCTCAAATCAACTTATTATGCATGTTTTGATGTACAATGCATTATTATTGGAAAATTCTAGTGTAACACTACATTACCAAAATAATATTATGCAATAATTAATATAAAACATTTAAATAATAGTCCAAAATCCTTACTGTTTTTAACTTTGGTATTTTGAAATGCCTGGTTACATATTAATAATATTTAGAAACTATGTTCAAAATACTATCTATTAGAATTAAACACTTATTATTAGTATGCTAAAAGTTATTATCTATTTTGATGCTTAAGTTGTGATTATTGTGAAAAAGGGGAAGAACCCCAACTTGGGATTCATGTGTTTATGAGGGTATTGTGTTTGAATATTGCTTATGTTTGATGTATACATTCATTGGCATGTATTTGGAGGATTCCTTGCCTCAATGAGAGTTAATTGGGTGATGAATTCGTGTCACCCCTTGCATAGACCCGATTTCTTCCCATGAAAATATGGGAAATTGGGGGTTTAAAATGCTTTTGTGTTTTAAGAGCTAGGATTGATACACCATCAAAGTGGGGCAATCCTTGCTCTAATCCTTGTTTATTTGCTTACAATTGTGGCTTTAGACTAGGATTCCTATGTGCATTCCCACTA
Source organism: Ipomoea batatas (assembly GCA_002525835.2). Classification (NCBI taxonomy): domain Eukaryota; kingdom Viridiplantae; phylum Streptophyta; class Magnoliopsida; order Solanales; family Convolvulaceae; genus Ipomoea; species Ipomoea batatas. The sequence goes on from CM008331.1 coordinate 5,038,021, forward strand.
GTATTTGTTTTCCCTAACCCCGTAGGTTGTTGAAGCATCTAGATGGTAATCCTCCCCTAACTTGAGTCCTATTTATTTATTTTATATTTATCTATTGTTCATATGTGTTTGCTCCACTTTGTTGTCGTTTGCTTAGCTTCTTGTTGATCTCCTTATGCTAGTGCCTAGTTTTGTGATTGCATATTGTGTGCCATAACCCCCAATCCTCAGCGGAACAACATTTCACACCCGTACACTCACCATCACTCATTTTTGCTACGCATCAGTAACCTACTCTCTAAATAGGGAAACAACCGTACACGTGTAGTGACAAACCATCTGAACTAATAATCCTGATTCAAAAAACACAGAGATACAAAAACTGTTGCACAGATGAAAAAATAGAATTATAAGTTGCACAATAAAACTAGTGAACATGCACAATTCTTGAAGTTGCACAGTAACCCACAAAGTGGTGCACAGATCAACCCCCAGTTAGCCATACGCACATAGTTGCACAATACCAAACCTAGAACACATATGTGTAGTTGCACAGAAATTTGAAAAAAAAAAACGTGCACATTACAAAGATGAAAAAAAAACCTATTATCTATTATATGCCGACGGTGCAACCTCACTGCAATTCTGCAATTCAAGACTAATGCAATCATAAACTCTACATAATTAGCAACTACTATGGAGCTACACACATAAAAATCCCACGATGCACAGTTCAGGATCCTAAGCGTTGAAGTTTTGAAATTCGAATTCCATGGTTACCGTATGATATGTTCCTACAAACATGCAAATCACCTATAATTAAATTTAATCCAAATAAATAACCATTATAACATTACAAATCAATCCATGGAATTACAGCAGTAAAATTTTTTTTAAAATAATGTCATTAAATCCTAGCCATAAGTGGCCATAAGTAGTTTCAAGCTAAGATCAATGGATCTAGATTGTCCACATGGACTTATGGAGGATGATGGACACACGGGAGCAGTGGCGCACACACACACACACACACACACACACACACACATATATATATATATATGTGTGTGTGTGTGTGTGTGTGTGTGTGTGTGTGTGTATATATATATATATACACATATATATATACACACACACACACACACACACATATATATATATATATATATATATATTGTGTTTATCGAGTATGTGAGTGTGTGTGTGTGTGTGTGTGTATATATATATATATATATATATATATATATATATATATAAAAGAAGTTTTAGGGTGTGTTTTAAATCAAGGGTGTAATGGAAAAGTATTGATGGAGTATTGGGGGAAGAGTATTGATGGAGTAGAGTAATGTTGTTTCACGCACGACGTACGGATGTAATATGATGTGAAGCTACTGCAGCTGCAAATGTACTCTTTGTTATGCATGGTATATAATATATGCTTTTGTCGGCAAGACTGGGCTGGTTTTTGATTTTTTTGTGGCACTATTCTTATAAATAAATAAAATATATGATTTTTACTTTGAGTTATCTCTGTAGATTTAGGACTTCAAACATCATATATGCCGATGGGAAACATAATAGTTTTGTCACGCTCAATTAATTAGGTCCTAATTAGTAGTAGAGAGAAGTGATTTGGGATAAAACTGATGTATTTTAGGATTAATTGTAGATTTTTTTATTTCTTAAGTAGCTAGGTCAAAAATAAATATTGGACCTCTAAAAATTGAGGACTTGTGCTGTTGCCATTTTGCACGCCGTAAAATTCGGCCATGCGCCAGGAAAATTACTTCTCAAGTTAAATATTATAATTAATACCTTGTGATCTAGTGGCACCCAATTACACTCCTATATGGAAAGGGGTGAGTTCGAAGAACAGTTAATGACCTTTTAGGTAATGAAAAATGGGACATTACATACAGGGAAACAAAAATTTTTATAATTTAAAAACACAAAATGAGGAAAGACATGTAAATTTTAAAAATATAGATAGTACAGTTTTTCATAAATTTTATGTTTTTCCTTAAATATGTGTAAATATTAACTCCATTAGTATTAAAAGTAGTACATTATAAATCCATTACACCCTTGATTTAAAAGACACCCTAAAACTTCTTATTTATATATATATATATATATATATCACAAAAGTTTCATGTGAGTTTTAAATGTGAAAAAGTGTTTGAAATATGAAAATGCTCATCTTTGTAAGACTTTTCATGCATTGTAGATGTTGGGGCGGACGTTTAGAGGGTTGAGCCTAACATCATGCCATTAAAGTGTGGCACTGACTGCTACGCAAATATAATAAAATTGTCTTCGCTACTCAGTGTAAAGGTAGTTTTGCATAGTAAATGTATCTTAATAATAAAGCCTAATAGTTAAGAATGATCAATGCTTCCCATCTTAGAGTTGGGGCAACACTCTAGTCTAATCTTAAACAAATTTTGAATGTAGGGAATTTTAATATAATTCCGATCTTTTGTATGAAGGATACTAGCTATAAACATGCACAAAATGCCACTAAAATGCATTATATATATATATATATATATATATATATATATAATCAAGCACTTATCATCATTACGGTAAAAGTTATAGCTAGTAGCGAATGTATAACTTTATTTTATTATACTTGTATAATAGTTAATGCCATGTTTCGATGGCTGCAAGATGTTTAACTCACATCTTCAAGCTGCCACGCAACGTGTGTATGCAGTATGCACACACACATATTTCACATCAAGTAACATACAAATGAAAGGTAAACTCTAAAGAAAAGTCAATTTTTAATAATAAAAAGAAGTTAATTATTTCAGGATCAAGTGATTATCACTATGCAAAAAGTTATAATAACTAGTAGCGAATACATAACTTTATTTTCTTTTACTTGCGTAACAATGAGTGTCACATTTCTCCATGTGACATACCATGATACCAATTATTAAGATTAAGTTTTTACCATTATGCTAAAAGGCATAGGTAGTAGTGAAGACACAACTTTAATTATTTCCTAATACTTGCATTGCAATCAACACCACATTTTGATGAAAAGATGATGGACTCAACCCTCCAAGTCTTCGCCCAACAAATTAAAATAAGTAAAAGGCAAAAGTCAACTACCATATAGTGTGATTGCATCGGGGTTATCATTCTAAATTGATGGTCATAAGTTTTAATCACGGTGGTGGGGCTTAAAAGCTAAATTTTTAAATGAGAAATTATATTAAGTTAAACTATCTAGAAACCACATATACACATATGTATGTGTATATTTGTATTTTACATAGTAAGGTATGATGCTTTTATCGAGACCGAGTCCACCATAAACCAGATATAATAATATAGAACAGAACAGGAAATAGTAATATTATTGATTGCGGCGTGAGACTCAGAAGAATATGTACAAAGCCCAAAGTTACCGGCTCAAGAAATGGCGGCCCAAATAATAAATAAATAAATAATAGGGGACTAGTAAATAAATAAGGAATTCAGGGACTAATACACAAATAAATAGCGAAGAATACCATACTATGCCGCTACGGGGACTCGAACCTAGGTGCATCAACCAAGGGAGGAAGACCTGATCACTGAGCTATCGAGTCGATCGTGATTTGACCGGATGCCTTGCTTGGACCAAAAACCCCCTTTTATACTGTTGATGGAGCCCCTGGCACCCTCCATGTGTACAACACCCAGAAGGCGTCATTTCCCACCAAACACGCTTCCCACGTCTTCCACCATCCACGTGCCCGGGTCCACAGGTCCAAGATCCCACGGAAGAAGGCACGAAGGACACATCACGGACGGAGTGCCCTGACCACGGATCGCCGGTGGCGATGGCGACACAACAGCTGCTCCCAGGCGCGGCAAGGCACTCCAGTCGCGCCTGGTGGCAGCACGACAACCGCCACCAGGTATGATGTGGCGCGCTGATCGCGCTCTGCATGGCGCAACCAGCGCGCCAGGGGCGGCCGTCGCGGCACACGGTGCCCCCTCCGAACGGCAGAGGCGGCGCCTCCCCTCCTCCTGGTATGCACAGATCCTCCTTCCCACTTGCACTTTAGGCCTGAGACACCTTGGGCTTGGCCCCAACCAAAAATTCTAAGCCCATACCTCGTGGCCCCATCATAAGTCCCCCACTTCCTATAGTCATTGGATAATGACTATGAGAAGTATAATTCGCATACCTGTCAGGCTTCCCAGACTCCCAAAGTTTATTCCAGGCCCAAAACCTCTAGACTCCTCGAGTTTTATTCCAGGACCAAACTTAATCTCCCTGTGACTTCCTCAAAACCCATTCCCATAAGTCTTGGGACTAGTGATAAGCTCCCAAGATACCCATTATTTGAGTATAATTTAGGTTGCTTTGTAACGTTTTTAGTATCCTTACATGATAAATTTGTGATTAAATGTGCTTTAATTTCACTAACCGCACGCAAAGCTACCTTCAGCATAAATTGAGTCGATACAGGAGTCCCGGGAGCTTTTAGGAACGAAGACCGAGCTTAAGGAACAAACCAAGCAAGTCCGGAGCCCCGAAGGACCCAAACTGACCGCCACACGCGTGTTGGTGCGTGGATGGCTACTGGAACGTGGCCACGCACGGCCACACGCGTGTGGAGGGGCGTGGAATTGACACTGCGCGAAATTCCTCCTAGGGCTACATTTCGGAGACTATTTAAACCCCCTTGATAGAATTTCAGAGAAGTCTTCCTTTTTCCAATTTTTGGAGAACTTTCTCCATTTCTTGCAATTTCATTTCCTAGAATAGTTAGCTTAGTTTAGAGAATTTTCCTTGTAGCAAGACAACAAGCTTGGATTGAAGGACTACTTCAACTCTAGGTGATTTCTATTTGATCTTAATCTATTTTACTACTTTGTTCTTGGATTGAATTAGCTATTGTCTTGAATTTCTTATCATGAGTGGCTAGTTTAATCTAGGGATTTGGATTGTGTGAAGATATGTTGCTAGTGTGATGATCTTATATCTTATTTTGGATCTAAATGCTTGGATTGTTGGATTATCTATTCTTGTCTATTGATTGTTGTTTTGATGATATCTTGTTTGGATTTGGCCAATCTAGATGAGAGATTGAGATCTTGACTCTTTCATGTCTTTGATTAGAGTTAGGATAGAAAGCTTTTTAACAATCATAGATCCTACGGACTTCTTAAGAATAGTAGGAAAGTGTGTAGCTTAAGTGTTTGAGAAAATGTCTCTTAGGACTTTGGATGCTTGAAGGCATTTCTAAGTCCAAGAAGCCTTAGTACACAAAGGTGGAAGAGGACTAAGAACACACACTCCTGAATAGCCAACATCTTTGCTTTGTTTATCCACTACCTTAGACACACGAGGATGCAACATAGATGAACACTCTCCAACCCCTACCTCTTTACATACCTTTTAATCTTATTTATTTTACTCTCTTTTTCACACAACCCTTATGAACCCTTTCACTCTCGAATCACCATTCACCACACTCGAATCCTTAGCATGACTCAATCATTTTAAACACACAAACGTTTGTCACACCTCCATGTCCTTCCTTCGAGACCGACACTCGGGGAGTCACTGAATTTCCGTTTTATCATATATACACATATCTTTTGACATCTCAACCACTACCCAAAACTTACCATCTGTCAAAATGGCGCCGTTGTCGGGGAAGGCAATAGGTTGTCAAATGTTTTGTTTATTTTGATTGAATGATTGCTAGATTTGAGCATTGTTAATCCACACCATTTTATTTTGTTTCATTTTCTATTTTATTTGTTTTTGCTACTTACCCAATTGACTACTTCTAGTCAATTGTGGAATATTTGTTTCATTGATAATCTTAACAGGTGAATGCACACGCGAGCAAAAGGAAATCAAGGCTTATTTCCTTATATTCCAGAAATCAATAGAGCAACTAGGAAGAAAAACATCCAGAAATCACAAATGGCTTCATCAAGCGCAATAAGAAATCCACAACGAAGAGGAGCAACTATACCAAACCCACCCCCTATACCAGTTAATCCACAATGACCGATTAACCATGAAGAACCAATTCTTGAAGAACCACAAGCTAACAGAGCAAATCCACAAGAACACAATCGTGAAGAAGAATACTATGGAATACCTCAAGAACCGTAGAGATCAATCGCCGATTATATTACTCCGGATTTCAACATGCACAACTTGATCTATGTACCACCGATGGAAAATGTCAACTTCCATGTACATCCAACTATATACTCACATTGGTCCAAAATAGCCAATACTCAGGATTGCCATCAGAAGATCCTAACGCACACATAACAAGATTTATAAGAACATGTTGAATGTACAGACAGGAAGTGGGATATGGAAACTAAATTATTTTGTAACTTAGGAACACGTAGGACATTTTCAAGAGTAAGAGTAGAATAGGATGTGGGAATGGCTGATCGACCGACATGAGAGATTGTTAAGGATTTACCATCACCCAAGCGAATATCGTCCAACCCACTATATTCAGAGAATATCTGGAGAGGAATGATACTCGGCGTGGCATGGTGGGAAGCACCGCTATCAAATAGCTATGACTGGGATGGACCAACCGTGGAGTTGGCTGTAGGAGATTGCAGATGCGTGGAGACCTGCATGGGTATAACATTATGCTCCTTTAAAAATTTTGCCAACTTGCGACATACCTTAATTTCATGTCTTGGAAAGTTACAGAACTTGCAGACCACCCCAGACCGGTTATTCCCATCTTGCGGCCAGCTTTGCCGCTTGGAGTTATTGTTATTACGAAACCTCCGAGTAGAGTTCGATGACTGATTGTTCCGTGATGAAGAGAAGGTCTTTTGTGCAACGTTAGCAGTGGCAAGAAGAGACTGGTGGGCATCCTCAACTTCCTTTAATTGTCGTTCATGGTCGGTCAAAACATCACTTAATTCACCCAAAGATATAGGTATTGATCGTATGCGGACAACAGAGATGATGGAACTGTATTCATCCCCTAGCTGGGTTAGAATATAAACCACTAGGTCTTCATTAGAAACTGGACTTTGAGCTAACGCAAGATCGTCAGCAATGGATCTCATATCATTGAGGTAGTTAGTAACAAACCGTGAACCTCTCAGATTTTATGTTATCTTTGCCTTGAGAGAAACAATTCTACCTCGAGAGGCACTAGCATAACTGGCAACAAGTCTTTGTCATGCGTCGTGGGCCGTTGCAGTCGAAGAAATGTGGGGTTGTATCGTGTCAGAACAACTCCCAAGTAGTGCATTTATGATAATTTGGTCTTGGCGATACCAAATTAAATGGCACGGGTTCCTGCTAGTGTTAGCAGTATCTGTGAACTTGGCCGGTTAGCCAAGCAGATTGTAGCCAATAAGAGTGGCCTAGACCTGGCGCCTCCGAACAGAGAAGTTTGTGGAAGTGAGCGTGATGGGAAAGTGAGCATGAGTAGTTAATTGGACAACCTCAGTCATGGTCGTATTGTGTGAGAAAGCAACTGCAGTGGTGATAGTAGCCATGGAGCGAAGAAAGAATAGGAAAAAAAACTTTCGTTGGAGATTTCAGGCTCTGGATACCATGTTGAGATAATATAAAGCTTATGCATTGATGAACAAAGTGAGCTAGGTATAAATAGAGCCAGATGAGAAGGACTAGCAAGAAGTTATAACAAACCTAAACTACTGGAACATAAATAGCAAATACATATTAGAAAATGCCAACCAGTACATATAGGTTTAACAAAGTGCACACCATCCACCGTGAAAATGCACACTTGTTACGGGATGACCTTGTTCCTCTTCTAAATTATCCAAAATGCACACAACCGACAGTGAAAATGCGCACATAAGGAGGCCACATTGCACACTAGTATATTGCCTACAAAAAATACACATAGGTTAATCACAAAAATAGATAATATTATACTCAAATAATAGACAATTAAAAACACAAAAAAAAACAAAAAAAAAACAAAAAAAAAAAACAAAACAAAACAAAACAAAAAAATGAACAACAACAACAACTTGAGCCCATGGCTAAAAAATGTAAAAGAACAACTATTCACAAACAAACCGAAGATAAAAGTCCTAGATTTGCCCATAGTTTTTACGCGGGAGATAGTTCTCATGTGAACATGATTGGGATCAAATGAGAACAACTATTCACTTAAGAATGTGAGAACTAATCTCATTCGTCTATCTAAGATCATCAATGACTAAAAAAATTAAAAGTGATGACATTTTTGTAATTACAATTGTACATTTGAGAATGCTCGACTGTGCATTTGAAAAATTATTGATAGTGAATTTGGAGAAAAGTTTCCAAATGCACAATTAATTATCCACGAATGCACAATTACGCATTAAAAGATGTACAATTGTAAATGCAGCAATGCCATCGCATTTTTTGGGGAAATACTTGATAGTGAATTTGGAGAATGTTTCCAAATGCACAATCAATTATCCGCGAATGCACAATCAAACATTACAAGATGCACAATAGGTAGTCATGGAATCGATCTTGTCCTTATAGCGGTTCAGCCTTCAAGTGAGAATAGATTCTCATGTAAAAAAGGGAGGATTGATCTGATGTAAAAAAGGGAGGATTGATCTGATACATCCATTTGGACATATCAACAGTTTATGGTTGCTAATTAAAAAAACAAGAAAAAGAGTGAGATTAGTTTATAAATATTACAAATTTGAATGTTTATAATAATTATAAAATTGAACCTTTTTTTTACTAGAATCTTCAATCGTTGATGAACTTTAATAGACAACTAAATTTAATACTCACTTTTTACCTGAGGGGTTTGTTCTCATTTAAACCTATCCTTCCTCTCATTGGTCCAAACATCCTGATCCCTTTATAATGCACATGTTATATACGTTAAATTAACACCACTATAAAAATTAACTTGAGTGAAAGTTTTACTCCAAACTTTAGGTCTAGCAATAAATTGCTACTCGCCTTTCAATTTCTTGAAAATCAAAGGATGCTTTTTATTCTTCCTGATACATATCGCAAAAGCAAGGGACACAATATCTAGAGAATATTATTAACGTTTTAAAAGAGGCCCTACTAGCTTCACCTTTGCAGATAGAATCTTTCATAACTTTCTATTGATTGTGACCACTATGTCCTTGTATTTATTTCACAAAATAATTTATATTTAAATTTCAGGTCAAGTTTTATAAATGAAGAATCATATTCAAGTGTTAAGAGGCTCCTTCATTTAATATTTACACTAGTTACAAATAAAAAATGTATCTCGTGTGGCCATATGATAATATTATCACAATACTAAGAACAATCAAATTATATTTATAAATATAAAAATACAAAAAATTACAATTAAATATTATCAGCTCTTTATAAGATGTTTCATATTTCTCTCCTCTCATGGTCAAATATACATTAAAAAAATAAATCTATAATGAATAAAAACTTTTAAAAGTAAGCTTTTTAGTATTTCAAAGTAGCTTATTACTAATAAACTTAAGAAAATTTGATGAATCGTTTTATGATCATTTCTCTAATTATAATTAAAAATAAATCTAAGATCTATTTTGTAAAAAGAACTACCGAGTAGTATATAATCAATATCTATGCATATTTAAGGAACAAATATACTTATAGTTTTTCTATTTATATATTTTCCACGCATTTCGCATCCTACGATTTCTACATGTAATGTTTCCTGTTTTTCTGCTGGATATATATTTAAATAAATGAGAATTTCTTCAAAGAAATCAATAATCAATAATAAAATATCAATTACCCTTTAAAATTTATTTTACAAAAAAAAAAAAAAAAAAAAAAAAAAGTACCC
>CM008331.1:5053908-5072705 GCA_002525835.2 Ipomoea batatas
TATTCAACTCAAATTAGTAACTAGTGATCAAGATTAATTAATCTTTTAAAGAAAGTTTGTCATCTACAATTTTTAAAAAAAAAATGCTTATACTTTCTCAAGTTACTGAAGCCCAACAAAGTCAACATTACCCCCACTAAGGCTCGAACCCATGACCTCCTACTTGGGAGAATCACTTCATGCCGCTTGACCACAAGGCCTTTGGCAATGAACAATGTATATTGTATGACATAACAATGTGCACTGGAAGAAGTAACAAGGTGCACTGTATGGCATAACAATGTGCATTGGAAGAAGGAACAATGTGCACTGGAAGGAAAAAAAAATTTAACTTACTTACACAAAATTATAATAATGCCACCGCATTTTTTTTTAAAAAAAATCTCCAATTTTGACCCTTGATTTGGACTCAATCTACGGATATAATTTCATCATATTTCTCAACTAAGGCAATTGTTTCACATGATCCTTTATGTATGTATGTATGTATGTATGTATGTATGAGTTTTCTCAAATGCGGTTGCGCCTTCCTGTGCCATTTGAAATATACACCACGAGTGACTAGTGTCAACAAAATGCACAACAATGAAAATGCACAAATACACCAAGAAACACACAATACACCCAATATAATGCACCATAACTCCTTACACCTAATTGTGCATTTCTGAACACTGCATAGTGCTTTTATGCAAACCTAATGGTGTATTTTCTTGGCGATGCGTATCTAATGATATATATTTGTGTTGTGCATTTTCTAACATTATGTGGTGCATATTTATATACCTAGTCGTGCGACCACACTGAACGCACGTTAAGGCGCGCACCTAAACTCCACTATATATATATATATATATATATATATATACACACACACCCCACTACAACATAGCCTTACCAACAAAATCTTCAAGGAGGACACAACTACCCAAGCGAGGACGGAAGAACATGAAACCCAAGCTAGAAAACTTCAAAACTAGGCATCATCTCACTAGTGTGTCTATTTACCTCTCTCTAATTACTCTTTCGTACTTTTTACGGTAAACATAAGTAGCACTTAAAAATAAAATATAGTACAGTAAAAAAAATGATAGATTAGACCAACGATATTTTTTAGGACAATTGTATGGGTCGTAACATCTTTCAGAATGCATCATATCACAGTATATAACACATGATAAAAATAAATAAATAAATAAAATCAGTGGTACCATTTTTCAAATTGCGATTTTACATATCTTAAAGAGCGACGTAATGTCTGGCGCACATTTTAGGATTCATTGTTAAAAAAAAAAAAAAAAAAAAGAATAGTAATTGGATGAATGACCAAAGATATGATTGATGGATGGGCTCCCTCCATCCTCCATCAAAATGAAAGACATTTTGAGTGGGGCAAGCTGGGCCAAATGATAGGAAGTAAATACCCCCTATATGCTTCAAAATTTTATAGCAAAAATGCAAGTGGGAGTCACTAACATTATTAGCTTTAATTTGCTACTTGCAACTTCTTTTGAATCATGCCATTCCCACTATGAGTCAAATGAGATACTCATCCAAGAATGAGATACCAAAAGTTCAAATCATAATCTTTTCCTCTTGGAAGAAGAATAAGATGACAAAGACTGATTTCAGAATTGGGTGGAGCTAGGCAGGATCATGCAGTAAAGATACCACATACATATGTAGGGTCACACAAGTAAAATAATATATAAGCACCAAGAATAGTAAAGATTGCCAATGATATAATACAACTAAAATGAATTGACTCATTCTTACTTATTTGCCCACAAGAATGTAAAGGACCTACCAAGTTCAAGTTCAGAAAACTCCTCCCATCTCAGACACTAATGAGCTACTGATGTAATAATAATGCTATGCTGCTACCTTGCCTCCTTCGCAAAATTTGTCCTTTACGCCGTGACTTTAGATGCCTCAGCTGCTGCATGGTTTTCAATTGTATCAAAATTGAAACTCCTTGCAACTTCAAAGAAATGAGCAACAGATTCCTCGGGTGTGCCAACAAGCACTCCATGGCCTAGATTCAGGATATGACCCTTGGGTCCTGCAGACCTTACAACCCTGTCAAACATATAATATCAGCTATTTTATTCATGCAATCAAAGATTAAAGGAATAAACCTATTAAATCACCAGATATGAAATCTATACTACAGCCATACTACCCTAAATTTGGTGCTCCAAATTGACTAATGGTACTGCTCATGGCATCGATAGATAGATAGATAGATATATGGCATTAACAAGGATAACCTTATTTTTTTCTGAAATATCCATCAAGCTGCAACAATTTTTTTTCACCAACTGTACATACATTTTCTTGTCCAACTCAACTCATAAGCTTAGGTTTAGCATTCAAGTGTGCAAATGAATTGGCAGACATTAGCTCTGGCTGAAAAACGAGTTCCAAGTTCCTACAACTTGTGGGCCATGGCCATTTTCGGGAATTTAACATATTTAATGTAGGCAATGAACTCATAAATTTAAGTTTATGAATAGAGTAGTGCCACTTAAGAGTCATGACTTTTTCCCCCAGTTCCTTTTGGTGATGAATTCATTTGCTTATGAAGTTAATTTAAAATAAAATCACACAAAACAAGCAGTCAGCAGCTCAGCCTGCTCAGGCAACTAGCTTAAACAATAAGTACAAAAAGTAAGCAAGCAATGGGAAATATATGTACTTGTATTTTGAAATACATCTAATTCCGTTTCTTGTAAAATTTTGTATATGTTGGTTTAATGTTAAATTTATTGTCCAGTTCATCAATAATTAAGAATATCCCATCTAACACTGTTCAGCCGTGTAACAAACCTGTTGATTTCGTCGGTCAAAGCTGAGAGAGGACAAAATAAGGTAGCAGGATCAACATTGCCTTGTATGCTGATATCACTTCCCAGTCGCTTCCTTCCATCTGCCATATCTACAGTCCAGTCAAGCCCAATTACATCAACTCCAGTAGTTTTCATCCGCTCAAGGAGCCCCCCATTTCCATTAATGTAGAGCACAAGCGGTGTTTGTGGGCACTTCCTCTTGACTACACTTACTATCTGCATTGAAAGCTCTGAGAGGTGTCAACTAAATTTTTAAGAAAACACATTATACCACGAATAAAGCATTGTGGTTTCTGAAATCTGACCACACAATCACAGCAATATATTAGCCACAGGAAAAAAATATTATCTTTTTAACAAATCCTCACCCCAAGAAATGGAAAGAAAGTATAAGCAATAGTGGTTGTTGGCAAGATGTGGATATCTACAAATAACAGCTAAAACCTAGTTCCCAACAATTTGATAAAAGGCACAGTTTCCTCAAAAAATAAATAAATAAATAAATAAATAAATAAAGTTTCCAATAGCTGCATTGATGGCATCAAATGCTATTTCTCATAGCAACAAGGAGATGCTCACAATCACTGAGAAGGTATAAAATCTAATAATTCTTCATGTATTTTTAAGTCTAACTTAAAGTTCTTCAAGTTCCAATTTTATGACACATTCTTATAAATATTACTGCGAAACTTGGAATCATATCTATCCTAAATATCAAACAAAGCTTCAGATTAACTAACAGCATTGAGAAACACAAAAAAGTTCCAAACTTCAGAAGAAAAAGATTGCAGAATGATGGTAGGATAAATGCATAAATTATATCACACACCAATCCATTCCTTCTCACTGACATAACTGATCAACAGTTACAAAGGAAATTGGGAAAAGATTGCACCACTTTTGCAGAGTCCCCAAGAAATACAAACAACAAGACCAAAAGCTTACCTCATCAATGTAAGGTTTTGACCAAGTCTCCCACATATGAGGCGGTAATTGTCCACCCCAAGAATCAAATATTTGTATGCAATGAGCTCCAGATTCAACTTGATAAATGATATATTCAGTAATTGCCTTAGTCAAATGAGAGAGAAGTGCTTTCAGCACATGTGGAGCCGTATGGCACATGCCCTTTATTGTCGTATATGTGCGTGTAGTCCCTCCTTCTACAATGTATGTAGCTATAGTCCAAGGAGCTCCCACAAATCCCAAAACTGCAGCTTGCTCCCCGACCTAGTGTTGACCAGTAAGTTCATTTTAGTTGGCTTGTAAAAGTTTGCTGGATAGGTCAATGCCAAATAAAAGTGATGTAATATAAAAGTATCTTCAGTGAATAAGTTGTATACCTCTTTCCGCAAAATCTTGAGGGAGTTCCCCACAAACTGTAGTTTTTCCAAATCAATAGAGTGCAAAGTTCTCAATCCCTCCTCAGAACGAATGGGAGACTGAATCACAGGACCACGAACCTCTTCGATGTCAAATTGGACTCCAAATGCAGGAAGAGGGGTTAATATGTCAGAGAAGATGATTACTCCATCAGGATGAAAAGCTTCCCAAGGCTGCAAAGAAATTTCGACAATGAGATCAGTTGTCTCTGACCTCTCTCTGAAGGATGGGTGTTTCTCTGCAAGCTTTCTGTAAATAGCCATATACCTTCCCGCTTGACGCATCATCCAAGCTGGTGGGCGACTAACACGTTCTCTTCTTGCTGCCCTCACCAAAAGTGGTTCTGAAAAATATAAAATATTTGATCAAGCCAAAGAAGAATGCCTCATTTAGCTCCATATTCATTAGGAAAAAAACAATGTTGCAGAAAAGTTGGCAGCTTGACTTCATTCCCAACCCACCCCCCACCCCCTTTCTCTTACACCCGGCAAAGGAATTAAGTAATACAGTGAGCACAACAATATGCAGAGGGGTACCAGAATTATAACAAAGCATCACCACCATTGTCTCCTTTTATTCCAGCAAATTTGTTGTCCAATCCAATAGTGGTGTAACACTTAAAGTTTTGGACTTCAGTCCATAAATAGAACTTCAATAACACACGGAGTACTAACTACTCATCTCTCAATTGAACGCACTCAAATTAGCAAGATTCCAGCTTCCGTCAATTGCTAATTCCAACATTACAATTTACTCATCCAAAACATCTTAATGCAAAACCGAAAATGCTGAAAACCATAAGAACACTACTAATTTTGGCAATGTGGATAAACATATGCGAACCCGTATCATCACATAAAAATGAAAGAACCGAGTCAACAAGTTTGAGCAAGAAAGGCACCTGAAGGAGAAGAAGAAGAGGCGCACGCCCGTATGAAGTTTGCGGTTCTGCGGGAGGTCCGAATTGCGTTCAGCCCATTGGGGATAAACCCTAATTGGGCAAGCGAGGTTGAAGATTTCCAGCCCAGAGGCGGTGTCCCATAGCTACTGCTACACCCACTGCAAGAAATGGAAATTAATTAATTAGAGAGAAAGAAGAAAGAAGAAAGAAGAAAGACGAGAGGTGAGGTGAGGTGAGGTAAGGGTGGTGGGTTCACTCACCTCGTTGCCATTAACACAGAGAAACCCATCTCAGCTGGACAGGGAAAGGGTCCAGATTCCACAACCCAAATCCAGCCTCTTATCTTCCCCGCTGTGTTTTGGCTTTGGGATGTAGATTGTAGAGTAGTAACTGTCAACGTTTTCTCATTAATTAAATATGACAAAAAATAAAAATGTTAGAGGTTAAAAAAAAAACAAACTTATTACACAATTTTTTTTAATTTCATTTATTTATTATTCCTTACATAAGGTAAGGCTTGTTAATTGGTTCAAAAAAAGAGATTATAATTTTGGAGCTCAAGAGTTCAAATTTTTGTATGTACCTGTTGACTCAAATGGGTTCAGCATATATTCAACTAGATTAGTTTCATTATGTGAATGTAATATTATATTGTGTGTAAAATCTGAAAAATGGGTTCAATGGACTCTTAATTACCTATTTCATCTAAGAATAATGGTAAAATTAAAACAAGCGAAATTAGTTCAATAGAAAATGATAAGTGTACTCTCATAAGATATAATTTAAGTGATAGACAACAATAGAATACAAATTGTTATTCTTTATATTTTCTGGATCAATCAAGAAATAAGTGATAGACAACAAAATGTTGAAGTACATAGAGTTTTACTCTTACCGCCCGTTTGGTTCGCTGAAAAATATTTGGAGGAAATGAAATTCAAATTCCATGGAAAACAAATTACCAGGAAAATAGATTCCATTGTTTGGTTTGTGGAAAAGAAATTACTGGGAATATGAATTCCATTGTTTGGTTGGATTTGGAATAGTAAGGAATTATGAATATAAAGACCAATATGCCCTTAACAATTAATAGTGATAATATATTATATTATTATTGATCAGGGTAAAATAGTCTACTTGTTCAAACTTTCTTCCCAAATTCCATTATACCACCTTCCAACTAAGAATATATTTTCCTTAATTTTGGGAACTCAATTTCCAATGGAAAACATTTTCTATCCAACCAAACAATGGAAAATCACATTTTCCTCCACTTCATAAAAAATCTTTTCCATGGAAAAGATTTTCCATCCAACCAAACACCCCTTCGTTCAAGATGCAAACCAAATTAGCATATCATACCAGCATAACTTGCATCTTCTTCTTTCTTCTTTTTTTTTTTTTTTTAGTACTTGTTCATGCAAATAACATGAAAACCAAATTAGCTTAATGTACAAGTCAAATTTGCATATTGTGCAAGCATAACTCACGTGTTTTTGTACTTGTTAATGCGAGTTATGCAAGGATAACATATAAATTTGTTTGTCATAACACGAGAACTTGATTAGAATAGAGTGCAAATCCAATTCACATAAATACACCAAGAAGAGGGTATCATGTATTGCTAATTTTCACCGAGGATACAAAATCTTGAGTAGTCAAAAAGATAGACACATCTTTTTTTTTTTAGATGACGAGAGAAACTCCAACGACCCCACTCATATCATATGCATAACTCACAAACCACACAAGAAAAGTAAATCAAACTAGGAATACCTTGAGCAACAAACTTGACTAAGAAAGAGTTTATTAGAATCAAACTTGTAACTTTCTTGTACAAGAATTATGCTCCACTCACTCAGCTACCCCTTTTGGAGCATAATCACATCTATTTTGATAGTACAGTATTAGGATCTTTGGCAAAACAGAAAACAAATTTGGATATATGCAGAGATTGAGGGAAATTTTACACTGGTACAAGGAAAAATACGGAATGTTTCTAAATTAGCGTGGCAGTGGCTTGATTTTCAGCCCTGCTCCTTTGTACATGCCATTCAGACTCTATAGCATTTCAATTAAGAGATCTATTGAGAACAGATAATTGACCAGAGTCTCCATTCAAAAAGAACACTTCCAAGGGTATGTATGAGGATGGTGATGGTTCCGATGAGCTAAAGCGATATGTGGGTTGCAGTATTTTGCTACCTTTCGGACATGGAATGGTTTGAAGACGAGGTCCTGTCCTCATCTGCCAAATCTGCACGGGAAGAACTCAAGAACTGTAAATTTTATCACGAGCAGGAATAAAACCACCTGAACTTTTGTGTCATCTCATAAAAATGATTGGATACCAACTTGTTTTGCAATAGAAATTGAGAGGGAATAGTTGATGCTCAAACAACAAGCACGTCTATTCCATAGGACAAACATAGCTAACATTTTATTACAGCTGCCATTGATATTAGGAAAATTGTGCAGATGATTTAAAAGTAGAGAACCCTTGCATTTATCTCGGTTTGAGGTAATAAGACAAAGCATGCACTCTTGAAGAACATATTTTTAATTATGCTAAAGCGAATCACAAAGGGAATAAAATCAGCTATTAAAGAAAAGGTACCTCTACTATCCCTTTTCGCGGTGCATGAATGGCTAAACATAGGCAATAATCACTCTTTATATGTTCATGATGGGCAGACTTCAATGTGGAAGAATCTTTATTGACAAGCATCTCCACAAATAAGCAGCTTGCATCACGATATCCCTACAAAGACGAAGAAGTTCATTTAAATTGATCATGAATATCAGAACTCAGAAGTTATCCAACAACATGGGTACTAAGTGAAACCTTCCATAATCTGACTACAACAAGTGCCTGAGTGTCCAAGAGCAAGATACGACCAAGGGAATCAGTTATTGCAGCCAAAGTTCCACTGGGCGATAATGTGAGTTTCTCACCCTTTCTCGGGTAATCCTTCAAGCAAGTCAGAGGAGAAGCTGTCGCACAAATCATAGATTTGCAACATGAATACACAAGCTCCATCAAGATCCAGAAAAAGGCACACAAATAGGGCATTTGTTTAAATAACAAGCACTAAAAACCCTATTCTAGAATGTCCAATAAATTCTAAAGCAATTAATTTGATAAACTGTATCTGTTTTCAACATGACAATATTATATCATTGAGCAGCTGAAGAGAACTAAGTGTACTAGTCAATAAAATATCACCTTTAGCAAAGGGTTGAGGCTTCGGTTCTGGTTTTCTTGTGGGTGATGGCTCACTTCGCCATAACATTTTCGAGATAGATGATATTGTTGAAAATGTAGCAGGCACTACTTTTGAGAGAATGGCCCCAACAATTGATCGGCTTTTGTCCACTGAAAGTCTTACAATTTTGAAAAATAAAAAAGTTATGTCTAAGTTTAGAGAAACAGAAACCACAGGAAAAAATTAAAAATTTGCAAAACTAACCTATATGCAGAAATCACAGCATCATCTCCAACAGTGACTGCACAATAATAACGCTGGCTTGACTGCCCAACAATAAAAGCAGCTGAATTCAAATACCAGAATAAATTCAGAAAGTTTCCATACGTCATATGGGGAAATAGCAACAGAATTCAAAATCTAGTAAAGAAAAGTTTCAAGATTCTAGAACAGTAGAACAACCATTATTGTTATGGCTCCCACTAGAAGTTAAGGAAAAGAAGAAGTATACAAGTTAATAAGGGAAAAAAGGGAAATAATTACCTGATGTTCCATTAGAGGAGGGGGCATCACACCAATGATAGCAGCATCAACACATGATCCATATTTGTTAACATTCCATAGCTGGTAAGGAAGCCTTCCAAACGAATCTCCAGAATCTTCCATATATCTGTTAATTGGTTTTGGTTGATCCCAAAACTGAGAGTACCTTTCTTGAAACCATCTCCGAAGCATACTCTGCATCTCATATAATGCAAGCGTTAAAGGTATGATATCCTTGATGCTGGAATTCAAATACAAAACAAAGAGAGGAAGAATGATGGCAATTTTGGGAATTTCAAGAAATTCCATCATAGAGATATTACTACAGTATATTAGTAAGAAAACAATGCAGCAACCGCATTTGAGCATAATAGACATCATAAGTTGACAGGAATAAGACACTAGCAACAGTAGTTTGTACCTGAATATCAGATCCTTCAAAGCGAGCAACAGCACCTGGCATAACAACACAAACTTCCTCCAATGATGCATTCTGCATCTGATCTCTCTTAGTTCCGCGAACCCTCAATTTTAGGATCTTTGCAGGGTTTACCAACTGCCAAATGAAATCTTCAGTAAGGTCTATACTTAAATGTTGGTTCAGAGTGCATATGATAAAAAGATTATTAAATGAATTACTATTGAAACTATGATCCTCAGTGTTTTATTGTTAAGATTCAGCCTTCTTTTTCTGTAGCTTTTCATTTTAGTAGAAGTAACTTCCTAGATTGAAGTCTAATAAGTTCATTGGAGATGGAACTCGATAATTCACTGAAATTTAAATTTTTTTCTCAGATATCAGTCAATCTAATCTAATCTCATATTCTAATCTACATGGTGAAACAGAAGTACCTGTTTGTGAATGAGATCGCCACGAAGAGTGTAAATGAGCAAATACCCAGAAGAGGTGCCAACAGCGAGGACTTTGATATCATCAAATACCAACCAGGCGAGAGCGGACAAGTACTCGGCCTGGATCGGGGAGAGTTCGGGTATGATCTTGGCGGCCGGGTCGCCGGCATCGGTCCACTGGAGGACGAGGATGATTGATCGGCTAGCAAGCGCGAGAGAATGGGTATCCAGAGCGGTGAGGAGATTAGGGTTTTCGACAAGCCAGCCTTCCTTGCCGGCGCCTAGATCCGATAGGTCGTCGCAGGCAATGCACCCTAGCTCCGTTGTGTGGCTACTTCGTCGAGCCATGAGATTTCCGGGAATCGCTGCGCTTCCGATTGTTGTTTTGCGATTCCGATGAATAAGATTTTATTTATTTGTTTGATTTGTTTAAGATTTTGATTTTTGAAGAAGAACGAATGAATCAGTGAGATTCTTGATTCTTGTGTTCTCATATTTTTTTAATTTCATTTCTAAGTACTCCGTATAAAAATGTTCCTTTTAAAATTGGATAAAAATACTCATGAACTAAAAGATTTTTACCATATTCTGCCGACTATTTCATAAATCAAAGATTTTTCCGTATTAAAACCTTTTTTTAATGGGTAACACTTGTGCCGTCGTTATACGGTGAACCAGTGTCACAAAAAGATGTCGTTGTAGTGAGTGAGAGAAGGCAGCTGTTAGTCGTAACGGAGCTCCGTTACTGATACTATAGTTCATCTCAAAAGATACTGTCTCACATTTGTTCTTATATTATCGAATGAAACTGTAGTTATATCGAAAAGGAACTACAGTTGTGTTGAAAGGGAACTGCAGTTGTGTTGAACTGATAGTTTTTAGTGGTGAGGTGTGAAGTGTAAGCGAGGAATAAACTCCCCGAGTGTCGTTCTCTAAGTATGACAAATTGGAGTCAAGTCAAGTGCATGGCATTCAAAGGAGTTTGTCACTAATGGCATGTTTGGTTGGCAGGAAAATCTTTTTCTTCAAAATCATGGAAGTGATGTTTTCCCCTGTTTGGTTCATTGGAATTGATTTTCCATAGGAAATTGAGTTCCTTACTTTTGAGGAAAACAAAATCCGCTGGAGAACCTGGTATTTTGTTTTCCTGAGGTGCTGGGAAGAAAAATTGGCTTGACAAGACTAATTTACCTTTGGCTTTCTTCCTCCTCCTGTTCATTCTGATTTGTCTTCCTCACTGCCAAACTGGAAATTGGAATTGCCCTTGATGTGCCCTCGCCGCTAGCCGTCGCCGTCGCCTCGTCCTCGCCGCCTTCTCGCCGCGCCCGCCTCGTCTCCTGTCGCCGCGAGTCTGCGACGTCGCCTCGCCGCGAGTCCGCGACGTCTCCTCGCCACGAGTCCGCGACGCCGCCTCGCCGTGAGTCCGTGACGCCACTTCGCCCTCTGGTCTCTACCTCTGAGCCTCTCAGTCTACCGTCTGTCTGCAACGTTGAAGAAGGAAGAATGAGAAAAATATTGAAGAAAACCTAACAATTAGCCCTAAATGTTATCAATAAAAAAAATATTTGGCCCAAAATCCTTGCAATACTCCGTAGAAAACTAAATATTGGGCCTCAAATTGAAACAAAATAATTATTATTTTTATTATCATTATTAATTATTAATACATAAGGGCATATAAGTCTTTATACTTATTATTCCTTACTCTTTACACCCAACCAAACAATGGAATTTAAATTCTCAGTAATTTCTTTTCTGCTAACCAAACAATGGAATATGTTTTCCTGCTAATTTGTTTTCCATGGAATTTGAATTCCATTTCCTTCAAAATTTTCCAGTGAACCAAGCGGGCTGTAAGAGTTGCAAGAATCAACATAAGCAAAAGGGAACATGAAGTAAAGGTTTCAACAAAAACAATTATCAAAAGTAAGCAATCTATTGGAACAAGGAGTCGGAGTCTTTCACTAGTTCTTATGCATGTGGTTCGCATAGGCTAGAATAGATGGATGCAAATAATGCTTCACTCAAGGAAGTTCAAGGCACATTCACCAAGCGGCGTCACACTTGGACTCCCATTTTCTCAGTCGGTTGGGGCATTTTATCAAACATGTTGTCTATCACTCTTCCCAGACCTTGTCCTTTCAGACTAAGGGCGGGAATGTGGATGATCAAGACTACGTGGAGGCCCGATACCTCACAACCTCCACTTTTTCTCTCTTTCTACATATCGTGGCCATCAATATGCACAAATTTCTTCACAACACCATCCACACATGAACAATTGAAAGACAATTTCACAACATCGATCAATTCAATTGGACAATTCTATTCACACCATTCATAAGCCCTAGCTAGGAGCATCCAACTCCACTAAGATCTAGCTACGCATCATATGAAATTGAAACTCAAAAGTAAAAGAGATCGACATTTCAAAAACTAATTGAAGAAAGAAATTGCAATTGAAAGCTAAATTGAAATGCAATTCAAACTAGTTTCTAGAGATTACCAAAGCAATAACAATTGTAATCACAAGGCCTTCCAAGTAATCCTTCTCTAATCCTTAGCCAAGAACAAAGCAATAAAACTAGATCTAAACCTAATCTAAAGAGGGAACTGAAATTCTGATCTAAAACTAGCTATCTTCTCTTGAGATCCCACCTACGCCCTTTTATAGGTGTTGAACATGGGCGACATACGAGTGGGTGTACGCGTGTACACCTGCGCGTACGCAACGCCTTTTCGAGTAAGTTCCCGGTCCACGCGCGTGGATTGGTCCGTGGAAGTTTCTGGAAATTATCCACGTTCAAATTCACGCATGGACCTATTCGTGGACATGTATTTTTGCCGCTCTTTGCCCGGTTCGCCCTCATTTGCGTCCATATGCACTCCTTTGGGCTTGGCACCTTCAAAACCATCTAAAATGCACCCAATGATAGAGCTTTGCAAGGATTAGCACATTCAAGCACATAGCACCATAAATTACCCACAAAAGGAAACTAAATAACACAATTTCAACCTCTTATTATACCCTTAA
This sequence comes from Ipomoea batatas, assembly GCA_002525835.2. NCBI lineage: Eukaryota > Viridiplantae > Streptophyta > Magnoliopsida > Solanales > Convolvulaceae > Ipomoea > Ipomoea batatas. The sequence continues at coordinate 5,066,677 of CM008331.1, forward strand.
ACTAGGTATCTTTGGCACCTATCAATTGACGTGACGAGAAGGTGTGGGACGCGTGTCTAGGGGAGTTGGCACCATCTTGATGCCGTACACGTGGAGGGTGCAAAGTGATCCATCGGTAGTATAAAAGGGGGGTCTGGTCCAGGCAAGACATCCCTCAGTTCATGATCCACTTCATAGCTCAGTGGTCAGATCCCCTCCCTCTTGCTGGTGTGCCTAGATTGGTGGTAACATATTTGGGTTATTCTTTCCTATTTATTTATTAATCCCTTATTTCCTTATTTATTGTTTTTATTCACTAGTTCCCCCATTATTTATTTATTTATTATCTGGGTCGTCATTTCTTGGGTTGGTTCCTTTGGGCTTTGTACATATTCTATTGGGCCCCATGCCCCAATCAATAATATTACTATTTCCTATTCCGTTCTACATTATCATATTCGATTTCCGGTGGACCCATTCCCGATAAAATCATCAGAGTTGAACTTAGAATATTATATTTAGTAAGTTAATTGTTTGATCAATTCGAAGGTAATAGTGTATCTAAGACATTGGAAGTGATGGATCATTTTTATTGACATGCTTAGCGGTTTGTATAAAAACATTTGATAAAATTAATAGCTTAATGTTATCAATTAATATATTAAAAAAAGAACTATAAAGGTATTTTCTATTATTATGAAATTTTAATAATAAATATATTTATTATATAATAATAATTAAATAAAACAAATAAACAAAGGTTCTCTTTTATAGAGTTTATAGCTTATTTCTACATATCTAATAAGAGCCAATATAGTTGTGATATTGTAAATACAGACTGAATACGGTATGAGCTATGGTTAGGTAGTTCAGTGTAGAGAACTTGGACTAAAACCCATGGAAAGTGATATTTGACTCGGATGACGTGACAGTAGGTCAGAGGTTCCAGAGTTATTTGTAGTGTAGGCTGTGTAGCTAGGAAAAAAGTTTCGTGCCCCTCGCATGGCAGCCACGTGGAGCACATGCACCGACCCCTGTTCAAGCGGAGTTGGGACCTTACACGTGGGGCGAGATGCCCTTCGCGCCACTTAGGTGTAGAGGCATAGTGATCGGACCGAGCTTACGAGATCGGTGGTGAGACCTTGACGCAAGTCAGTCCCCGAGAAGTGATCATGAAGGTGGCACATTAGGGATGGTCGGGAAGTGCATCCTTTTCGGTCAGATCAGGTCGACTCGGATCCCGATTGTGTCGCGTATTTGGTCCAACCAGTTATATTGGTCCCAGTCCCCGAGAGATATTCCCTACCAAGTTGAAATGAATAGACAATAGTTGGCCAAGGACCTTGTGGTCCAGTGGCATCAAACCCTTTCCTTTATACGGGAGGTGGTGGGTTCGAGCTTCAGTGGAGCAATACAGACTCTTGTGCTTCAATAGGTTGAGAAAGTAGTTATGAATACATTGGTTTTGGTTTTAAAAAATTTTCCTTCCTTTTGTATTTCCTCAAGTAGCATACCCAGGTTCGATCCTGTGACATTCCCTCAAGGAGAGCCATAGAGGTGGAATATGAGCACAAGGTGCTTGGCTCATTAATCAAAATCATAATATCTCATTTATCATTTTATGTCTTTTTATACTTGTCAACTTACGAAGTTATAATTTTGTATTCATTCATGACTTTTGTAGACTTTTAATCATTTTTAAAATAATATATTTTAATAAACTTTTAATTTCTTTCATAAAGTCGTTCTAAACTCTTATAAACTTTGTAACAGTAACATTCATAGACTTTTTTATTAATTTTTATGAATTTTTTATTTTAAAAAGTCTACAAAAGTAATTAAAATTCTAAATCGAATACATTCTTATAAACTTTCAATAACTTCGATTCTTATTATTTATAATTTACTTACATAAAATTTTATAATATATCATAAAAGTCTTCTTCTAGTTTTTCCTCCACATCAACATTCTCAACATTATTATTTTTATCCACAGTACGGTGGGACATTATATGTCAATCACTTATATAGTATTAATAAGTACCTATAAACAAAAATATTTCAAATGAAAATTCATGGAATACAAAAAATTATATTAATATTATGAAACATATAGTAAAGTATGACGGTAATAGATAAAAAGTTCGCTTTGTTTAGGGAGAGAAAATTTGTAGAGAAAGTTTAGATTTTAGAAGTTAGGGTGAAAAAGTTCATAGAGAGTTTAGAAATTAGTGAGAAAAAATTTAAAAGTTTGGGGGTTTGAGGGTCAACTATTTATAATAGAGAAGAAAAAGTATATAAAAGTTATTTTCAAAAAAAAAAAAAAAAGTCTATAAAAGTTATGTCTTGACAGAATCTGTAAAGGTCAATAATGTTTTGAATATCAATAAACTTTTAAAGACTTTTTAAAAATTTATATCAAATACCTACAAATTTGTAAAGACTTTTTAAAAGTATGAATTGGATACTAATAGACTTTTAAAGAGTTTATTTAAAGTTTGGTTGTATTGAATCTTAGTTGTTATACCATGGACCAGGGTCTACCCTAGTACAAAATGACATTGAATTGTGTATTTTTAGTATTAGAATTGTGAACTTTCAAAATGTAAATTATTTTTCTAAGTCAAAATACATAACAGCTGTAGAAGAGAATTTGTGAATACAAGACTATATTAAATTTTAAAAAGATTAAATTGTGTATTTTTAGTATTGAAATTGACTGTAGTAGTTGAAAGAACTTGTGACTACAAAACAAGGTAATCAATTACATATATGTTAACATTGTATGTTCATAATATACAAATACAAATTGTAAATTTTTATAAAGTGAATTATGAACATTTAATATGTAAATTGTGTATCTATATTATTTTGGACCCAGATCCACCTTAGGTGGACTCGGGTCCACATAATAATTTGCCATTCAATCTAGAGCCAGGTAGCGCTCTTTTTTTTTTTAGTATCCCCATGCCATCTACTTACACGTCGACATTAATTTTCATTATTTTCCAAAGTGATTAGTTGCAACAAATCTAATTCAACAGTTTTTTATTTTTTTATTTTTTGTCATTTTCTCATGGAGTCAAATTTTCATTAGTACGAGTCAAACAAATGGCCCTCCAAAAAATACTGCACCACAAGTAGTAACATATGGGAAAAGTCGAGCAAATTACCAAAATGGTCCCTCGACTATGTCGATTTCACCAATTTGGTCTTACTCATTTTGACTTGGCTAATATCATCCTTCGACTATCAAAATTTTACCCATTTTAGTCCTCCGGTCACTTAGACGGCATATTTTGAGGGATATTATTGGAACTTTACTGTAGCACCTGCTGGGTTTACTATTACTGGATTATGTTCTGTTATAAATTCCGTACTCATGAAGGCTCAAGCTCCCTATGAAGTCCTTCCTGCCTGCAGCTCAAGTGTGTGTGCAAGAGCTAGTATGTTATTTTTCATAACCCAATCTTCATTTCCATTCACTACCAGAATTACTCCAAAGATCCCATCTTCTTGTCCATCGCCATGATCCCCACACTGAGGATTCTGAGTTGTCTTTCCTCAACTCCTCATTCGCAATAATGCCAAATCCCCATCAAGATTCAGACTTATTCTCATGGGAAATACTTTGCCTTTCCAAGGGTTTGTTTATGCTTTACAACCAAAGCCGCGCTTTGGAACCCGGGTACCCGAGAGTTCAGGCTGCTAATCCAAGAATCTGGGTTTCCCTATTCCGATTCCTTGCACTTGTACACCTAAGCGTTTGGGTTTGGGATTGATCTTGTGTCTAACGAGTACAAGGTTGTTCGGGTTAGCAATTTCATTTTGGGATAACTCCACGGACAATTGGCGCAATCCCATTATTTCTGTTTACTCTCTGGGCACAGATTTAGCCTTGTATGATGGGTTTGTTGCAATGTTCGTTCATGATTTTGTTGACAAAATCATCGACTCACAAAAGGTCCAATTCACACCCAATGTTCTTTTGCTTCGAATTTCCAGAGCTCCGCACACACCATCGAATTTTAGGGTTTAAGTTGACCACATTTTGGGGATTTTGACAAAATGATACGGTTTGGTGAAAGATGAAGCAGGAAATTTATTGAAATTACCAACTTAGCCTTACACTCGCCGGAAATCTAATGTCTAAGTGATCAGAGGACTAAAACGGTTAAAATTTTGATAGTCGAAGGATGGAATTAGGCAAGTCAAAATGAGTAGGACCAAATTGGTGAAAGCGACCTAGTCGAGGGACCATTTTGCAAAGTGCTTTAGTTCATATGTATATATATCTTATGTAGTTATGTGCCAAAGAAGCATGCAATTCAGAAATACCAAATTGTTATCCAGTCGTTAACAAAATAAATAAGATAACACACACCAGTTTCATGTAATTAAACCCTTTTGGAAGGAAAATACAACATACAACTGACAATTCTGTATAACATGGTGTGAGCATAAATATAATATGTGCAGTCCAACTATCAGCTTAGGCTTTTAGTTGAGATGGAGCACATGTTTTAATTTGGTATTAGAGCTATGCAAAAGATCATGGGTTCGAATCTCCGCGTCACCCTCAAGGCTTTTAGTTGAGATGGAGCACATGCCTCAAGGCTTTTAGTTGAGATGGAGCACATGCCTCAAGGCTTTTAATTGAGATGGAGCACATGCTTTAATTCATGGTAAATGATTAAGAACTTAAGACTATTTTCATATTTATATAGTGCAAGGGTGTGTTTGGTTCGAACATGAAAATTAGAATCGAAATAAAAATCAAATAATTGAAATGGATTTTGGTGAAAATATTTTATATGTTTGGTAGTAGGGTGGTATTGGAATGATTGCCACTATTGATGTTTGGTTATATATGACCTTATAATCAAAATAAAAATTTTAAAAATACAAAAACAAAAAATCAATATTTGCTTAAGAGTGACAATGAGATAAGTAGGCAATGTAGTAAGGAAGTCGATGAAGTGAGAAGAGATGAGTAAGAAGACGATGAAATAAGAAAGCAATGACATGAGTAGATAAAGCTGAATTAATAAGATGATACATTATTTCAATTAGGTAATGAGTTTTGTAATTATAGGGATAATCAAATCTTATACATGTGTGATAATGTTAAATACGGCAATACGGATATAAAAACGGGAAAGTACGATCTCTCATTATTACCAAAGGGATCAAAGTCCGAGTTACAACGTGACAAGGGCTCGACGGGTCGGCAGTGGGCTTTCCTACTGTCCGAGCACACTTCAAGACTTAGTAAAAAATCTCGCCGGCAAGCTCCCTCTCTCCTCATTAATGCGGTATTTATAAGAGGGGAAAGTTGCAGTCTCCGGGGCTCCGGCATGGCGAATACGTGGCGCGCATGCGCCTACCTCGCTCCTTGTCCAAGCGGGAAGGAGCACGTGGCGGCCCCGACATGACCTCCGCTAATCCGACCGAAGTCATGACCGGTCTAAGGCGGTCGGACCGAAAACTGATCGGGCCAAGATGCCGACCTACCGATCTACCTAACCGACGTAAGTGTGTATTTATACTATCAATGTGTTTTAAAAAGTTGTGAATCAAATAATGTGTATAATTTTCATTCTCATTCCTTGTGTCTAACCCCATGAACCAAACACACCCTAATAATTGAAAATAAAAACCACCTATGAGATGTCAATGGTAATATACTTGATTGCTGACAGTATTCAGCATCGCATCTCAACATTTCATTAACTAACCAGACCTGACTACAACAATTGCCAAAACTACAGAGCAAAAAACAAAGTAAAGCAAAATAGCAATGTTTTCCTGCTACACTAATTATTTTTATTTTTTCTCCACTTTAATCCATGCCAAGTAATCAGTCTTGGAATTTCCAGGGTGAACACCAGAGTTCTCTTGATAAACAAAAACCGAATCATTCTCAAATTCAAACCCGGAAGATGCATTACTTGGTGTCGTTTTTTCAGCTTGAGTTTTTAGATATTTCCAGGGTACATCATCTGTCCATGTAAAGACCATATCAGAGTGGAATTAATTAATGATCAAAA
>CM008331.1:5078311-5092540 GCA_002525835.2 Ipomoea batatas
AAACTCGTCGAGGCACGGAAGATATAGAGGAGAATGATGATCTGAGGAGTAAGCTGAGAAAGTTGGAAGAAGAAGTGAGAGTTTTGCAAGAGAAAAGAAAAAAGGAAATAGAGGAGAAGAATAAGCAAAGGGAAAGGGAAGCAGAGGAGATAAAGAAGGCTATAAGGGCTGATGAAGATACGGTGAATGATTCTAAGCCCAAGAGCTTGCATGAATTGTTTGCAAATGAGTTAACCAAAAAGGGCAAGTCGTTAAAAACTGCACAGGCTTCGATGGAAGAGGATCTGATGGTTGGCAAGGGGCTATCCCCTGATATGGTTATGCTTGTGACTCACTTGTACGAGGAAGGGTACTTCAAAGATGCAAACTTTTTGCGGAAGAATAGGTTTGATATTACTTGCTTTGAGGATAGCTATGCCCGCCACTACATCAAGTATGCTGCTGAGGAGTTTGCAAATGATAATCAGGGGGTTGCCAAGTGAGAACTAAACTATATATGTTTTCTAATTTTTTTATTTATTTATGTGTCTGCATGATCTTGTGCTGCTTATTATGTAGATTATCTTGCCCTCAAGTCCCTTGACATTAGTTGAATATGTATTTTGTTGATAGCTGCAATGTATTTAACTATCCTTCAAGTTGATGTGCTAGAAGTCTTCAGTCTGCTAACTGTAAAATTAATTTTTATATATTTGTTTTCACCCGATTTCTTTATGTTGAATGGTGGGATGCATACATAAATTTATTGCTCATTTGGTATTTGATTGAGCTGTTGAGCTGAAAGTTATATGAGAATTGGAGTTAAATTTCACAGTCAGAGGACTTGAGCTTGAAGTACAACTAGGATTTAAGCCCATAACATTGGAAAATGATCAATTTTTAGATTCCCATGAAATTTGTACCGAGGAACAAATTTAACCAAACAAGTTGAATTACCAGACTTGAACTTAATGAGCTGAACAAATCAACAAACGCAGTACTCCCATTTTTCAGAATCACTTTCTATTTTCTTATTCCCTCCTGTTCTCATTGATAAATTCAGAAAAATGATGGTACTTGTATTTTTTCAAGTATAGTGGCCAAGTAATGATCTTCTTTTCATGGTTAAGGTTTTAGTCCCAATTATTTCAAGGATGAGCATTCAATGTTATGCATTTTTTTCATCATTTTGTTAATGTTCACTTTGTTACAGACTGTGTTCCTTTTTATGGCACAGTTATCAGAAGCAGTTTATGTTGTCTTGCTTGATACTCATTTTTGTGAATTGTTTGCTCAGATGGCTTTCTGCTGGTGACTTGAAGAAGGTGGCACTTTTTGGTTGTCCTTCTCTTGTGAAGAAACATGTATATTCTGCTAAAATGTTGCGAAATTTCTTCAGGATTCAGGAAGACACTGTGAGTCTACTTCATATGGTTCCTTTCTAAACCACTTTCATTCCCTCGAGATCTGTTACTGTTATATCATTTGTAGAGCATAAAATAACACTCAAAAGTTTGGCCATTAGTCCTTTCCCATTTGGCCATGGAAACTAATTCTTGCTTCGTGTGATCATGTCCTACATGGAGTACATGATTTGGGTACCTTGTACACTTGCTGTGACTCCTTTCTTTCATATCATTAATCATACTTTCAGACTTTCCCCTTGCTTGCTTAGTTTAGTTCTTATTTGCTCTTATGTCAGGTATGCGGAAAATGTGCTTTAAGAGACTCATGTAAGTTTGTGAATCAGCATATGTGGAACGGTAATGCCAAAACGCTTCAACTACATCACGTGATGAGGACTATCACTCTGTACGGCTTGGAATCAGTACCTACAGAGTTGGTCGTGCCAGAGGATATTAAGAAATCCGTGGGTCAGTTGCTCAAGGAGGTTGTAAAGCTTAGTAAAGTTTGTTAAAATTACTTCACAACCACATGACTAAGCCGGCATTCTGCGTAGCTTACTGAAGTTGCTAGCGAAATATTATGTCCCCTAATCACATCCACCCAGCCTGTTTTCCATTTCATTGTCTTAATCACATTAACAGAGGTGCAGAAATTATTTTCAATTGAATGGAGCTTCCAACAAGGGCGGGATTGGTCGGTGAACTTACAATAGTTTGAAGCTAGCAAGGAGATGTTGGTTTGTTTCTCTGTATCTTCTGTTAAATCAGATAGACAGAAGTGCTTATTGGTTGCTGAATTTTATTGAATGAACCGAGTATTAATGAGAACTTTGACAGAATCAGATTTGGACCGAGATTTTCTGATAGTATGTGACACTCTCTTCTCAAACATCGTCTTTATATGCATAGTTTCTTTAAGTTACATACAACATATATATGTATTAGACTATTAGCAGGGAGATCTGTGATTTGAATGCAGTAGTGAATGAACTGTTTACTTTCTTTGATTGAATTATTCACTGCTTTGCTTTGAACATTTGAGCAATTGACTCTGAGAACTGGAAGCCACTGAGCTTTACTTTAATCATTATATTTGGTTGTTTCTGTATTTGAATTAAAGATTGGTAGAAAGAAGGGTGGCCTTTATTCTTGTACTTTGGAATACACTTTTATCTACTTTTTTGACACTAAATTTTACCATGTTGTTTACCTTCAAAAGAGTGGCAGCCATTGATTAAAGATGAACCTTTGTTGGTAATGGAGAAAGCAGTGATGGTTGGGTCCAGTTGACCAGGTTTCATTACCAAAAATTGAGGAAATCTGTGTAGCTTTGCTGCCTCATCATTGGACTTGGCTCTTTTCTTCTCAGGAAAATGACATATAGGCTCCCAGGAAATAGTCATGTGTCGTAATTTTGTTTTTGGTTCAAAATAATCCCTATTCACGACAGTCCGGTCTAACTAATAGGTGAAGTGTTAGGTATTAGGGATGGTAATTCAGCCCTATCTTGATGGGAAAATTCGGCCCCCACCCTAACGAGGGAGGGACAAGAAATTTTATTGATAGCAGAAAAAGATTAATAAAAAATGTGACACTTTTTTTCCTTAATGAATGAACATGTTATGTAAGTATGAAGAGTAATAAAAATTGTGAGTCGCTCTTTTTCTAAATGAATCAAAGCATTTTGTATAAGTAGGAAGTATGAATCAAAATTACATGTAATATTACCCTTTTTCTCATGTGGAAGTGGGACAAGTTGGGAGCAAGAGGTAAAGATACTTTCATCATTGTGTTTGAACTTTGAAGGGTCATTTACAACCTCATCAAGTCTCTTCCATTTCTCACATGCCTTTGTCATTGTTGCATTATACTTTTTTCTTGTTATATATATTGCTGCATTATATATACTCTGATGGTGGATGATATAAATGATTAGCCGTTTCCTTTATTGGGTATTCTTGCCACATTTCTGCAACCATCTTTCCCATCTCATCCAACTTTTGGTGTAAAGTTCCGTAGTTGCTACTTGAATGTGTGTTTTAAGAGCATTCACACCAATAGACTTTTCTTATTTTTTCAGGAGTCCAATATGATGTGGATGATAGAGAAGAAGAAGAGAGAAGATATTTTGATTTCCTTCAAGTTAATGATTTTTTGTGGGTCCTAGGAGATAAAAAATAAGAGAAAATGCGCAATTCGTGCTCGTTTCGTGCACAATAGCGCCCAGCCGGGCGGGTTAGGCACTTTTTTATTCTTTTTATTTTTCTTTTGCATTAGAATGCTTTATATTGTGCAAAAAACCAACTGACATAGATTCTCTAAGAAAAACTTACATTGCAACTTTAACTAACAAAAGATCATAAAGAGATAAATCAATATGTCATGCACGCTTTCCAAGGAAAGTAAGTTTGTGACCCTAATAGATAAAAGATCACAAGGTAAATCAACTTAAATTGCTCAATTCAATTAAAATTTTTTGGGACCACAAAAATGAAGATAATTTATCACCATTTACCACATCAGTGAGTAAAAGTGAGGGAGTAGATATATGAAATTCCATTGTAGAACTCCAATTCAATAGACAACTTCCACAAAAAGTCTCGCAACTTGTGATTACCAAGCCAAACTATCTGAGTATATGACCAATTATCATTTCGTATTTTGGTGTTAACAGTCAAACTCTAATTATGGTGTCATTAGATCACAGAGTCATTGGAATTATTATGGGAAAATTGCATCTTTGGTCCCTGAGCTTTAACCAAGTTCTGACTCAGTCCCTAAGTTATGACCGTATCCGAGTTTAGTCCCTCAGTTATGAACAAAGTGACGCATTTGGTCCCTGGCCGTTAAAACTAACGGAAAAATTAAAAAATAATTAAAAATTGAGGGGTAAAATAGGAAATTCACATTTTATTCTTCTTCTTATATCAAAATCACTTTTATAACATTATTTTTCACTTCTTAGCCTCTTATTTTCAATATTTTTCAATTCTAAAAGCATTTCAATAATTTTAGTATGACTTGTTAGGAGCCTGACTCTCGTATAACAAACTTAAAACCTAGTACAAACAAAGAAACACTCGATCATTGTGTTTAGGCATCTGAAAACACTATCCTAATAATTTTCGATTTTCTTTACTAAGCAACAAAGGTAATCAAACTATAACTTTTGAGATACAAAACTCTGTTTTCTTAAAACCAGAGTAATGAAAGAGGAACCTAAGAATCAATTATGAAAATTTTAAAAACTTTTGTAACTTCAAAAAACGACAATTGACTAAACTATTGCATACAAAATATTTTTTACATACTAAAAATCTCAAGTAGTTATTCTTTTGGTGAAATTCTCATAAAAGCAACCTGAGAAATTTGAAATTATTTTGTATCTCAGAAGTTCTAGTTTGATACCTTTGTTGCTTAGTAAAGGAAACCAAAAATTATTAGGATAGTGTTTTCAGATGCTTAAAAACAATGATCAAGTGTTTCTTTGTTTGTACTAGGTCTTAAGTTTGTTATACGAGAGCCAGACTCCTAACAAGTCATACTAAAGTTATTGAAATACTTTTAGAATTGAAAAATATTGAAAATAAGAAGCTAAGAAGTGAAAAATAATGTTATAAAAGTGATTTTGATATAAGAAGGATAATAAAATGTGAATTTCCTATTTTACCCTTCAAATTTTAACTGTTTTTTAATTTTTCCGTTAGTTTTAACGGCCAGGGACCAAATGCGCCACTTCGTTCATAATTGAGGGACTAAACTCGGATACGGCCATAACTCAGGGACTGAGTCAGAACTTGGTTAAAGCTCATGGACCAAAGATGCAATTTTCCCTATTATTATTACATAATTATTAAAAAACGAAAACAATAAAGTGATCCACTTTTACCCAGAGTGGTCCCCACAGGCCACAGCATACCGTCATCGTTCCCAAACGAACCCCCAATCAAAGGACTGAGATAGAGCACTGACCGATTTTCTGTGTACCATTCTTGTCACGTGACTAAGATATTCTTACCATTAATTTATTTATTTTTATTATTATCATTATAATTATAATTATAATTCATTATTGTTATTGTTTTTTCTTTTTGAGAAAAATCATTATTTTTATTGTTGTATTGCAACTGGCAAGTATACGTAGACCATAAAATATTACACTTTAACACAGAGTACTTGAACTGATTGTAAAGATTTCGATCAACGGAAAAGGCCATTAATTTTATTTTATTTTTATACAGTCTTAATTTTTTCGCAAAAAAAAAAATATTTTTTTTTAAAAAAATTATTCTTAAATTCTTGAACTACAAAAACTTACGATTAATTTTTTTTATTATTTAGAATGGAAGGGGAAAACCCCAATAGTATAAAACCAAGTAGCTGGTGTTATACAACTTACTATTAATTTAGTTAACACATAAGATTTAATGCTTTCATTTTGCTAAGCCTTCGCTATTTTAAAGAACTCCATCTATCCCTTACTAATAGTTTCATATCATGTATTGCGTCCACTATTTTTAGTCAAATTAATATATTTTTTACTTATTTTTCTTTTATAATATCTGAATTCGATTTTTCATGTTTTATGACATGAAGTACTGTTCTTGAGATAAATATATGAACAAATTTTATATACTAATACTCAAAATATTCTTCTTCTTTTTTTGAGAAAAAAAAAAGAATATTTTGAGTATTAGTATATAAAATATTCTATTTTTTATAAATCATGTTTAATATTCATTGTTCAAACAAAATCTTTCTGTTTGCTTTTTTATTTAATATTTTCTTATTATTTATAAATTTAATTTTTTTGTGTGTTTCATGATACTTTTAATACAAGTTCTAGATATATAAATTCTATATATTAATCTTAAACTTAATATTATAAAAAAATTGAATTGTAAATAATTTCAGTCAAATATCGTTAAACGAACTATACATGTAAAATGAGACAGAGGAAGTACTAAACAAAATATTTCAAACAAATAAATTGTAAATAATTTGAATCAAATTCTGTTAATCAAGTTAGACACATAAAATGGGACCAAATGAGTATAAGAAAGACTTACATTGATAAAAAGTTATGTTGGCGAACATTTTAAAAAGTGAAAGAGAAAACAACAAGATATTAAGGGTGTTTGGTAGAGTATAGTTGCAATTCAATTGCAATGTTTTTCTTTGGCAACTAAAATTATAATATTTGGTTGGAGGGAATTTCAATTCCCTCATTTTGTGAAATTGCAATTTATACTTTCTCCATATGAAATTGCAATTCAACATGGAAAGGAAAGGGAAAAATAAAAAAGAAAAAAAAACTAGTTACCCTTGATTATTATTATTATTATTGTTATTATTATTATTATTATTAAAAAAATGACGATTTTAGTCCATTTTAGTTATACCTAAATTGTAGACTCAGTCTATAAATTATTGTTCTATACAATTTTTTTTTTTCTTTAATTATGTTGAAAGTGATTGTTTCAATCCATTACATATAAAATTTGTTAAATTTGAAAATTTGTTCAAGTATAAAAAAATTAAATTTTCACATTGATCATTTTAAGTGAATGTTGGATTTATTGTATTGTTGATTACACGAGAATAACTTAGTCTACAATTTAGGCATGATTAATGGAATAAAACTACTATTTTGTCTTTTTTTTTTCTTCAGGAAAAAGAATTCTTTAGTCTCTTTATATATTTTATCTTTTCACACTTTAATATGAATTTCTATATTACACTCACATATCTTTATTATGTAAGAGCAATTGAGTCTTTATACTAATTATTTTCAATAATTTATTTTCACTGATAAACAGTATAATCAATATTTCAAGTAATTTTTTTCATAAAATTTAAATTCAAATCATTCTTAATTCTTATTAATAAACTAAATCAATTGTTAAATTATTTATTAGGAACATAATTCTAAAATTTTTTATCGAATTGCAATTTTAATCTAAATTATACACAACAAAATCCTGCTTTCTAATTATTCAGTATGAGAAGATCAAAATAAGAACATGATTAAAAATTTAAAAATCATTTATACTTGCATTAAACAGTTAAGAATTACATTTATTATTTAATAATAGAGAAAATTAATCTCATATTTTCGTGTAATAAACATTACAACAAACCCAACATTCACGTGAAATAATTAATGTGAAAAACTTATTTTGTTATACTGGAATTTTTTTTTAAATGATCAACTTTCCTCTAATAATTTGACAAATTAAAATAAATTTTTAGTTTTAACAAAATTTATAAGTAATGGATTGCAACATCTACTTTCAACATAACTAAAGGAGAAAAGTTGTATAGAACAATAATTTGTAGATTGAATCTATAATTTAGGCATAATTAATGGACTAAAATCGTCATTTTCCTTTATTATTATTATTATTATTATTACACATGCATATTTTAGTCTTTATACGGTTATACTACTTCTTCTCTTTCCATCTTAAATAATTTTATTTCTCCATACAAAATAATATAATGTAATTTAAATTCATACTTTATTCCGATCTTATTTTTCACACCAAATTACAATTATTTTCCTTTTCATTATCTCCTCCTAACCAAACACCTAGTTCGAAGAGTCAATCATTTTTTTAAAAAATAATAATAAAATTCAGGGTGCAATTACATTATGTAGAATAATTGAGGGCATGTTTGTTTGTTTGTTTTCTCTTGAAAATATTATTAAAAGAAAATAGAAAAATAGAAGTTGAAAAGGAGGCTATTTTCGTCAATAAACCTAAAGAATTTCACATTCTTCGTTTTGAGCGCCACCGAAATGTAGAGTATATATATGCCTCACCGGCTTCCTTTGGTCCTTCCATTTTCACGTTCACCTCAAGTCTCCGATTTCACGCCGGCGAGTTAACTCAGTCGTACTACTGAAAGCCACGGAGACGTGATTTCTGGTCACTGATCCATCATTGAAGCCTTCGTTTTGTTCGCCGGAGGATCGTAGGAGATGACGTCGGGGACGAGGATGCCGACATGGAAGGAGAGGGAGAACAACAAGCGGAGAGAGCGGCGGCGGAGGGCCATAGCGGCCAAAATTTTCGCCGGACTCAGACTGTACGGCAACTACCATCTCCCCAAGCACTGTGACAACAATGAGGTCCTCAAAGCCCTCTGCAACGAGGCCGGCTGGACCGTCGAGCTCGACGGCACCACCTACCGCAAGGTATATTCCTGGAATTTCGTTATGTGTAATGTATATACCTATACGTATTTGTTCATATATTTCAACCTCGAGGTTGAACTTAGTTAGAAAGTTGCAGTTCTGTTTTGAGTTCGAATTGATTTTATTTTATTTTTCATCCTCGAAAAAGTAAAATCCTAATTACGAATAGATTATTACGATTTTGTTGTATTTTTGCAACCTGGACTTCCAATTTGATGAGCGATGATCTCTGTTAAGCTTCGCTCATGCGCTGTACGAAAAGTACGAAAATGCGATTGTATGGCTGAGTCCGAAGCAGTGATCGCCATTGTTGGCGCAAGTTAGCCAGTCTTACCCGGGCGCAATTTAGCAGCTCGGCTTCCCAAGCCATTTCAATGGGGTTTCGAAAGGAAATGGGAGATATTATAATGATAGCAAAATGTGCTACTGTTAACGTGCGCCGGTAGGAAGTTCGCGGAGTGTACTGCGAAAAATGATCTTCTGAAAGGGCAGGTGTTTGTTGAGATTGTGTTATTACAATAGTGTCATAAAAGTAGATTCTGATGCTGCCCTTTTGACCTCACCGGCGGACACCACCTGACCGTGAACTCTGTGATATCTCTTTCATTTTCTCTGAAATTGTAAAGATTCTTCTGTTTTTTGCCCTGAAATCGTCTTGGGATTGGAAAGACAATAATACCCTTGAGAACTCTCTCAAATCCCTTCTCGGGATTCTTAAAAACTGCACAAGCTCATGCTTGTACTCTTTTTCCACCTTTTCCTTTCATAAATATGGTGTAAACATGCTTTTTGGCTAATGGTCTTTCCTTTTTACCATTTTCATTTGCAAGATATGCCCTTTCTCTCAGCTCTTTCTTTAGCTTTTTTCAAAACCAGCATCTTTTCCTCTTACCATTCTTGTGAATGTTCCTTATTTTGTAGGACAGGTTGCATTATTTAAAGGTCATTATTTGGGTTATATAATGTGAATGGAACTCAGAAGTAAGAGTGCTTTCTGGGTGTTTCAGCAATAATTGTCCTTTTACTTGTTTTAGGTGCTTTGTCCTACTACATGTGCCATCCATTCTAGGAAGAGAATTTAGGACTTAGTTATCCCATAATTTTGGATAGTTGATAGGAACTGTCAATTATAAAGATAGTTTAGGAAATACAAGGCTTGCCTTGATTACTGAATGCGGAACTAGATCTGATTAATGCATTTTAATTTGGTTAAAGCTCTTTAGTGTGGAACAGGTAATTCTAACACATTTTAAGTCAAAATGTATCCAATGCTCCTTGTGCCGGTGAGCTATGGGCAATTTAGACTGGTTTACCTCACTGTGGTCCTTTGCCGGTTAGGGTCACAAGACGGGGTTACCCAGTGCACACTCTCGGGTAGTTATCAGTTTTCCTCGTCACAAAAAAAAAAGGAGAGTAAGGTGTACATGTAATAGAAGGTAAAATATACAAATGTACACCGAGGTGATTATTGCAATATCATATGTTATATAGCTAGTGCTTCATAGGGGATTTTTGGATGTTTGTCATTCTGAGCTTGATTATATTACTTTACTCATTATTCTCATGCTGACTGTTGCTCCATTGGTCCACCATGATATTTCACCTAATTCCTACTAGTTGAACTCATCATTTAATAATATAGCTGGTAGAAGGATAGATATTTTTCATACAAGGATTTCTCAATGGTTATATGCAATTATTACATTGCTATTATGAAAACAATACTTTGCTCCACAGGTAGTGATAGAATTAACATGTATAGACATTTCAGAGAAAGGTATTATCCACAAATTAAAGATCACAATCTGCTGTAAAAGTGACCATTTTCACTTTTTTTTTTCCAGGCTTTATAAGTCTTGTAGGTAGAATGTCTTAGATATTATGCATTAGTTGGCAGTACTGTTTCAGGACAGTGCATTGTGTTCGGCAAAAATCAACATCACTGAATTGAATGTCCTGCATTCCTGCAATATAATGCATGTTAGCCTGATCTTTTCCAGAAGCCATAATAATAATGCAAATGCCTCTTTGTCCAACAATTCCTGCAGGGATGTAGACCTGTGGAAAGCACAGATTTTCTAGGTGGCTCTACATCAGCTAGCACCTGCTCTTCTTACCAGACAAGCCCCTGCACTTCCTACAACCCAAGTCCAGCCTCCTCTTCCATGCCAAGTCCAGCGTCTTCCTCTTACGTCGCTAATGCCAGCGTGGAAGGGAATTCCCTTATCCCGTGGCTAAGAAACCTCTCATCTGGATCGTCATCAGCCTCCTCCTCCAAGTTTCCTCATTTCTATCTCCATGGAGGCTCCATAAGTGCTCCTGTCACCCCTCCCTTGAGCTCCCCAACTGGCAAGACCCCCAGAATAAGAAGTGATTGGAATGGTCCTTCTGCCTGTGTTGGCTGGGGTGGACCACACTACTCTTTCCTTCCCTCATCGACACCTGTAAGCCCTAGCCGCCAGACCCATCCTCCTCATTCAGAATGGCTTGCTGGGATACAAATCCCACATGGTGGGGCAACTTCTCCAACTTATAGTCTTGTCTCTCCCAATCCACTGGGCTTCAAAGCCCAGACTCTGCCCCATCATCGCGGATCTCTCATTTCCACTCCTGGACAGAGTGGGACATGTTCACCTGCTATTGCCGCAGGCTTTGATCACACTGCTGACGTTCCAATGGCTGAAGCTGTCTCAGACGAATTTGCATTCGGGAGCAACACAGCAGGCTTTGTGAAGCCCTGGGAAGGGGAGAGGATTCACGAGGACTGTGGTCCAGATGACCTCGAGCTCACTCTCGGGAGCTCTAAGACCAGGTTTGGTTTGTTGACACCAGCTCTAAACATTACATTTTATTTTTTCCTTTGACATTAGAGCTCCAAATGCATTTTTCACAGGTGAAAATTGAGAATGGAACAAAAACAGAAGTTGTGTGGATGTGATAACTGAATTAAAGACAAGATGTTGAGACAAGGACATCAACTGGATGAACATGCTGCTGTCTAAGTTAATCCAACATGTTTCATGGTTTGTTGTATTCTTATGTTCTTCCTAAGCCTACCCACCCTTCAACCCCTCCCCCCTCCACCACCAGACATTTTCTTTCTTACATTATTAATGTAAATTTCTTCAGGTTGCACTTATTTAACTATATATTTCGGAGTATATTATTTTAATACAAAATATATTTTTTCCACATAAATTCACAACCTCAAACGAAAATATGATGCAAAAATTGGACTTAAACTCATTCTTCAGTATTCCCCCTTCCCATCAATTCTCTGCAACGAAAAAAATCATCTGAATCATTCCATAGTTCATTCATCAAAGAATACGTTCAGGACAATATGCTTTCATCAATCAATTTCCTATTTTCTGATACAACTTGGACAGTGCGTGATACAAGATAGCAGCTGCAGGGGGTCGTGGCATGGATCCAAGAAGAATATTTGATGTGGTGATCGACGGATTACCATAAAACCTTGAATTTTCTCGAGTCCGGGTTGTCACCACACTTCCTTCGAGAGCGCATCCCACAAATGCACCTGCAAGTCAAGGACAGATTTTCATAATTAACCTCATCCACCCTACCTCTTCAAGTGTTTGACTAATCATTTCATACACAAAAGTTGGTTGAATATGTGGTAATGTAATTTTAGTGGCATCCAAATGATAATGCCACCATTCTAACAAAAGGAGTATTATTGATTGAACCATTTTCCTTTAGATGAGAATATTAAAGATTACTCGAAAAGTTTGGTTTGATGACAAAGAAACGCAAGCATACCTTTACTGCAGCTGTAAGTATAGCAGGCAGCATAACCGCCATCACCAGCGCGTAAATCAGCTTCAGCGGTCCTTCCAACAATGCCCACCGCAGCACTCAATCCTGCTCCAACAGATAAATGAGCATTTCCGCTGAAAGTCTGCACAGCACTACTTGTTCTCAACACGATTATGAAATCTGTCACTTCTCCTCCAATCTGTTCAGACAAAACAACATCCTAACCATTAATTCTTAATACCCGTTTCCATATTTGTAACAGTTGCATAATATGCCAGCAAGAGAATGGATAGCCAGCCATCAGCATCAAAAGAAGAAATCATTGAATCACTACCATTAAATGGTTCCACAGAATAAACAATTTCGAGTCAGCATTTGATTGTAACATGATGTTTTGTATCCTAGATTTAAGAATACCTTCTCTAATTTTTATTTTTTTTTAAAGATGTGTATTATTTGTCACCTGAGCTCCCCAACCAACACCAAGAGATGATATCGCGGAAGGAGGAGACCAAGATCTATCGTCTCTCCTTGCTACAACTAAGCCAGTCCCGATATTGTAGGTAACCATTGCACCAACTTTTGCGACTGTTAGAATAGCAAGGCCCTTTGCTTGTTTAAGAATGGCGTCTGGAATGGACTTGTCGGGAGTCAAATACCCAGCCTGCAATGAGCACAATAAGCATTTTTGTTAATTCTTTGCTCTATATGCGTCTATATCAATAAATATGTGTATGTGCATCAATGAAAGATAAGTTGAAAAGTATCTTGCCTTAGAACATGCCCTCAGGGTGTTTGTAGCCTTATATATTTCATATTCCATGGACTGCCCCCAAGGAAAATTAAGCCATGATCTCAGCGTACTTAGATCCGTTAAATCATGAGTTGGAAGCTGTACTGCACGGCTAATCTGGTCGATTAAGTAAGATTGGACTGGCTCAAGCCGTACAGAGCACACATCACAAACTCGTTGCAGGTTCGAGGTCTGAAACGATGCAGGCAACAACATCCGTCCTTTAGAGCACCCGTTGCAAAATATCCCTCCACAAAACCTGCAATGGTGTCTAGAACGCATGATTGGATGGAAACGCGAATTGCAAAGCATACAAGCGGCTGCAGCACTGTCGGGCAACCATCTTGGGGGCTCCGCCTCAAGGATACTCTTAATGTTACCGAAATTAGCATCTTTAAGAGTTTGAGCCATCTCTTCCCAAGCTTGCTCGAGCACACGGTTTGAAATCCATCGTCCCGTATATCTATGGAAATCGATGGATGTACAAGCACTTACTTTTTCTCTTGCAACTACTAGCATGTCACGAAACACATCCCACATTGTCATCTCCTTAGTTTGGAGAATATATTTATCCCACCCCATGTCAATGTCAACATCCGGGAAGTAGCCCCCATCCGCATAAAGACCCTCATTCCATTCTTCATGATCCATTTTTGTCATTGGCGGGAGAGAGATAGGTATCCAAGCCCCGGTTTCCTCTGACAGTGGCCTATCATAATAAAAGTATTTATTCGTCATTTGATTGCTGCAAGAATCGAAATAGTCTTGCTGCTGCTTGTCATGAAACATTGATGGATTAACTTTGTCATTTTCTCCCACGGCCCTATCTTCCAACATCAAATCATCAGATTCCACAAAAAAGCCATTATTTTCCTCCGAATCGGATGCCTCAGAAACCTGAAAGTTGGAAAATCCAATGATTTATAAATCACCCTCAAACAATTTAATTAGTCAAAAACATATCTACTACATCAGTTGAACCTTCATTTCTTCCCATACATGATTAAGCATTGCTTAGGTACAAGAAATCTATCTCACCCGAATACACAAAAATAACCGTGGGAAGAGCT
>CM008331.1:5092784-5115249 GCA_002525835.2 Ipomoea batatas
CTTTTAAAAAGGCTTCAGGCCAGGCCAGGCCAACTATAGGCTCAGGCTTGAGCCTAAAAAAAAGCCCACATACAGGCTCAGGCCCAGGCTCAGGCTTTAGATTTCCATCGTAGGTCCAGGCCTAATTT
The DNA here is from genome assembly GCA_002525835.2 of Ipomoea batatas. NCBI lineage: Eukaryota > Viridiplantae > Streptophyta > Magnoliopsida > Solanales > Convolvulaceae > Ipomoea > Ipomoea batatas. Next base: position 5,092,913 of record CM008331.1, read on the forward strand.
TCTAAAGCCTGGCTCGGCCTAGCCTATTTCCACCCCTAGCATCAGGTATACCAAACCATTCATTGACTTTGAAAGTTGGTTCACCTGTTATGCTATTAAGAAACATTGATCACTCGCTGGGCTTATGTAATGGTACTTGATTGGTAGTCACCAGACTTTCAGAACATGTAATAGAGGCTAAGATAATGCAGGCAGTCATTCGGGTACAAGGGTTTTGGTTCCTAAGATGAGTATATGACGCCTTCAGATCCGAGGTTACCATTTAAGTTCAATAGAAGAGAATTCCCTTTAATGCTATCATATGCTATGACCATTAACAAGAGTCAAGGTCAAACATTATCTCATGTCGGGTTGTTATTAAAGAAATCGGTGTTTGTGCATGGCCAATTATATGTTGTTGCTTCAAGAGTTAGTAATCCAATTGGTTTAAAGATCCTACTTTTTAGTGAATTAGAAAGATGTTGTAAGCAAACAACTAATGTTGTTTACAAAGAAGTTTTAAATAATTTGTAAATTTATTTTCTAAATCTAATGTTAATATGAATTCGGTATTTTTTTCCGAAGAATGATTAAAATATTTTATTTACCAGAAATCCAATTGTTCACAATATAATAATATATTGAAAACTATATTATAACCATTCAAATTATTAATTATTTCTTAGCATCCTAATCAACATATCATTTTTGTCTTCTATTTAGAACATAGAAATAATTATAATCATATAACATTGAATTCATCTACAAATCAATTTTGCATTAAATTATAACATATATGCATAAATCTTTTATTCCGTGCATCGCACGGGTGAAATACTAGTTGTAGTAATAGTGATTCCAATTTCCATGCCATCTATGGGATAATCTAAAGTTAGTACAAGCAAATGATTGGATGATCAAATTAAAGAACAACACCATCTAATGTTCAAACCTATTTGACTTTCTATGAATATATATATGTGTTTTGTCTAATAGGGTAGTGTAAGTCCCTCTACATGCAAGAGTGCTATAGCCTTTAATATTTCTCTAATATATCATCAATTAATATCTATCAATCTTTATATCATCACCAAATATTATTTTTATTATATACTCCGTATTATATATTTATATATTAAACAAAAAAGACAAATAATTAATTGTACACCACTCTTGATGCATTCTTGTGCTTTTGTTTTTTATTTTATTTTTTTTGTCAAATTACGAGGTGTTCTGAATAGGTCATAACTGTAGGAAGCACATTTACATCCGTACTAAACTCAGAGTACAATTGCCCTAACAAGCAAAAATGTACAAAATTATTTTTTTAAAACTATTATTTTCTACCAAGTAACTTGTGGTTTGATGACACTAGTTATCTTCCCTTGTGTAAAAAGAATTTCTCTTATATAAATTTGTATGTATTTCAAATTAGTTGGTGTTATAATATCTTTATAAAAAAACAAAAATAGAAAATAATTACATGCAACCAACAAAGGACAATGGGTAGCTTTCCTTGTAAGGATGCATTGAATTATTGAAATTGATTGAACGGTGGCAATTATGAAAATGCATTACATCATTATCCTTTGCTTTGCTTCTTCCCAAAGATGGCTCTATATATATAAATGGAAAAAGTGTCAAATATGTCACTGAACTTATCGCTTTTGTGCAATTGGGTCACTGAACTTAAAAAGTGTGCAATTTAACCATCAAACAAGCAAAATTTGTGCAATTGAACCATTTTTACAAAAATTTTTAATTCAATTTGAGTTGAAAACATTTTAATATTGACTCTCAACTAATATGGTAGAAGAAAATTCCATTCTTAATACATATATGTTAGTAATATAATTGGATTTTACCATAAAATTTTTGTAAAAATGGTCCAATTGCACAAATTTTGCTTGTTTGATGGTTGAATTGCACACTTTTTAAGTTCAGTGGCCTATTTGACATTTTTTCCTATATAAATAGATAATAGAAGGGCAAATCACGAACTCATCACATTAGAAGTCTCAGAAACTAAGCTGAGCTGCCCATGAGACAAAATCATTATTTACTTGAAATAATTTTATTTTAAAAAAAAAAAATCCTTCTTCTCTGTGTCTCTTTATACACACACACATATATAGACCAGTCCAAATCTGGGACATGAGCATCTGATGTGCAACTTAATGTGTATGAAGCTAAGCACAGACGACATGTGTGCAAGTTGGGGCTGCAGTGGTCTGTTAACAACGTTGTTCTTCGATCTGATGTTGTTGTTGCATTCAGGTGGTGCCATGTTGATAGAGCATTATTATCACCGCACAGATTCATCATCACAACAAACAATTAGTAAGTGTGATCTGTTCCAAGGAAGTTGGGTGTATGATGCATCGTATCCGCTCTATAATTCATCGGATTGTTCCTTATTCATGGAGACAGAGTTCGACTGCCAAGGAAATGGACGGCCGGATCAACTCTATCTCCATTACACATGGCAACCTTCTGCATGTGATTTGCCCAGGTAATTAGCTAAGGATTCTCAACACTTCATTCTTAAAATTGTTATGCTTTTACTTTTGTTCTGCACTTCTAATTTTGTTCAATGATTGTTTAACAAGTTAGTTTGAAGAACTAAAAGAGATTTTAAAAAATTATAATTAAAGACTTTATTAGGCAAGATTAAGATTCAATAACTAAAATAATAATTAATTGAAATCAGTATAGTTAAGTTCTTCGAAATATTGTTTCAAAAATTAACTATATTCTTAATTTATGCAATATGATTGAGAATATACTTCAAACAAACATTTCTACATACAATATTTTTCATAGTATCGTAGAGTTAAATCTAGACATTATATTTTCCCTCAAATGCAGATTTGATGGGAAGGAGTTTATGAGGAGATTGAAGGGGAAGAAGATGATGTTCGTTGGGGACTCTCTAAGCCTCAATCAATGGCAATCCCTAACGTGCATGCTACATGCATCTCTCCCTGATTCAAACTTCACAATCCAGAGGAAGGGTGATCTCTCCATGTTTATTTTGCCGGTAATTAACTATGTATAATTTATTTTCGACCTTCTGAAATTTATATTTATTGATTATATATATTGTATTAACGTGATATTTTTGACGTAGTGCCTAATAATTACCCTGTATTGGAATGGGTGCAGGAGTTCAACACTTCTATAATGTTATCACGGAATCCATTTTTGGTTGATCTGGTTAAGGAGAACATAGGTGAAGTTCTAAAGCTTGATTCAATCCAAAATGGCAAAGCTTGGTTAGGGTTTGACTTCCTCATATTCAACACTTGGCATTGGTGGCTTCACAGGGGAAGGAAACAACCGTACGTACTTCACATTGTTTTAAAGTTATTATTCATACTTTCAGTCTCATAAATTTGGTGCGCTAGTATTTTCATTATTGGTACACAAAGCTAAAAGAATTGTCAAAATAGATTCTCGGATTTTTTTTTATTTTTTATTTTTATTTTCACTTACGGACTTATTCTGATAAAAAAATTCAATAAAATATATGATCATATATCATTACGTAATCAATTTGCGAGTGATCAAAGTTTATGAGAAAAACGTCTATTCACATGACATACTATATAATATATTGTATATAGTGTATTTTGTGTATGTGTGTGTGTATATATATATACACTTTGGTTGTTGAGTAACAAAATTCGATAGAATTTCACTGGAAAAATTAAAAGTGAATAAAAAAAAAAAGCAAAAACAAAATTCATGCATATATAATTTTCATAGTCGTACACAAATTACGAAAATACCTTAATATCATCAAACTTAGAGCAAAATGATGTTTGTAATAGGAAACTAATATAGGTACCACGAGATTCCAAGTTTGACTTTCTATGAACTGTCTATTGGTCATATTGGTTTGAGCCGGTCAATTATAAAGAACCTAGTCTAGTCTACTTAGCTTCCTTGTGGTCTTATGCCGGTTAGGATAACAAAGTAGGTTTCACCCATAGTGCACATTCGGGTAACATTGTGATTTTTTTCATAAATAATATAATCAAAATTATTAATTAAATTTGATGTTGTTTATCTATTTATATATTTTATTTCTATTTTAATATTACAAATATCATATTATATATGCTATTTTTTTTCCAATAAATATCAATTTTTCTTTTGATTTGCAGATGGGATTATATGCAAGAAGGAGAGCAAGTATATAAAGACATGGATCGTTTGGTTGCCTTTAAGAAAGGGCTGAAAACTTGGTCAAAATGGGTTGAGTCCAACATTGATCCTACCATAACCCAAGTCTTCTTCCAAGGGACCTCTCCAACTCATTCCAAGTAACCCTTCTCCTTTTTCTTTTAAAGGACCAAAAGTTTTTTTTTTTTTTTTTCTTTCTTTAATCGTTGTTGGTCATTTTATATTATCAACTTTACAAGATTGTGATTACTTTTGCTATATATGCAACCAACAAAAAATAAAACAGCATTAATTTTTAAATCAAAACCAACCAGCCTAGCTGCTCAAACCAATAAAAAAAAATAAGCCGTTACAAACTTGTAACATTAGGGTTACCAAGCCAACAACAGGTAGACCAACTTGGTTAGATAGGATTCAATCTTGCAAAGTTATTGATACGTTATTCAACTTTTGGTAATGCATGGATTTCCATCCTTTTAATTTTGAATCACCATTATTTGTTGCAAATTAAATGGGACTTCAAAGTTTATCTCATGAGTGATTAATTATATATGTTTATAGAGGCGAGGAATGGAATGGGAGAAGGGGAACAAGTTGTGAAGGAGAAAGGCAACCAATTGTGGGGTCAGTATATGATGGCAGCCCAAATGCAGCAGCAGAGGTGGTAAGGGAAGTGGTGAGCAACATGACTAAGTTGGTGACACTATTAGATGTGACCACACTTTCTCAACTAAGGAAAGATGGACACCCTTCAATCTATGGCTATGATGCCAAGGGAAATGATTGTAGCCATTGGTGTCTGCCTGGTGTTCCTGACACTTGGAATCAACTCTTGTATGCAACTCTTCTTCATGGGAATTCTAAGACTATATGAGAGATATCAAACATATATATATATATATATATATATATGGGATGTTCGTAAAAAGTGAGAATTAATCTAATCTATCTCAACCACTAAATCACTGATGAACCCTGATAGGCGATTGAGATGAGTCTTCACTTTTTACAGGGGTTGTTGCCATTTGAACCTACCCCTATATGCATTATTAAAGAGGTTCATGAGATAATTAAACTCATGATTTATTATAGGCTTGCTCATTTTCATTTGTTATTCCAAGTAATATGCTATAGACTGTAATATTGTTAGATGTAACACATTTATTGTACATCCAGTTAGTTTATGAAATGAAAATAAAAGGAATATGAATAAGATTATAAAATAATAATGCTTTCTATTGTGGTGTTCTAGAAAAGAAGCATAGATAAAAAGGAATATATATTCTATATTTTACTTTTAATAGTTTAAGAAATTATATATATATATATATACACACACACACACACACACACACACACTGCACACACATCCCCTCTCCCCCAATCACTATACAATAGACTATGGTCTACATTGTAATTGTCCATATTACAATTCATTTTTATTATACTAAAGATTCATTTTTAATATATTACTCCGTACAATTCATTTTTGAATGTAGACCATGTGATGAATTTAATTAACCCGGAGGTTTGAATTATCAAACCCAATAATTAAGAAATAAGGGCACTATAGTAAGGAGATAGAATTATGGAAAAGACAATGATGTATATCACGAAGATAAAGTTGTATTGATATGTTGTGTAATTGCTATTACAATAATGGTTGTGCAGACAATGGTAGATGAAGATGCAGACAATGGTAGATGAAGATCATGTCATAATAAAAACAAATACAAGAAGATTTATACTAGCCAACTCCCCTAATCATCCACCTAAAGAGGTGGAACGGTTGCAACAATATTAGATCGCACCCAGTTTCACGATCAGGTCCCCCAGACTGGCCGATCGAGGCCCCCAATATGAGGTGAATCATAATTTGTATTTATTTTCTTTTCCCAACATGTAGTGAGAATTTTATTAGTGTAATACCACAAATATTTTTAATTTGTACTCTATTTTTGACTCTCAATTTACATGATATGATATATCTAGAAAGAAAGTGGGTCCCAATTTTCATTTATTTATTTCTTTTTCATCAGTGAAATCTTTGATCACGAAAAAAATCTCACACATTTTGTTTGATCTTATCACTCTGGTTAAGATAAAATAAACTTGGATCATCTTATCCACACCATCAAGGACAAAACATTTTATTCATTAAAATTCCGTATATCATTTTCCATTTTTATTATAAGTATACTTATCATTTTACCATATGTAATTGGAAAAAGAGATTAAATGAGCTCCTTAAATGACCAAATAGTGAAATTAAGCAAATTATAATCAGCACACTGTTATGTAAATCATAATAAAATGTGCATTTTAATATATTAAGGGTGTGTTTGGAAAGTAGAAAAATGAATTATGGAAAATGTTTTCTGAAAAATAAGTCATTTTCCGAAAAATAAGTCATTCTCCGAAAAATAGTTTTATTTCCAGTGTTTGGTTGCATTCTGGAACTGTCTTTGAGTGTTTGGTTCATTTTCTGAAAAATATATTAAATTGTATAATTTTACCTTTTATTTTTTAAATATAAAAAATTATAATAATATATAAAATAATAATATTTCTTTTGAAAAGCTACAAATGTGGTCATTTTTGCCCAAAAATTTGTTGAAGCTAAGCCCGGAAAATGACTTCCGGGAAAAAAAAATTCTGAAAAAATGACCTCATTTTCCTTGGTCAATGGAAATTGTTTTCCATTGACCTCATTTTCTAGGAGCTGCCAAATACCAAAAGCCCGGAAAATGATTTCTAGAAATCATTTTTCGGACTACCAAACACACCCTAAAAGTATATTATTCGTGTATTGAATGCACATTATTCAAAATAATGTACTTTCAGTACTCAAATAATGTACTTTTCTTAAATGCAATGCATACTTTTAATATACTAAAAATATATTATTTATGTATTCAATGCACATTATTTGATAGTATGGTTTACATAGGTATGTGGATGATTGGTGCAATTAAAACCTAACTAAAAAATAATTTTTTGAAATCTTTTAAATTGACAAAAAATGCAATTGAATCCTAATTTTACCTATTCAGTAGGTTACCTTTGATTTGACATGGACTATACTTCCACATGTTCTACTATTATGATGTGGTGATTACTTGGCACCCAATCAATGGACGAAAGGTGTCTTGGCTCATATGCTGCCCTGCCTCACTGTGTGATAGTTTTCTATAATTTCTTTTGAAGTTTTATTCTTGGAAAACTTTTACTAATATTTTCTAAGTTATTGCCATATTCAATGGTAAGTAATTGCCACATCAAAATAATAGCATAAGTGAAAGTATAATTAGAGTATCCCTACCAATAGATTTTTAGTGATTTTTGGAAAGTAAAAGCCAAAAAGGTGCGCAAATTATATCGTGGACCGTGGTCCACAATGCATTGTGGACCGCGGTCCCAAAACGACGTCGTTTTGATTAATGAAATAGACGGATGAATTCGCGCCACTCACTTTCTTTTCATATATACTGCAGTTTCTTTTTATATATACTGCAGTTTCTTTTCAACACAACTGCAGTTTCCTTTCAACACAACTGCAGTTACTTTTTGATATAACTACAGTTGTATATTATCGAATGAAACTATAGTTATATCCAAAAGTAACTGCAGTTGTGTTGAAAGGAAACTGCAGTTATGTTGAACAGAAACTGCAGTATATATGAAAAAAAACTGCAGTATATATGAAAAGAAACTGCAGTATTCTTGTGTGTTCTTTGAAGCTCCCGAAGGTGAATCTGACCATTCCCAAACTCCCCAAAACCAAGAACAAAGAGGCAACAGACAAGTCAAGACCGCCACTTGAATCCCAACCGTCCATCGCTTCGACGAAACCTCCTCAAAACTCAATCCCCACCCTCCGCCAAATCTCTGCTCCGATATTCATGATCCACGATTAGCAAAGAGCCCGGGAGATACGCAGGGCAAAGTTAGCCCCGGACGATCTCATTTGCATATTTGGACGCCGACGGGGGAGTTAAAGATAAAGATAAAGAGCCTTTGATTTTTCAATTTTTTTTTGTTTGCGAGGATGATCAACTCTGCGGGGAGTAATAGTATGATGGCGTCGTCGTCTTCAACATCTGGGAACAACGCGCAATCGCCTGGTCTCAAGACGCATTTCAAGACCCCTGAGGGGAGGTACAAGCTCCACTACGACAAAACTTACCCTACTGGTTATACTCAATATGGCCAGACCCAGTCCCAGGCCAAAACCTTTACTCAGGTTCTTCGTTATATTTTAGAGTTTACTTCTTTTCAATCTGTCTCAGTTTGTGTCTCGATTTCTTCAGCTTTTTTTTTTCTTTGTCTGCATTTTCTTGCTGTGAATGGATTTTGGTGTTTACCCATTTCGTAAATTGATTTTTGGGGTAGAATTTGCAATGGGTTGCTTAATTATTGTGTGAATTTGGTTTATAAATGTATGGTTCTTCAACCTGTTAACATGGCCTTATTCCCTAAAGGTTCAATTATTTGTGATAGTATTCTGTTTTTGCAATGTTTCCATCTTTCTATGTGGTCAATTTGAATGTATTTCCAGCACAAACACATAGTACTAGTTCTTCATCTGAAGTGAATATGAGGTACTTGTGAAGGAGGAATATGATATCTTTCAGTGTTTTGAAACTATAAGAATTAGCACTAGTAACTTTGCAATGATTTTGTTTTTGTTGTTTTTTTTTTTTAATCCATTCGCACAGCTTTCAATAGGAAATTGAGTATTTGGTCTTACTTTGGAGAATGTTTTTGATTAACTTTGATGTTCAGGCAACCCTTGCTCATCTTAAAGACAAGCCTATGCAGTCACAATCACAGTCAAGTTTTGGGGGCAGCAGTGGTGTTAGGTCTGCAGCAGCAAGGTTGTTGGGTGGTGGAAATGGGACTAAGTCACTTAGTTTTGTTGGAGCCAATGGTGGAAGTAAGTCTGTTAGTGGTATGAGTACTAGAATTGGATCATTAGGGGCTTCAAGTACAAATCACTATGTGGGTAATTCAAATTTTGATGGCAAGGGAAATTACTTGGTGTTCAATTTTGGTGAAGATATATTTATTTGTGATTTGAATTCTCGAGATAAGGTGTGGTTTTTATCTATATCCTACCTTCTGACTTGGATTTGGTTAATATGAATTTTGAGTGATTTGCTTTGAAATGTAGGACCCTATAAAGTCTTTACATTTTAGTTCAAACCCTCCTGTCTGCCATGCATTTGATCCAGAAGCTAAGGACAGTCATGATCTGCTTATTGGGCTAGCATCCGGAGATGGTAAAAATTTGTTTTGCTCTAAAAATGGACTTCCAACAAACTATATCCATCTGTGGACTAATTATTATTTTATGTGTTTGTAGTTTATTTGGTGTCTTTGCGGCAGCAATTGCAAGAGATTGGAAAGAAGCTTGTTGGAGCACAGCATTATAACAAAGATGGTTCTGTTAACAGCACGTAAACCCCTAACTCTATGTCCCCACCCCCAAAATCATTACTGCATTACACATCCGGAGTCTGGACTTGTTTTCTATTTCTCCATTATATTGCCCCAATAAATGATTTTCATTTCCAAATGCTAGCTTTTGAGTTTAAAAACTCTTATTGCTAGTGAATTTTTATCTAACTTTTTGGACAACATTTATGAGAAAAGTTTTTTGTTATTCTAATAATTTAGTCTTATGCCTAGGGATTATGTTTTCTTGCCAATTAAATAATTTCTTTGCCTACAACAGCCGCTGTACTACTATTGCATGGGTGCCTAACAGTGATGGAACTTTTGTTGTTGGTCATGCGGATGGAAGTTTTTATGTCTATGACAAGGCAGGTCTTGATGATCTCAGGAATGCAATTTTTGTCTTCCTATTAATAATCATCTCAAATTTATTTTGACTTCTAATTCCAATTCTGTTTTCATTTTCCAGAGTAAAGATAGTTCTAGTGATCCTTCATTTCCGGCTATTAAAGATCAGACTCAATTTTCAGTCTCCCATGCTCGTAACAGTAAGGTATCAATAATTGAATGCATAGTTTCTGACCGTAACTTTTATGATATGTTATGTGATCAACAATCTTCCTGCAATGGTGACATCCCCGAGGGTCTTTGAGTAATTGTGATTTGATGTCTAGCAATTTTATTACGGAAGTTCTTTTACTGATTTCTATTCTTTTGAATGGTTGCATGCCTTCTTTAGATTGATTTTGCTTATTTCTATGCAGAATCCTGTTGCTAGATGGCATATTCTTCAAGGCTCAATAAATAGCATTGCTTTCTCTACAGATGGAGCATATATTGCAACTGTAGGGAGGGATGGTATCCTCCCCACCTAATGAGTTTTTAATCCTTTTGCATATCTTTCTTTTGGTTTTGTTTCCTATAAGTATTATATTAGTTTATATAAGCTAAAGGTAACAAATGAATTTAGGTTACCTGCGCGTGTTTGACTACAGAAATGAGCAGCTTGTATGTGGTGGAAAAGGATATTATGGTGCTTTATTATGCTGTGCTTGGAGGTAAGAACTATTGATTTTTATTCAGAATATATTCATATCATCATATGGCATTGAAATTTTATGTATTTACCTTCCAAATGACATTAGTTTTCGCTTTTCAGGAAATTTTTCTTTTTTCCTAAATACCTTTATTGGTTTTTCAATTAGAGAAAGTTGCAATTCATAGTAATTTAATGAACAGTATGGATGGTAAATATATCTTAACTGGTGGAGAGGATGACCTAGTTCAAGTTTGGAGTATGGAGGAGCGGAAGGTTGTAGCATGGGGCGAGGGACACAATTCATGGGTTAGTTTTTAACAAACCTAGCAAGCTTTCTTGTTTCTTGTCTAACAACCATGCATTTGTTACTCTGTTAATTTGTATCTTACAGGTGAGTGGTGTGTCATTTGATTCTTATTGGTCAACGCCAAATTCAGATGGCACAGGTGAAAATATTGTCTACCGGTTTGGTTCTGTTGGCCAGGTACTTATAAACCACTGTCAGTTGTGCAGAATTCATTGTTGCTTTTATATCTTGTATATTTGAAACTATTTTTTTTTTTATTGTTTATACTTTCTTATTAATTGTTCTCTTTCAATTCTCTAGTTCGCCACCACCTGCCTTTCCCTTCCCTTTATCTTCTCTGAGATACACATTTTTTCAATGGCTCTCTAGAGGCAGATGTCATCTATGTATTTCACTTGTATATTTAGGTACTAAAGCAATTTGCCTAACCATCTTTTGTACAAAAACTTTTCTGCCAAATGATCCTTGTTCAAACTCTAAGTGTGCTATAGCCTACAAGCCTTCTTAGGTTTCCAGTGACTTATGGTTGAGTGTGGAGTTTTTCTGTGGGTGAAGAAAATGACTGTGACCCAAAGATGATTTAATTCTTGCCTTAGACACAGCTTTCCACGCTAATCTTGGGTATTCAAGTTCAATATGCTTTATTTGGCAAGTGGTTTGCCAAGATTACTAATAGTTCTTCTCAACTCTTGCAAAATATATTTGTTTTGGTATCATGATGTTTTTGCCACCAACGTGATGCTTCCGTACAGGACACGCAATTGCTTTTATGGGATTTGGAAATGGATGAGATAGTGGTCCCAATGCGCCGCCCTTCTGGAGGATCTCCTACTTTCAGTACCGGAAGTCAGTCAGCTCACTGGGATACCGCTTGTCCTATGGGTACTTTGCATCCCGCTCCAAGCATGCGAGATGTCCCGAAGCTGTCCCCATTGGTTGCCCACCATGTTCACACCGAACCTCTCTCTGGATTGATATTCACCCATGTTAAATACTTATTATTTATTAGTGTTATTGAATTGTGAGATTTATGTTGAATATTCAATGTTTTATTAGTTATTGTAGTATACTTTATTAGTTTGATAAGTTGTGATGTTTATTAGCTTTGATTAATTGAAAACTTTATTAGTTTGATCAATAGTGAATTATAAATGTTAATTTGTTACACAGGTTCTGAAACTTATGTGTGAGTTGGAAATATACTGTACAGGTTTTAGGTAGATTCATAAAATAATTTTAATATTTAAAAAAAAAAATTATAAACGACGTCGGTTATTTCATATTAACCGACGTCGTTTATTATTTTTTTTAATTTTTTTTAAATAAACGAGGTCGTTTCATTTTTTTTTATTTTTTTTAAAAATAAACGACGTCGATTTTTTTAAGAAAACCGACGTCGTTTCATATTTTTAAATTATTTTTGAAATAAACGACGTCGGTTTTTTTAAAAAAACCAACGTCGTTTCATATTTTTTAATTATTTTTTAAATAAACGACGTCGGTTTTGATAAAAAACCGACGTCGTTTCTTATTTTTTAATTTTTTTTTAAATAAACGACGTCGGTTTTGCTAAAAAACCGACGTCGTTTCTTATTTTTTAATTTTTTTAAAAATAAACGACGTCGGTTTTGCTAAAAAACCGACGTCGTTTCTTATTTTAAAAAATAAAAAAATACATACGGCGTCGGTTTTGACAACCGACGCCGTATCATTTATATACAACGTCGGCCAGATCAACGTCGATTTTTAACCGACGTTAAAAGTGCTAAAAAACTGACGTTAAAAGTGTTTTCTGTAGTAGTGTTTGTGTGTTTTAATGTTTTCCTTTGATACAATCCACACAAATACCGAGATCAGTAAAATCCAATTTAGGAAGAATTTCATTCTTTACAAATCTTTGAATCCTTTCCTTGGATATGTGACCCAAACATTTATGCCACAAGTAAGTTGATCTTACATCACTAAACTTCTTTTAGTTCTAAAACTGCTATGATATAGGGTTAATAGAGTTTCAGCAAAAAGATTACCAAGCTTTAATTTGTACAAACCATCAAAATACCAGAACCAATTTTTGTTTGAATAAACTAAAACAATCATTTCTAAATTTAATAGAAAAACCATAAGTGTCCAATTTTAACAAAGAATTGAAATTAAGTTCCTAGGAACTGAAGGAACTTATAGAGTTTCAAACAAATCCAAATGATGTCCAGTATCTAAAATTAAACGATAAGTTCCAATGGCTTCTACTGGAGCTTTAACTCATTCCCCATGAACACAAATTTTTCATTTGGCTTTATGGTTTGGGTCATAAGGAATCCTTGCATAGTATTCGAAACATGAGTAATGGAATTGAACCATAATCAATCAACCAAGTATTATAAGGAACTTCAGTTCCATTTGATTCAAAACATATTGATATATAATGTATACCTTTCTTTTCGAACCATGCCTTACGCTTAAGGCAATCTCTCTGAAAATGTCCAGATTTCTTGTAGAAATTACACTTGTCATTCTTGTGTTCCTTTTTGTAGATTTGAGAAGATAACTCATTAGTTTCATTGGTTCTTTCTTACCATTCTGGTTCTTCTTTCCAAACTTCTTACTAGCCCTTGACTGACTCATGAGATTAATTGAGTGAATCCCTTGTCCTTTAAGCCTTTTCCTCTCGGGTTAGCATTTTATGCAATTTCAACACATTCCATCTATCTTTAATGGAATTGTAATTCACTTGGAATGTCTCATACTCGAGAGACAAAGAGTTTAAACTAAATTGTACAAGGAAAGTACCACTCACGTCCATTTCCATGGACCTTAATTTTGCTGCGAAGCTCAACATCTTAGTAATATGGTCATGCATGGGACGCGAACCATCAAATTTCATGGTGGTTAGTTTACCCATAAGCGTACCCGCTAGGGCCTTATCAGCACATTTAGAATGTGAATTTTCCTCCACATGTTTCAACAAATTATTAGCACTGTCAAATTTTGAAAATTTTAGACTTAATGTTCTTTCCAAGTGATGGGAGTGGGTTCGAGCCTCAGTGGAGGCAACTATTGACTCTTTGTGCTTCAGTAGGTTGAGAAAGTAGCTATGAACAGATACTACATTGTAACAGAGTCAGTAGTACTAAAAAAATGTTGTTTCCAAGTGTCATTCGCATAAGCATTAAACTGAGTCAATTTGATCTTTCCCATGCTTGATGGAAATCTACATCATCAGTGGCAGCGGGCTTGCCATTCAAGAGTGCTAGATCAAGATTCAGAACACCGATGTAAAACTAGAATTGTTCATGCCACTCATCAAAGTTCATCCTATTAAACTTTACAATAGATGCAACTTGCGAATGAATTGCAGCACAACTAGATGATGCAATACATATAAAATGCTTAAACATTAATTCTACATTAATGCATAAACAAATAAATAGATTTAATTAACATACTCATAAACAATCAAATACATTGAAGGTCTCATTTAGCTGATCCAACAACACATAATATTAAACATAATACGATGCTCAATTATTACAATTTTCATATAATAATTGGCCGTTAAGTATATTATGACTAGACTTGTGTGGTATCTTTGGGTATGCTAAACAACCAATCAAATATAAATAATTAACCACTATTATGTTTATAATTATAAAATAATTGATCAAGCTTTGGGTAACTCTTAAATATTTCATAATTATTAAACTTCAATTTATCCAATATAATACAATAGCATTTAACATCATGTCATATCATTATAAGCATTACATAATCACATGCAATTGATTTTCATTTAAATTTTGATATCTATAAAACTTAATAATTTTATTACTTTGGTGACTAACAAATTAATCATAATTAGATATCAAATATATATACTATAATAAATAAAATAGTAAAATCAATACGGAATAACATTTTAAATGAATCCACATACATAATTATCACTATTAGCAATCAGAAACCAAACCTCATAATAAATATACTTGTGGTCTAATGGCACCCGGTTGCACACCCACATGGGAGGGGGTGGGTTCGAGACTCAGTTAAGATTTGGTTAAGAAAGTAGCTATGAACATATACTACATTATAACGGAGTCAACAGTAAAAATAATAATAATAATAATACAATGCATTAATCATCAGTCAATAAATTTGTCCCAATATCTAAAGCATTAAACATATTTGTGTACGGTGAGGAGATGAAGAATATGATGATGCAGCCCACAAAATTAAATATATATAATGCTTGAAAGGAACAAGAACACAAATATGAATGGAATTGTAGTCATTCACGTAATTAACAAGTATGTTTAATGCTTTAAACATAACCATACGATTATACACATACGAAATATTTAAACATATTTTTCATATTTCGTACTCCATCATCAAATGCGAATTCAAGATTTTGTAATATCTAAATTTGATTTTGTACTGCATCATCAAATTAACAAATCTCAGTGCTGCATCATCAAATACGAAATATGAAAAATATGAAAAACAATGAGTTGCGTCATCAACATAGATACGTAAGATAATTATGAAAAAAAAACATTTTTTAAAGAAAAATCACATGTTCTTAAACCTGGCTTCGATACTAAATTTAAGATTCCTATTGTACGTAAGATTTTCAGAACACACGATTTTCACATGCTTTAATTAGTGTTTAATGAATATACGTGGTTCCATGGTTTTCCTACGGTTGATTGACTGGAGACTTTATTTTTCGCTCTAGACCTTTAACATTCTCTTAATCTAAGAACTCTGATTGAGAGAAAGTTTTAGTTTTTTTTGAAGGTTAAAAAGAGGACCAGAGTGTCAGGATAATTAAAACATTCTCAAGTTCCACCAACGTAAGAAGTTACCTAATGAGCAGTTGAAACTACTCTTTTATCTTTTGATTGACCATTAATGAATTAGTTCATTTTACATTTAAATGAATATTTATCATAAATAGGGAACTTAAAATAATTAATTAATGAGCCACAAGAATAATAATAATTGTTCTAACATATCGTCCATACATAATTATGTTGGGTGAAAGCAATGTGAGCCTTTTTGCATATTTTATTATATTGACCAGGTTAATGGGTGCATTTAGGGATAGAACAAGTATCTCGATCTTTATTGTGGGATGAAAATTTCTCTCTCAAAGTGTTATTGGATCTTAGGGTTTGTGACACTTTCAAGAAAGTGGTTAGAAATTTATTATGGACAAGGAGAGAAAATATCATCCTGTGTGTTGGGTATGAGAACGTAATTCTAGATATTATTGAAAATAGTAATTGAGAAGATAAATACAAATTAAAGTGAGTCCTATACTCCTATATAGACTATACAAGACTTTAGAGTCCAATGTAAAATAAAATACAAATATAAATAGATTCTTAATACTCACCCTCAAGCTCAAGTAGGATGACTATAACAACATTATTGAGCTTGTCACGAAGCAGAGTAAAACGAGGACAAGCCAACGGTTTAGTGAATATGTCAGCAATATGATCATTTGTAGAAATAAAATTAACCTGAAGCTCCCTCTTTGCCACTTTATCACGTACGAAGTGGTAATCAATCCCAACGTGTTTTGTGCGCACATGAAAAACAGGATTAGCACATAGATATGTAGCACCTAGATTATCACACCATAGTTTAGGAGACAATGTGAGAGGCAAATCTAATTCACGCATCAAAGCCACAAGCCACGTAACTTTAGCTGATACATCCGCCAAAGCCTTATACTCGCCTCCGTAGATGAACGAGCCACAGTTTTTTACTTTGACAAGACCATGAAATTAAATTAGCGAGAACCAAGATAGACCGCATAGACACTGGTTGATTTACGATCCTCAGGCGAACCAGCGCAATCAGAATCACTAAAAGCATGCAACACATTTGAGGAGGACTTCTATAAAAGCAAACTACAGTGTAATGTACCTTTGATATACCGGAGAACCTGTTTCAACATGGCCCATTGTGTCACAGTAGGGGAGTGCATGTGTTGACAGAGGTTGTTAACATCATAAGACAGATCAGGACGAGTCACAGTTAGATACTATAGAGCCCTAGCTAAACCCTTGTATTGTGTGAGATCAGCATATGGCTCAACCGACTCATCAAAAGTCCGTGCAACAGAGAGAGACATGACCAAGGCTTTACAGTTAACCATACTTGTTCGCTTCAAAATGTCACTCATATAACGACATTGAGAAAGAAGCACTAGTACAGATATGGGCATCCGCTACCCTTGTAAAGGGATTTCCGCTACCCTTCTACAAGGGTAGCGGATGCGAGGGTCGCTGAAAGCTATCGGCTTTCCGCTACCCTTGTGGAAGGGTAGCGGATAATTGCCTATCCGCTACCCTTCTACAGATAGAAGGGTAGCAGATTCATTTTTTGTTTTTGTTTTTGTTTTTAATTCGATAAGCATCCGCTGTAGAAGGGTAGCGGATGCAATTATATTTTATTTTTTTAACGGATTATTTATTTTATTTTTAAAATTATTTTATTAATTTTAAAATTTCAAAATTATTTAAAAAATCCTGAACAGAATTATATATACTAACAAATTAACCATCAACGCAAGGCTAATCATCATCAACATAATATTATCACACATACACTTTTAATACATGCAATATAATAATCTCACAATATAATCCACCTAAATACTTTCAACACAATAATAAGTTTAATAATTTATAAACAAAAGATAATACTTAATCTCAAAACAAGTTACATGCACTCTGAAGAGTATTTTGCCCATGACTTCAATTTCCCATATCCAATTTCTTCCTCTGCACACTCTACCATCTGCCCCCGCTAATGATTCATCACCATCCTCCATTTTTATCTATGAAAACAAATGAAGTTAAGAAAAAAAAATTAAGTAATAACAGCTTTTGCACATAAGTTCAGTGCATCTTAGAAACAGGAAAAAAGAAAATTAAGAATTAATGAGTCATAACTTCTAACCTCAGAATTTGCCTTTTCAACATCTTCTACACACTCTTCAGGCCCCTGCCCTTGGATTTTAATCTATGCATCATCAAGTAATGCAAAATACACAAAACAATAAATTATTAATTAGTAACACATTTTGCAAAGAGGTTCGTTCACCATCTAATATTTTCATTAAAATAGAATGAAAAAGTCAGAGCTAAATGTGAGGCCTGTGAGAGGCGGAGGTTTGAGCAGTCTCGCGATCTCAGATCTAGTTTTAAATTTGTTTTTTGTTTTTCTTTTTTAAATCAATTTTTTTCAGCTGTCCTTTCTTTTAGAAAGGGTAGCGGATATTTATATTAATTAAAATATCCACTACCATTTCTAGTAGCAAGGGTAGCGGAAAGTCCATCCGTTTTGTTAACCGCTACCCTCGTTTTTGAAAGGGTAGCTGTTTCTTATTCATTAATTTACAATTATGCTACCGTCCTCTTTTTTTTTTTTTTTTTTTTTTACAATACACTACCCTTCTTTAAAGAAGGGTAGTCTAAAGTCATATTTCTTTGCTCTATTTTGTACTAGTGAAGCATACCATTAGCCACAGAAACAGTCTCAATACTAAAAAAAAAAACAAAGGATCACCCATATCATGCACCTTAAACACAATAAACAACTGACCAAATTAGAAACACACTTTGAGTCACTGGCCATAATAAGGATATATCAACATATACTAAAAGATACACATGAGTGTCATTGGCTAAATAAATGAATAAAAACATATCAGTCTTAGAATAACAAAAACACACCGACACCAGAAACTCATGCAAATATTTGGGAGGTAATTAAAAGGGAAAGTTAGGGGCAATGATTCCAGAACTTAGCATTTCCTCCACCATTTCCCCTATGACATTCTTTTGCTCATGTGAGTACCGGTAGGGGGCAAGGAAGGGTTTAGGGTTTAGAAGAGAAATAAATATTTCATTGATAAAAACTTGCATGGGAGGAAAAACAGACTCCACTCCCTGATAAAAACTTGATAAGACTCCACTACATAATATACAAGGTAAAATGTTTTTTTTTTTACTAAGTATAAGTTTCCATCCATTCGTTGTAATTCTAAAAAAAATAAGAATTGAATTGGAGTCTTGCGGATACTAATTTTGAAACTTAATTTAAAATAGTTGGTATGATTTCAATTATGATTCAATCTGTGCAATGTAGGATTCTTTTTTAATTAATTGTTCGAAATAGTAATCATGCATTGACATAAACCTTACATTCTTACTTAAATTGAGTGAAAAGTCACCTTGGAAACAAAATAGCCGGATCTCTTGTATCTGCGTGGGACCATAAAAAACATTAGAAAATGGGAACAGAGCGTGATAATGCTATTGGCACTACTAGCTAGCTGCTACCACTATAAGATCATCAAATCAGCTCAAAATTTCATATATCAACCTGAAATGACTGTGGATTAGAAAGCGTTTATTCGGACGCACCTGATTCTGCGTCCTACGATGATTTTGTACATTGATTTGACCCGTGAGTGACATCTATCTTTGGATTCGTGAAATATGGCAAAGGCAAAAACTTGTGTAAGACCGTTTCACCGTGAGACGGGTCGGATCAATATGCAGATGTAATACTTATATGCTCAAATGTAATACTAATTAAGAATAAAATTTGTGTTACTTATAAGAGTAAATGTAATACTTTTACGGAAAAATATAATACTTTTATATTTCGATTTAAAAGTATTACATTTTTCCTCCAAAGCATTATATTTTCCATGTATAACTAAGGGGCATTTGTCAACATTACTTATTATGAAAAATGTATTACTTTTTCTCTTACAAGTAACAAAATTTGTATTCTTGATTAGTATTATATTTGAACGTATAAATATGACATTTGCACATATAAGTATGACATTTGCATATTGTTTCGACCCGAACCGACCCGTCTCACAAATAAGGATCCGTGAGACGGTCTCACACAAGTGTGACCCTATGGCAAATTATATCATCAATCAAAATCTATCTTTTGTTGTAAATCCTGATTCAAAAATAACATTATGATTCTATACATGCAGTTGACATATTATGTACATATCTTATGTGCCTGCCGTTAAGATAATATGTACATGCAGTTAATAATTTATTTGTCAGTAATTATTATGTTATGTTTGTAGTTATCATATTATGTATTTCAATTTGTTTATAGGTACAAAACTTAATCGGACGACAGAGACAAGTACAAAAATTATGAACTACAGGTACAAAATATATTAACAGCACAACTATAAGTTTTGACCAGAATTTACAATGTAATATCAACCCCTAACCCATGGTATTGAAATTGGTGAAACACACAACCAACATACGTAGTGGTGGAATACACACATGCACAGTAAGAATCCTACGCGGAGAAATGTGTGGTTAGGAAGTGAGTGGGCCGCATGCCCGCATCCACCGAAATGGGTGCCTTCAGACAGTGACTTCCACTAGGCAAACAAGAGGACCAAGCAACACCATATCTTTTGCAATCTCTAGGATTGAGATGGATAAGACCCTCTATAATGGACACCTTTCAATTTGCATTTCCATCCAACATCGCCATAGTCAAAAACTCCCTATGTTACCAACAACTTGTGGCCCGGCCTAGTGGGAAGAATTCGATTCTTCTTAAAATAAAAGTCTCGTGTTTAAATAAGGCCTACTTTAACCAATTTGGTTAGTATGACTGGCTGTACACTCTTGTCTTTTAAGAGATGTCAGAATTCGAACTCTCTTTCGTATGAAAAAAATTAAATTGGTCACTACTACTTACCCCTTAATTGAGTCGTCCGATGTGAACTGGGATTATAGTCTGAGTATGGTATTTATTTAAAGTTGTCTCCTACAATTAGAGTCTGCTCAGTAAACCTTGTGGTCCGACAAAAATTAAAACAAAGGTGTACTTTGTCACTGTCACCAAGAAACCAAACGCGGGTTGGCCGCCACAGCACCCCATGGTGCTATTGGACTGTATCGCCTCTCCTAAAGGTGTTGGTCGAAGAGCTATAACCGCGGACATAACCAGCAAGTATTCAGGCAATACAAACACAACTAGGTAGATAGTATAAGGGCTCTAATACCAAATGATAAATATAAATGTAATTTAACATTGATTGAATGTAAACTTTAGCAGAAGCGGACGTGATATTGATCTCCAACCATAGTTGATGTCCTCTCAGTTGTGTTGCCTCTTGAGTGGTAGAATTTCAGGTAAAAGGTTAGACATTTTGTCCTACTCAAAACCTTAGATGGTGCATGTACTTGGATTATTTTGATCAGCAGTATAAGTACCTGAACTATATGTGCTATATATTGTATATATATATCATATATCCCATCAATATATGCTTTATATAGAATTTTTGGTTATGACTAACAGACAACTTTAGTCATTCAGTTCAACAAAACTACTTAATAAATCTAATCAACTTGCATCACATAATTAAAGCGATACTATATAAGTATAGAACATATATTATATCAGAGCTAATTTCTGCAATGAATTTAATTGAAAATTGAGTCTTAAAGCGCTATAATGTATATAAAAATCCCCAATGTTGTTTCCGGCATGTGTTTTAACCAAGGAAATTACCCATGGAACCGCCTTGTTTCCCTCTGATCTGCACATGAAATCCTTATCTGTTTTCTGTGTTCACCATATGTATATGCGCATTATATGGGTTCAGCTACATTAATTGTATGGGTAGAAGAGAGTTAAACTTGTGTGGGATATGCACAAGAAGTACCAGAATGGATGCCTAATTCTTGATTGAGTCCCCACCATGCATGAAATGTGCATGTCAGCACGTGAACATTCAACAAGTATACCTCTGATCTTCTGCCATTACAGCCTAGCTTGTTTGCAAATTTTTACTCCTTACAACTTGCATAGCTATAGTAGCAGTCCAATACTTAAATTTCAAGTACATGTAAGGTGAATTAAAAATACTATAACAACATTTAATTCAGGATATGTGCATAGCATGATTCCCGAAGTATTTATAATTTTATTGAGATTGTAATAATTTTAATTTTTGTATATTAACCTTTATTTATTTTTGTCTAACCACATATTTTCTAAGTTCATTGACTAGCAACCACACACCGAAAATAATTCTATTCATGCTAAGTAGGACCTCAAAGGGTAACAAATCTTTAATTGATTGTTTGGATGTGAGATTATGAAACTTAACATTGCATGATTAAGCTAATTAATTTTGTTTTCAAAAAAAAAAAGTTAATTAATTTTGGAAGCTATTAAAGATGTATGATCTAGTGATACCAGTTTATATATATCCAAAGTGTTTAAATAACAACTGCATTGCATTATAGTTTTAACACAAATTTACTTGTTATTTAAGATTAATAATAA
>CM008331.1:5121332-5132537 GCA_002525835.2 Ipomoea batatas
TCTATAAGAACATTCTATTTAATTATAATATAATTAATTATAATATTATTGTAACATGACTATTTTAATTGGAATGTCCTTGTTTTAATGACATCTTAACGGAGGACCAAAAATGGTCATATCACAATAATACTATAACTAAATAGAGAAGTTCTGTGACTAAAAGTAGATTAATAACTGTAAATCTAGGACAAAATGGAATTAACTCTATTAATAATGTCATAGAGTACATTATTAACTACTCTAATATGCAGTATATTCACAAATTTCACGTTTCCTTTTCTGGTTTCTTTGATTTTCTTTTAACCACCTAGGAGGATTGGGAATGAACAGAGACATTTCATATGATGTTTTGAAGTCATGCTTTTTATTTTTCTCAAAAAAAAAAGTCATGCTTTTAGATCTTAGCAATTGGATTAAGGTTTTGTAGTTATTTCTTAATTTATGCAGTATAATTAATTATATTATATAACCTTCATGAATGATTTTTTTTTCTCTCTCCCTCTCATTATTATTTTTTTTTTGAGTACTACTGACTCTGTTTACAATGTAGTATCTGTTCATAGTTATGTTCTCAATCTAATGAAACATAGAAATATTACGTAAATGATTTTAACCACGTAAAATTTTTATAGGAAAACAAATCAACAAAATGAAACCAAAAAAATCAATGCTAATATAGGAATACTATATATAGACGATTTCAAGTTTAAGCATGAAAAGTTATTATAGAAAAAAATAAATCTAACAAAATTTACCATTAAAGAGTAAATATTTTGAATTAAGTTTACCTTCTCTTGTAAGAAATTTGAGTTATAAATTATGATTTGTGAACTAACCTCGAAAGAAAACACTCAAGCAATTACTTCTTTCACGTAATACTAAAAACTATGAACGTGAACTATAGTCTCTTATCTTACCCAAAAGTGTAAAAACCCGAACATAGTAGCATTGCAAGAGAAGAGATTATACCAGATTTACGAGACTAAGGATGAGAGGAAATTCAAGAAAAGAAAAGAAATTTAGTAAGAAACCTTGGATTTGTGAGTAGAGAAGAGATGGGAAGTCGTCGGTTCGCTGCTAGAGAAAAAGGAGCCGCCGAGGCGGAGGGATAGAGAGAATCAGATAAAAAAAATGTATAGAATGTCTAACTCGTGTAACCTTAAAACCTAACTATTCCTTATATATTATCCATATATTTCGAGTTTCGAGTCGAATCCGATACCAAAAATGTAAACCCACGCCCAAACCGAACAAACCCGTGATAGTAGTGCTCCGGTTCAGCTCGAAGCGGATCAAACCCGTGAAAATTCCTATTTGACCCGAAATATGCCAACTCCTAGTCGTGGATGACATGTTTTGTACTAGTGCATCCATTAAGTTTTGTGTGTTTATCAATGAAGGCACACGAAAGGGCAAGGAAAAATTTGACAAGTTTATCACACAACATTTTATTTGTTTTAGTGTTATACAACTGATAGAACTAAATGATCCCGTATCAACTGTGTATATAACAATAGATGTACAATATAGAAACAGATACAAGGATTTAACCCAAATAGTTCTTTCATTTATTGCTCTTGAATAGTTTTAGAGAGGGGGGAGAGCATTGAATCTTGGGTCTTATTTAGAGAGAGAGGGGAGTGGAAAAAGCCCATCAAAAGTAAAGGGCTAAGACCCTATATATAGGTCTAGAAGCTAACCGAGCTGTTTGACATTGGCCCGAATCATTTGAACTCGACCCGACTAGAAAACGAGAGCGTGGATGTATCTGGAGGTAGAATCGAGAAATATTCCCTATTTTGTTTCACTCAATGCATAATAATAATAATAATAATAATAATAATAATAATAATAAATCTAGAAAATTGAATAATTGATGCTGTGAACGCAACATATTATAACTTTATAAGTATTACAAATGTAACTTTAAGCATTATAAGCATATCATTTCCAAGCATATTAGTAAAGTTTTTGCATTATAGTAACATCCTACAGGCCAAAGACCTTGTAGTCTAGTGGCATCCGGTGTTCCGGTTAACACTCCCACATGGATGATGAGAGTTGACTCTTTATGCTTCATTAGGTTGAGAAAGTAGCTATGAACAGATACTACAGTGTAACAGAGTCAGTAGTACTCAAAAAAAAAAAAAAACATCCTACAGGAATCGTGGGGCTTTACTTCACAAATGAAAGCCCACTCCAATAACAATGTTCCACTTTGCTTTGCATCATCTTGGGACGTCTGTTTTCGGCATATTATTCAGTAGACCCGGTCCATCTTGCAAGGTGGATTCGGGTCCAAAAATACACAATTTATATATTGAATGATCACAATTTTTATATACTAAATGTTCACAATTTACATACTGAATGGTCACAATTTTATATACTAAATGTTTACAATTTAAATTGTGAACATTCACTATGTAAGTTGTGAACATTCAATATATAAATTGTGTATTTTGACTCGAGTCCACCATGCAAGGTGGACCCGGGTCCATGGCATAACTGTTGTTTATGTTCCTTAATCTTTAAACTGTAATTAATCTAAATTACTACGCATGCATGATTCTTGTGTAACCTACGCACCAACCCGTATAATTTGTACCTACACGGGTTATATTGGTCAAGTTGAAAATCCTCCAACCTAATACGCTTAAAATATGGGTTAAACGGGCCCAACTTAGCGGGCTTGCCCATTTTGACAACTCTTTGTGGTAGTGATAGTGGTGATTTTATATCAGATTCCACATTGTAAAGCGACCCTTGTCCATGGTATAATTTGCGACAAATTTTTATGTGGATCATGGTCCACAAAATGATATATGGACCATAAAAATGTATATTTTTAATATACTAAAATTATATTATTTGTATACTGAATATACATTATTTAATAATATATTTTCAGTATTCAATTAATACATTTTTATTTATAGCCTACAGAGCTACTTGCGCCATGATTTACACAATAATGATGGGTAATTTGCCATATTACTATCGATGGGCCAATTTTATGATACTAGACACTTTATTGAACCAGGCCCAGTGAATGCAAAGTAATCAAATGTTAATCCTGAAACTTTATGAGTGAATTATAAAAGCAGACGTGAATAAAAGGTGATGGGATATTTACACTCATATTGCTAAATATAGAAACATAATATGTTAACGACAGACATATAATATATTAATTGTAGTAGGTATAATACAATTAGCATATTATGTCATTGTAATTAACATAACATGTGCCTTCAATTTATTTATATAATATATTTACTGCAAACACATAATTTAAATGTCATTTTGGATTAGGTCAACAATGTAAGGTAGACCTCGATTTATGGTATAATTTGCCATAATAGTTACTATTGATGAGCCAATTTGGGGTGACAAGGGAAACCTTTAGATCAACCACTACTCGAATGTGTACTAGATAAGAGCTGCCTCATTTGTTGTAGTTTTTTTATGAATTTTTTGCATGGCATGTAGGAGAGAGAATGAAGTGAGAAGAGAAAAAAAAAAAAAAAAAAAGGAGAAGAAAAGGAAAAAAATAAATTCTTAAAGAAAAAAAAAACTAAAGGCTATTTATGTGCTTAGAAGGCACTAAATAAGCCTTCCTGGAGCGAACATTGATACACACACGCAACAATCTGCGAAATTTTCCCCCTTCTCCTAAAAGTGAATCGCACCCAAAAATTATATTTGTAGGAGAACACACTACTCCAAAAACCCCATCTCCTATTAAATAAAAATCAATCATTAATTTGTTTTCCTCACAAACTGAGCAAATTAAAAACCCTTAATAGGGTTGCTCTAAGTTCCCTCTTACCTTGTTATCCTATCTGTCGAAGGACTACAAGGAGGTAAATCAATTTAAATTTTTCATAGCTAATCAACTTAAACTAAAAGGGTCACACTTGTGTGAGACCGTCTCACGGATTCTTGTTCGTGAGACGGGTCGGGTCGGGTCAAAGCACCATACAAATGTCATACTTATATGTGCAAATGTCATACTTATATGCTCAAATATAACACTAGTCAATAATACAATTTTTGTTATTTGAGAAAAAGTAATACATTTTTCATAATAAGTAATGTTGACAAATGTCCCTTATTTATAAGGGCAAATATAATACTTTTGAGGACAAATGTAATACTTTTAAATCGAAATGTAAAAGTATTGTATTTTCTCTTAAAAGTATTATATTTACCCTTATAAGTAACAAAATTTTTATTCTTGATTAGTATTACATTTGAACATATAAGTATGACATTTGTGCATATAAGTGTTACCTTTGCATCTTGACCCGGCCCGGCCCGACCCGTTTCATGGTGAGACGGTCTCACACAAGTTTTTGCCAAACTAAAAAGGTTGAAATTTAAACTCGTGATCTTGTGATTATACGTTTGTATCTTTAGCTTTCTTAGCTAAGATTATCTCTAATGGGCCTATAATATAATAGTAGACACTTTACTGAACCAGATCCATGTATGGAAAAGTAATCAAATGTTATTCCTGAAACTTTATGAGTGAATTATAAAAGGAGATATGAATAAAAGGTGATGGGACATTCACACTCATATTGAGTGAATTATGAAAGTAGATATGAATAAAAGGTTATGGGACATTCACATTCAATTCATATTGTTTTCAACTATTCTCAGTGTCCATTCTATTTTGATAGTAAGGTTATTAGCAGTAGCACCTTTCTAATTTTTCCTCATTTTCAAAATGTTATATTAAAAAATTTGTAATGGTTTACTATTTACTTTCCATACATACAATTCTCTCACATTTTTCAGAAATAGTCCGACCTTCATATCACCTTATTAAAAAATATAATTTTTTTATCAACAAAGTAATAATAATAGTTATTATTATAATAAAATAATAATAAACAAATCCAAAAGCAAATTGCATATCAGATGCAATTTTGACACAAATAGCATTTGTTGCAATTCTTGTGTGTCAAATTACAACAAATCATGCCAAAGGCCTTGTGGCATAGCTGAGGCCCTCCCAATAGTATTAAAAAAAAACCACATAGGATTTGCAATTATCTATCTTCTCATGCGTGTGGATAGCGTACGACTATTTCCATCCATGCAATTATCTTTCACTTTCAAAATGTTAAATTACTAAATTTATAATTATTTATTATTCACTCTACGTCCATACAATTCTCTCTCATGTTTCAAAAGTGGTCCAACCTTCAAATCACCTTAACAAAAATATTTTTTTCTTTTATCAATAAAAAATTCTTTTCTACAATTAATCTCTTTTATCTAAATACAAATTAATTTAGGATATTAAAAAATTAATATTTCACATAAAAATTTAAAATAAATATTACGAAAAATTAAAAATTATGAAAAAGAAATATTAATTCATATTTTAAACTCCAAGTACATTAAAATTACTACAATTTAAAAGCTGAATATAAAAATATTACAAATGTTGACATAAATTTAATCATTCGTTTCTTCCCACCAAACCGGTTACATATCTCTTCGTCAAGTCTTCTTTTAGTCAACGATTTGTTGGCCTATTGCAAATCATAGCATGATTTCGAATATATTCTTCATTTCGAATCAAGTGATGTTCTGTACTTTCAGGAATGCATACATTGAAATTTCCAATTTCATCACTACAATCAAAATCAACATTATACAAATACTGTTTATCCTCTACAATCATGTTGTGCATGACTATACATGCTCTCATAATTTGTCCTAAGTGTTTCCTTGCACCACATGCGTGCTAGGTTAGAAATGATGGCAAACCGTGCTTTGAGCACCACATATGAGAAGCAAATGGAAAAATTTCTAGATAACTAATTGTATGATGAATTTAATTTCAATGTATGAATGAATAAGAAGTATGCATTTAACTATTAATATGTTATTTTATTTTTTTAATTTCAAAATTAAACAAATAAATATATACATTTAATTTTTTAATTTAAATTAAAATGTTATTTTAATTACATATATATAATTTTTATTGTTAACAAAATATTAATCCCACAACAACAACAACAACAAAAACAACAACAACAACAACAATAACAACAACAACAATAATAATAATAATAATATAAAAGTGGTGCTTGCAAGTCTGACACCAGAATTGCATTTGTTGCAATTTGGCAGTGTCAAATTGCAAACACGTTGATGAGTAAAGTAGTGATAGTAAAAAAAGATGAAAAAGTCGTTCCGCTGAGTACTGGCGCTATGATACGTACTTGTATGAATTGCAAGATTCTAGACGCTAATGTATTGGAATTCAGAAGGATCCAAGCAAATTATCACTGAGTATGGAAAATAAAAGGAATGCAAATTAAACAGGGAATAAACTATATGAGTAAAGATGGGTCTAGATTAGGGGTATTGCTTTCTTGATGTACTAACAATCTCAGAATTAGGGGAAAAACAATTCATCAAGGAAATTATGGCAATGCACAAAAGAATTCAGGTTCAAGCTACCGTAGTAATCAATAAACAAGAATTAGAATAGGATTGCCTTACTTTCGTGATGCATCAATCCTAACCCTTAAAACACAAACACATTATAAACCCCAAATACCCATATTTTCATAGTAGGAAAATTGCATTTAAAATTGGTTAGCCTCGAGTCTTTCATCCAACTTTCGTTGAGATGAAATCCTCTCCAAAACAAGTTAATAATTGTTGGCCATTGATAGGTGCCAAAGATAGCCGTGTTTTGAGGGGTATTTAGGAATAGAATATGCTACATTAGATGTCCTTTAGACCTAAAACATGCTAGAGTAGCTCAATTCCATCGCATATAGGTTTAGGGACTAATTGCGGGTGTGTTTGCTATAAATTGCACAAAGCTGATATTTCGTAGGGCATTCTGGCGACAGCTCGGTAAAATGGGCATAACCGGAGCTAGGAGTGTCCAAATGTGGTGAGGCAAGTTGCTATGGAACCACAACTTTAAGGGATACAGCCTAGAAGAAGACAACAAAAGCTAATTTTGGGTCCACGTAGCCTCCATGCGTGGATTAATCGTGGATGAATTCCAGTACGCATCCACGTGAGCATCCACGCGTGGATGAGCTCGTGGACGCGACATGCGGAAGGAAAATTAAAAAGGGCAAGTCTATTTAAGAAAGCTAGTTAAGATTTTTTAGGAGAGACCTCATTATTCACATTTTCAATGTTAGATTAGGAGTAGGGTTAGAAATCCTAGATAGAGAAAGAAGATTGAAAGGAGATTGAATGATGGATTGATTGCTTGCTCACATTTGGTATATTCCTTTACTTTCTTGCAATTGCTTTTGAATTCCTTTGTTGAATCCCTTCTTCTTTTGATTTCATTTGCATCTCTTATTGTCTTGTTATTTTAATCTAGATCTTGAATGTTAGATGATGTTTGCTAAGCCCATGAGTGGCTAGATCCTAGGGTAGGGCTAGGATTGAAAGAGCTTTGCATTTATGATTTGAGAATGTCCAAATGAGACTTGATTTCTCTTTGATCTTGCTAGATTGTGTGCATGTTGTGATTGATCTTGTTGTGTCGGAGCCCCGATCTCTCCAAGAGCCTAAGATCACCCATTTGGCGAGATATCGCAAATGGGTGAGAGCTAGATGTTCACATCTCCCGCCCTCTATTCGGGAGGATGAGGCTCGAAGGGAACTCGTAGGCAAGGTTTTTGATAAAATTCCCCAATCGACTGAGGATTGGGAGCTCGAGTGTGAAGTCACTCGGGATTGTATAATGAGTCCCTTTAGTAAGATCAATATGTAATCTAAGCCTCCACGTAGCCAAATAATGCAAGCTCCGATATATCCAAGCCCCATCCACTTTGCTTTAGTTATGTTTTAATAATGATAGTACCGTTCAAACTTATGTCTTGTTATCCTCTTGTTCTAAGCTAGTTCTTGTAACTCTTACTTCTTAACATCCTAAATGCCAACATGTTATTCGATTCCAATTTTACATCCTTGAGACCGACACTCGGGGACTTTTCCTTGTTTTAACACTCATCCATCTCACCATAAACTGCACCTTCAAAATGGCGCCGTTCCCGGGGATGACAAACGGTTTTTGAATTGTGTTTGACATTTATGAAGTTAATTGTTAAGAGTTCTTGAATTGCTTTTTCTTTTCCTTATTTTGTTTTCTTATTTTTGGATATTTGATTGCAGAAGTGAGCTTATTTGCCTTGCATATCTTGTTGCTCACTTGCAACTACTTTAGGTTGCAAAGATTTGTTGTTTGGTTAAGCTTTGTGCATGAAATTTTTGTTGAAAATCACTTGAAAGCTTACCAATGAGTGCTTATATGAATCCCATGGTTATCCACACCATGGAGGACAATGTTGGAGAGGTTCTCTACCCCAACCATATATCTATTACCCCCATTCTACCTATGCTTACCCTCCACCAACATATCACTACGCACCTCCAAATCCTTGGATTGGCTTCCAAAGTCGAGAGATCATCTACACTCGGGGACTTTTCCTCATTTTACCACTCATCCATCTCACCATAAACTACACCTTCAGCTATCAATCACTAACAAGAGGAATTAACAATCTAATTCAAACATAAGAACTCTAGGTCAATAAATTATCACCTTTATGCAATAATCACAACCTTAGCATCAAGAATAGCAATATAATCCTAATCCAAACCCAAAAGCTAACTACTCACGCATTATAATGGTAAACAAAGCAAAGCTATAATGAATAATAACCATAAACATTGCAAAAAAAAAAAACAATAATGGAAAGAAAGCTTTACTAATGAAGAAGAAGAAATCCAACTCCAATCCGCAATCTAAGCTTGAAATTAAATCAATCTATGTAAAATTAGGCTAAACTATGCTAGGAAAATCTAAAGAGAAGAGGAAAATAAGTCAAGACAAAACTAGCTAGGGTTCGGAATCCCCCAAATTGAAGAAAAAATGCTGAATAAATAGCAACAGTGCAGACCTCATGGCCTACCTCATGGCCGTGGGCCTGGTCGTGAGGTGTCTTCCAACTATGTTTCTTGTTTCCTTTCGTGGTCTGCTACTTCTTTCCTTCCTTAGGCAAGTTCATTTGCTTTCAAAATTGATCTAAAACATTACAAAATCCTTCCTTTGCTACTCGTTATGGGCAATTGCACCTTTAGACACAAAATACATAAACGAGTCTCAATTTCCATTAAAAATTAAACAGTTAAACTAAAAAACAACTAAAATAGGGAGTGAATAATGGTTCAGAATCAAAGATATTACACGTCATTTAAAAGAAAAAATAAAAGAAAGAAAAGCTATGTCAGATTGCAATGCCTCTTAGTTTCACCAGGGTAGATGGCCTCAGAAATTTTTGTAACTTTTTTAAGGTGAGAAAATTATTAACATATTTGGTGAACCTTTTAATATTAAAAAAAAAAGATTAAAGAATTATAAAATAAAATTTTTAAAATAAAGAAAAATATATTTAGTATATAGGGTTACAATTCTTTTTCTAATATAATGGAGAAGTATAAAACTTATTCAATAACATGTTTATCTTTTTTGGATGTCAGATAATTTTTTTCCTTATAAATACACTGTATTTGTTTCTCATGCCATCTTTGTTCAGTTCTTATATCGTGGACCGCGGTCCACAATGTATTTGTTTCTCATACCATCTTTGTTCAGTTCTTATATCGTGGACCGCGGTCCACAATGTATTTGTTTCTCATGCCATCTTTGTTCAGTTCTTATATCGTGGACCGCGGTCCACAATGCATTGTGGACCGCGGTCCCAAAACGACGTCGTTTTAGTAAGTGGGAGACGGAGCCCCGTAATTGACACTACAGTTCATTCCAAAAGATACTGCCTTACATTTGTTTTGATATTATCGAATGAAACTATAGTTATATCAAAATGTTACTGTAGTTGTGTTGAAATGTAACTGCAGTGTATATGAAAAGATACTGAATAACAGTTTCACATTTGTGTTTGATATTATCGAATGAAACTGTAGTTATATCAAAATGTAACTGTAGTTGTGTTGAAATGTAACTGTAGTGTATATGAACAGATACTGAATAACAGTTTCACTTTTGTGTTTTTATATTATCGAATGAAAATGTAGTTATATCAAAATGTAACTGCAGTATATATGAAAAGAAAGTGAGTGGCGCGAATTCATCCGTCTGTTTTCATTAATCAAAACGACGTCGTTTTGGGACTGCGGTCCACAATGCATTGTGGACCACGGTCCACGATATAATTTGCGATCTTTGTTACGGTTTTACCTATTTAAAGAAAGATAACACTTTACATATGAAGAAATTGTTACAACACCAACAAAATAAAAAGTTACAATTCAATTAAAAAAAAGTACAAATCATGTTGCTTTTTCTTCTTCTTCGACAAATTTTCTACTATACATATTCGTTGCCAAACATATTCTATTGATCGCAATATGGTTTTATACTACACAGAAGAACTATTCTTCGGATTGTAGTATAAGCTAAGCATATTATATATAAGGAGTTTGTCTATTTCATCATTTTGTGGTAATAGTGTAAGTTAGTATTTCATTTTTATATGATAATGGTAAGGTAGAGATAAAAAAAAAATTCTAAGAAAGTTGAAACAAATAAATAACTTTCTTGGTAATTTAATTATTTTAAATTTAGGATTACATCATATATGTTAACTAAAATTTTCAACAAAAATAATTTTTTAAATCTATAATAATTATTTTTTTTTCAAAAAATTAATTGATAGGCGAGCATCTAACAATCTCTAAGAATATTTGTATTTCATAGTTAAGAAACATTTAAATTACAGTGAATTTTGTTTCTTGCAGGGATTTGGAAATGTACAAAGGCGCAGGATCCAAGCCCGAAACTTGTGCTTCCTGCCATCTGGAATCGGCATTTTAATCGGACTGCCAACCCAATCCCACCTTAATCTGCAATATAATTAAATGAGTTAGAGCGGTCTGAATATAAGAGTTTGGTAAATTATTGCATGGACCATGGTCCACACAGCTGTCTGGATCAAAAATAAAAAAGTACATTATTTTTGTACTGAAGGTACATTATTTTTGTATTGTAGGTACATTATTTGATAGTATATATCAAATAATGTACTTTCAGTACAAAAATAATGTACCTTAAAATAATGTACCTACAGAATAAAAATAATGTACATTCAGTACAAAAATAATGTACTTTTTATTTTT
>CM008331.1:5149610-5160009 GCA_002525835.2 Ipomoea batatas
ATAATGAAAACTGAGCAAAAATGGCGAGTGATGTGCATGGAGGATGGGCCATTGTTTCTTGTTTGGTGCCTCTCATGTGGCCCTGTCGTCTACTCACCTCTCAAAATCACTTTTAATTGCTTCCTTTTTGTTTATTATAATGCTTTTTTCCATACCCCTACCTAGCTAGCTAGCTGCTGTTAAGTGTTAACTAATAATATTATACTCTCATTTAGCCCTGTTATTAAATAAAATTTCTAATCTTGTAATAATATATATACTTGCTACTCTCTATTATATTCACTCTTGTATACTTTTTAAAAATATTCTACAAGTAAATTACTAAAATAGTTCTTGATTTTACCCTTTTTTTGTTACCTAGGCCTTAACTGTAAGAGGTATTTTTAAGTCTCATCATATTTTCAATTCCCGTTTGTATTGTAAATTATACTGTGGACCGCGGTCCACAGTGGATTGTGGACGTGGACCATGGTCCACGGTATAACAACTGACCGCGTTTGTATGGGCTGATTCACCATATTAATAGTTTATTTCATCAATATATTTCATTTGATAGTTAAGAGTATTATTAGACCAAATTAAAATTGGAGAAATAATATGGTTAGTTGTAATGGAGTAACTATTTTAATTTGATAATTTACTCTAGGGTATGGAGAAGATGAATGGTATGTTACAGCATGTTTTATATATTCTTAGGACAATGGTATAGACATGATGAATGGTATGTTACAACATGTTTTATTCTTACGACAATTTGATAAATAATTATTACCAGACAAGAGACAACATTCTTGTATCTTGTATACTTCGTACCAATTAGATTCCAATCGTTGCTGCTTTCATAGCCCTCGGATGCCATTTCTTCTCTGATCTTTCGGTGGTTCATATATATATATATTCCTCTGCAACCGATATTATTAAATACTATGGACGTCTGATATGTTTATGAACAGTTGCAATCATAGTATAAGGAGACAAACCATCTAATATGGAGAAGCAAATCCATTTGTATATATAGAGATAAGAAGAGACTCATCATACGCTGCACTTGGTACATTGTTCATCTTGTTTTTGCCTTAAGCAGCCTTAAATCTCAATATTAGTGATTCTCCTAAGAGATACTTACAATTCAGTAAAAAAATTAGTCACTGTACGTATCTGATAATGAAAACTTTGATTTAGGTTACACAAAAAAAAAAAGCTTAGCTTGTTTTTGCATTCTAATACAACTAGTGTAGTTGTGGTTGCTTCTGTCCAAGTTCCAGGATTGGCCCTAAGGGCGGGAGAGATGGGCACCTGCCTTGGGCCCAACGTTGGGAGGGGTCTCCTAGCTTGATTTTTTATTTTTTGATGAAGTTAAAAAATGTTTGTATATGTAAAGATTTGAATTCATGACTTCAAAATTGTTTATTAATTTTAAATTCACTTAACAATTAACCATGTGATATACTCATCTCAGTTAATAGATACTCCGTATATATTAGCGAACGTTGAGTTAATTTATAATTAAACTTCATATAGGACCCAAAGTTTGAATGGGCACTATTTCGAGCTAGGCTAATCTATTTTTTTTTAAATAATAAAATTATATATATACAAAAATTCAAAATTATCATTTAATTATTTGTAATTAACCCGCTATACAATCTTTTAACTTCATATATTATGAGCTTTTGTTTTTATTTTACTCGAGACCTATAAAATGATAGGACCGACCCTGCCAAGTTCACCGGGTCGTCATGGGGTGCCATTGGCAACGAATGCCACCCAGGGGGAGATGTCTTATAATCTTATTCAATTATATGATGTGAACACAATTCGACTTTTTAGTTTTTATTAGATTCAAATAGTTTTGTCCGGCACATCTTAATAAGACCCATAAATTGAAAGAGAGAAACAATTGAGAGAGATCACTCATATACCAGCTGAAAGCGTTGAAAGAATTATGGCGCCCTTTTGTACTTATAAAGCATATATTTTCTTTAATTTCATTTTCAGTCAAATTGAACCGTGCACAGTAGAAATCGAACTAAAATCTTACCGTACTATACCATTCCGATTTTAGTTTAGAACCGAAATATAAAGATTCTGATTCTGGTTTGATAAAAGTGGGAATCTCAACCCCGTTGGTTCTGGTTCGAAACTTGACGCTTTCAGTTTCAAACAGAAAATAAAAAAAGGAATAAGAAAGAAGAAGAACAATGCTACTAAAGGGCAACACAATGACTCTTAAAAAATACAACATAAAAAAGGTAAGGGAACTAGGTGGACTTTGATTCTTATTGAAATTTCAATTAGATAGGTAGGCAATTTATTGTTGGTAAAATTAATTGCAAGCCCAAAATTATTTTTATTTTTTTAGTTTAACTTTAAAGTTTAAATATATGATATAATCATTGTTTACAAATTTTGGAATGAAAAAAAAAATTCAAAAAAAAAAATTATTGTTGCATTTGGATTCTTTTAAAAATTGAAAATAAAATTTACAAAAAAAAACAAAAACAAAACAAAAACGATCTGGGAACCTTTCTAAAAGGTTTCGATTCTGATTTGTCATTTTTTCATAATTGTGAACCATTGGTTCAGAACTGGAATCAAATATTGGTCACATCTAGGCATAAGATGTGATGTACGGAGTAATTTTTTTAAAAAAATGCATATCCGAATATAAATATGGGAGTCTCTTCAGGAAAATTTAATAGAGTAATAAAATTTTATGTGTGCATGATTTTTTTTTTTTTTTGGGTGTGTGCATGATAATTATAGTTATTTTTGGCGAATTGTACTAGTAAATATAAGTATCATGATAAGCCAATCAACTATGGTAAAATAAAGTGATGCATGCATGTATATGTTTCACTGTTTTAGATAATATAAGTAATTATAGTTACGTTCTTAGATAACTAACATGTTTGAATTTCCTTCAAAATTAAATGTT
Source organism: Ipomoea batatas (assembly GCA_002525835.2). Classification (NCBI taxonomy): domain Eukaryota; kingdom Viridiplantae; phylum Streptophyta; class Magnoliopsida; order Solanales; family Convolvulaceae; genus Ipomoea; species Ipomoea batatas. The sequence goes on from CM008331.1 coordinate 5,152,549, forward strand.
CATTATTGGTGATTTGAGCATCATTATATTATTATTATTAGTATCATAAGATTCCCTGTTGTTTTGAGTTTCAAGAGTCATGCTTAATTGTTGGGTGGATATGCTATGGTGGAGTGTGTTAGAATACGTACCACTAGAAATGTCCCTCCTAATTATGACATTTCTGACTTATGAATCCCGATAGTAACTTTTGAGTGAACGTTATTAATAGATAATTGAACCCAAAAAAAAATAAAGTAACAATAGGTATCTAGCTATCTATACATTAAAGCAAGAATATTTATTAAAAAATAGACTGATTCAGCATTCTCAGACTGAAAGGACGAGAACACTCTTGGCTTTAATGAAGATTTAATCTAAAATTTATTAGAGGATTACTCTAGGTAATGTTTTCATAGTTAAGGAACTAAATCGAGCAAAAAATAATTAATTAGGAGACTTTTACATAGAAATCGCAATAGTCAAGGGACCTAATTGATATAATATCCTTCTAGATATGTTTGTACTTCAGTATAAATAGTTGGTATATACATAGAAATTGCAATAGTCAAGGGACCCTCCTGTAATATGGCAGTTGATGAGCACAAATGATGAGTGTGAAAAGGGTGTAATGTCGTTCTGCTGAGTATTGGTGTTATGGCACGAAACTGTGTGAATTACCAGGCACTAGAGTATATGAATTTATAGAATCCAAGTAACAAAGACTGAATGATGTGGAATAAAAGAAAACAATTGATTAAGGTGAAAACTATATGATAAAGGTATGGGCCAGATTAGGGGATTGTAATCTTGATGTTCCAACCAACTCAGGATTAGGGAAAGAATAACTAACCAAGGGATATATGGGAAATGCACAAAAGAATTCTACTCAGCTACTTTCGTAATCAATAAGAGAATTAGGCTAAAATTGCCTGGCAAAGGGAGAACCTCTGAAGAACTCATGGGTGTGGAAACAGGCTTAGCACCATCCATGTGAAACTTGATCAAAATATCAGAAATGTACTGTGATTGGGACAAAAACACACCAGTCACAGTCGAAATGACATCCACACCTAAAATATGATGAACAAGACCCAAATCTTTAAACGTAAATGCATTAGACAATGCTCGTACACACTGCTCAATACACACATCACTACTCTCGGTTAGTAAGATATCATCGACATACACCAAAAAGTATCCTAGTAAATTAAAGCCAATCAAAGTGGCTTTGATTTGACATCTCCAAACTAAAAAGTTGGAGAAAGTGTGAGTAATAATGTATTTTGTTACTTTATATTATTTGTTATTTGTTATTATGTACTATTAGTTTAAGTGGTTATTGCTTAGTCTAATAGATCAGCCTATAGTGTAGGAGAGTTATTAGTGACCTATACTATAAGGACTCTCTCTCTCTTGTAATCGATCATCAATTCAAACTCAGTTTACTAATCTGGTATCAGTTGCGATAGGTGACCGATCTTTTTTCAACCAAACCGATCACCTCTCATCTCCGTTACCACCCTCATGGCGGCTTCTCCCTCCGATGGTGCACTCACCGTCGCTACCCCTCAACCAGCAGTCCCACCACCATCGTTAACCGCCGCACACCATTACGTTTCGGTGAAGCTCACCACCAGAAACTACCTACATTGGCGAACACAGCTTGTGCCTTTCCTTAAAGGGCAGGGACTTCTCGGCTTTCTCGATGGATCTAATCCATGCCCACCGGCGACGTTGCCTTCTCCAACAACACAGCCGCCGACGCCACCAACACGCAATCCGGCCTATCCGATCTGGGCTCACCGACGAGGTCATGTACCTCGCCGTCGGCAGGGACACCGCCCGGGAGGTTTGGGACGCCATCTCCGCCGCGCTTGCATCGTCATCTCGTTCCCGATGCTTAAGTTTGTTGGGCCAATTTCAAACACTGCGTCAAGGCCATCTCTCGCCGGCTGAGTACCTAGGTCGTGCCCAGATGATCGTAGAAGCTCTCTAACTTGCCGGCCGTCCTCTGTCCACCGACGAGCAGTTACTCTATGCGTTACGCGGTCTGTGTCCGGAGTATCGCTCAATGGCGAACGCATTGACGGTGTCGACAGCGGCGGTCTCGCTAGCACAACTCGCTGATCATCTCCAGAATCAGGAGTTCATCAATTCTGATGAATTTGCCTTGTCTGATTCTGCTGTTCAACCGCAAAACTCTGTCGCGCTTTACGCCGGCCGTGGGCGATCATCGGCGGACTCTGGCGGCAGACACTCTGGAGGTCATCGCGGCGGCAATGGTGGCGGTCGAAACTAGCGAGGAGGCAGAGGAAATTCCGGGCGCGGTCGAGGCGGCAACTCCCCTCGGTGCCAAATTTGTAGATCTCACGGCCATTCGGCCGTTCACTGCTTCAAGCGTTATGAACGCTCATCGCCGCAGGCCAACGTTGTTGTTGATGGTGAGACGAACAACGCTGTCTCGGACGCCTGGTTTCCTGATACAGGAGCCTCGTCGCACGCTACACCGAATGAGTCGATGATGAATAGTTCCGAAGTTTACACCGGTGGCGATGTGTTAAAGGTCGGCAACGGCGCAGGTTTAACAGTCTCCCGAATCGGCCATGTAGTTATACCTTCCGTGTCAAAAAGTTTATCCTTGTTAAACATACTCCATGTTCCCAATTTATCTTTACCTTTACTCTCTGTCTTTAAATTTACAAATGAAAACAATGTCTATTTCGAATTTCATAACAACTGTTTTCTTGTGAAGGACTGCAACACCCGGGAAGTTCTTCTTAGAGGGTCAACGGTTGGTGGTCTCTACAAACTGTCAGTGCCTCAATCTCATTTCGCGTTTGTTTCGGCCCGAGCCTCCTCCAGCACTTGGCATCAACGGCTCGGTCATCCCCACTTTCAAGTCTTGAGTCGCATTTTAAAACAGTGTCCTGTTAGTGTTAATAATTTCAGCAGTCAAAATCTTTGTACACCGTGTCAACTTGGAAAATCGGCACGGTTTTCATTAGAAAGGGTTTATAATAATAGTCAAAATGTCTTAGATTTAGTTTACACGGATATCTGGGGTTCGTCACCGGTTATATCCTCTACCGGTTCTAGATATTTTGTACTATTTGTTGATGACTTCTCCAGGTTTTGCTGGTTTTATCCCTTACGGGTGAAATCAGATGTTTATAAAATTTTTGACATTTTTCGGGTTATGGTGGAACGGATGTTTTCCCGTTCTATCAAAACCATACAGTCCGACTTAGGGGGTGAATACCTCCGTCTTCATAAGACTTTTGAAAATTTGGGCATATTCCACAGACAGTCTTGCGCATACACCCACGAACAAAATGGTCGTGTTGAGCGCCGTCACAGGCATATAGTCGAAACAGGTCTTGCTCTTTTAGCAACCAGTTCTACTCCACACTTATACTGGGATTATGCGTTCGAAACAGCAACACATTTAATCAACTGCCTTCCCTCCTCCGCTATAAACTTTGAAACCCCATACTTCCGTCTATTCCAAACCCATCCCAAATACACTTTCTTTCGCGTCTTTGGAAGCCAATGTTTTCCATACCTTCGACCCTATAACCGACATAAAATAGAGTACCGTACCACTCCATGTGTCTTCTTAGGTTACCCAGTTTCGTTTAAGGGTTATCGCTGCATGGACCTAAATTCTGGAGCTGTTTATATCTGCCGTCATGTTCGATTTAACGAGTCTGTTTTTCCCTTTGAATCAACATTTTAGGTTAATACAACTTCGGAAACAGGTGTTACACCATGGGGTTCTTTTCCAACTGCTTTACCACAAGGTACAAACATGGGTTTAACAGATGTACCTATAGCTCAAGCACCGCCTCACTTGACCATTTCAGCACCTCCTTCTACTGAGCCTGTTACTCAGTCTAATCAGGCTCCGGCTCAGGCCACTCAAACTGATGGTCATGCTATGAGGACGCGTCGCAAAACACGTGGCACTGGAGAACAATTCTACGCTTTAACCTCGACTACTGAACCATCGTGTTATTCACAAGCAGTTGGTCACGCAGAATGGCGTGATGCCATGGACCAGGAATTCAACGCCCTATTACACAATAACACTTGGAAATTGGTTCCTCCTGATCCTAGGATGAATGTTATTGGCTGCAAATGGGTCTTTCGAACCAAATGTAAGGCCGATGGTTCTATCGAGAGACACAAGGCGCGTCTTGTTGCTAAAGGTTTCAATCAGGTCGCTGGCGAGGATTTCTTCGACACTTTCAGTCCTGTTGTCAAACCAACTACGGTTCGCTTATTATTTTCCCTCGCTGTTTCGAACAACTGGACTCTCCGGCAGTTGGATGTCCACAACGCATATCTAAACGGTCATTTATCTGAGACAGTCTATATGAAACAACCACCAGGTTACGAGGATCTGGTTCATCCAAGTCATGTGTGTCACTTACAACGCTCTTTATATGGTCTCAAACAGGCACCTCGGGCGTGGTTTAAACGCCTGCACGATTTCTTATGTTCAGCGGGGTTTTCACCTTCAAAAACAGATGTCTCTCTCTTTTACCATACAGCCGGTTTGTCCAAAGTCTACTTACTCGTATATGTTGACGACATAATAATTCTGGGCAATGATGTCGCGTTAATTGACAAGCTGCTTGCTCAACTTTCTGGGGTTTTTAAAATCCGAGACTTAGGTGCCCCGAGTTTCTTCTTGGGTATTGAAACTATTTCGGACTCGCAAGGGTTGCTACTCTCTCAGCGACGTTACATGAAGGATATTCTCTCCCGAGCCGGGATGCTGGAATGCAAGGCACTGGCTACTCCTGCTGCAACCACACAGCCTGTAACTCCGCCAGATGAAGTTTTTGATAATCCTACTCAGTATCGTCGCATTGTTGGTGCTCTTCAGTATCTTACCATTACTAGGCCAGATCTTTCATACGCGGTCAACAGACTTTGTCAGTTTATGCACTCCCCAACTGCTGAACACTAGATTCTTCTTAAACGTGTTCTCCGGTATGTTAAAGGGACTCAGCAGTTTGGCCTTCGTCTTTCACAGTCTATTTCTACAGAGTTGCACGCTTACTCCGACTCTGATTGGGCAGGATGTCCGGTGGATAGAAAATCAACCAGCGGCTATGCGGTCTATTATGGAGACAATCTGATCTCGTGGCTATCTCGGAAACAGCGTATGGTGGCCCGTTCCTCTACAGAGGCTGAGTACAAGGGGTTAGCTGACGTCTCCGCTGAGGTTACCTGGATTATTTCTCTCCTGCGGGAACTTGGCCTGGATTCTGGTAAACCAGCTCAATTGTGGTGTGACAATCTCGGTGCCACGTATCTGGCTGCTAATCCAGTATTTCATGCACGGACCAAACACGTGGAAATTGATTACCATTTTGTTCGCGACAAGGTTGCATCAGGTGCCTTTACGGTCAATTTTGTCTCGTCTCAAGAACAGATTGCAGATATTTTCACCAAGCCCCTTCCAGCTCCACGCTTCCATGCTCTTCGACACAAGCTCAATGTTGTAGAGCTTCAACCTTGTGCTTGAGGGGGTGTGTGAGTAATAATGTATTTTGTTACTTTATATTATTTGTTATTTGTTATTATGTACTATTAGTTTAAGTGGTTATTGCTTAGTCTAATAGATCAGCCTATAGTGTAGGAGAGTTATTAGTGACCTATACTATAAGGACTCTCTCTCTCTTGTAATCGATCATCAATTCAAACTCAGTTTACTAATCGAAAGTACGTTTAATGTGGAAATTTGCAGGAGCATAAATTTAAATGATGGGGGTTTCAGTTGTGGTGGACATTGTGTAGGCTAGAGAAAGAGGAACAAAAATAAGAATAGTTGTTGGCTTTTGATACCATGTGAAGAGTAGAATGAATTGATTTTATTTATGACTTACACTAAAGGTATATATAGCACTTTACATAGGAAGTTACAATAGAATCAAAACTAAAGCCTAAAGATAAATAACAGAAACATCTAAAGACTAGTTCAGGCGATGGGTTTAACACGAGAGACAAGGTGTTGAATTTAACCCTTCACCGACCTCCCCACAACAACCTCCCTAACCACCAATTGCTAGATTTGACCCTTTACTGGTCTCCCCCAAGAAATTCAGGTGATAAAGGAAATCTCTAGTGAACTATCCTACTACAAAGGATGCACCCATTGTAACACAGATTGTAGGAACAAAACCTTTACCAACACCTGGCAGGAAAAAGAAGACACCATCAAGCATGGAAGAATTGAAAATGAAGACTTAGATGCTGATGTGTAACTCTTGCAAGTTATTCTACAATCACAAATTTCACATTCTCTGTAGAAGCTACGCCACATTCATTTCAGTCATCCATAGAGCAATATACACTATCCAGACAATGGAGTTGTGCTGGAAGTGAACATGGATTTGCTTGAATTATACCCCAACAATGAAACTAGCATCGTCCATACATAAAAAAAAAAACATATTATAACTATAGAGACTTGTGAAGAGCCCTACACACTCAATAGTCAACACAAACAATTCTATTTACAAAATGAAAATGCAAATTAAGCCTGCACGGACTTAGTTTATTAGGCAATATTTGGACAAGAGACCAATATTTAAAACTCGGCAATGGAAGTGTGAGGATTATGCTCAAAGTAGGCATATCGATCCCTTGTGTGCACAGACTGGATGAAAGACATTTGGTTCTGTTTGCTTAGCCACTGAGTTACCGTATTTACATTCTCCCAAATACTCTGTCGGGTCAGGATTGAAGATTCGAAACTAGGGACAAGAAAATGTAAATTATACCAGTTATTGGTGTAATTATTAGTTAACAGCATCTCACTATGAAACATGTACATAATATTTTTAATTGAAATGTAATACTTTTTTTTATAAGTGTATAGAAAAACATTAAATTTTAACTAATAAAAATTATTATGAATTTTATATGTTAGACGTTCTGACTCAAGACTTATTCTTAATTAAGATTGAACAAACCAATTGTTGGTTGCTGCGATGGTTCAATTCTTCGGCCATTCACATCACAGCACGAGTCAAAGACAATGATCGCCCTTACATAATTATTGATGCATGAATCGCCAAGCACATTATACTCAGTTGAAACTTCTGCAGCTCTCCTTTATTGAATCTGGTGGTCGGTATTGAGGGTATTGACTCTTTGACCTACAATAAATAGAGAAAGTACATTAGACAAATACTATTTTGTAATAAAGTCGATAGTATACTAAAAGAAAATTATTGAGGAATCAACAGATGGATAAGTACCCACAATGATTAAATATGATCACACGCAGAAAATCAGAAACATGATAACGTGATCCATTCATATCCAAAAAGATTGATAACCAAAGTAGAAAGCCTGCAGTGCATGTAGGAGATGTATATATGTATGTTCAATTCAACTTTATATATATTGTATGTATTGTTGATGAACACTGGGCAAAGGACAGCATCACACCACTATTATTAA
>CM008331.1:5223976-5235359 GCA_002525835.2 Ipomoea batatas
TAAAGGGATGTATTTATAAGGATATAAAGAGTCCAAATCAGGATAAGGAATGGTAAATGGTAATACTCCTAATAATATAAGGAGAGAGAGAGAGAGAATGAATTGTATACTCTATCAGAATAGGATTTCTGTAGATTTTTTCTTCACTAATATAAATAGATGAAATCTATATATTAATTATATGTAATGCCACTGTGGCACTATTCATGAAAATTTGAGACTTGGTCAAACTAACTTTTTGAGCTGAGGTTTGGCTAAACCTTTCCAAACACTTCAAGATGATAACAATTTGCTCCTGTGAAGCGTCGGCAAACAAAACAGGATCATCAGCAAAAAATAAGTGGGTAAGAAGAGGGTCATACCTTGAATGGCGAATGCCTTTCCATCTTCATTGGTCTGCTTCTTCTTTAATGGCGTGACTCAAACATTCCATACACAGAACAAACAAGTAGAGAGACATTGAATCCCACTGACGGATACCCCTAGAAGGAATAATCTGGTCCAGCTGCTTCCCATTCCATAGCACTTTCATTCTAGGAGACTCCACGCAAGACATAATGTTTATGATCCACTCACTCGTCATGCCCATAGCCTTTAGGGTATCCCTAATAAAGTCCCAATTGAGCATGCCGTAGGCTTTTTCAAGGTCAATTTTCAGAACCATGAGACCTTTCTTTTCTTGTATGTTACGCATAGAGTGAATCACTTCTTGGTAAACCAGGATATTGTCTGTAATCTACCTTTATGGCACAAAACTGCTCTGTTCTTGCCCAATCAGCTTCTTCAAGAGAGGTTTGATGCGATTTGTCATAGGTTTTGTAATGAGTTTATAGATGACAAGCTAATTGGACAATACTAATTGGCACTAGTGGGACAATTGTTTTTAGAAATGAGGGCAATCAATGTATCGTTCATACCGTCCTCCATCTCTCCAGACTTCATAAACATATCCACCTATTTAAAGACCGAATTACCAACCACTTTCCATGCTTTTTGATTGAAAAGAGCATGGAAACCATTCGGTCCCAAGGCTTTTAAAGGGCTCATTTCGAATAGAGCTAATATGACCTCCTCTATTACAAATGCTGCATTGAACGAATTCCATTCTTTCTCACTAAGGAGAGGGAACTTACCTTGAGGGACACGAGTGACCACCGCCTCCACATCTTTAGTGAAAATACCTGTAAAATAGTTCTGTATGGCTTTCTCAATTAGATTGCTGTTGACCATGGGGTTTCCGTCATTGTCTAAGAAATTGTGTCTCCCTATTTTAGCCTTTTTACTCTTTGTAGCAGCGTGATAGAACCTGGTGTGTTGCGGTCGCCCGAGGCAATCCACTGCTCCCTCGCTGGCTGAAACCAGAGGATCTCTTCTTGTTGAAGTGTATCTTCTAACTCTTTTCTAATTTTTCTTTCTAGCTTAACGAGTTCATTATGGTTCGCATGGTCCATTTTCTTTTGGATCCCATCCAAACGTCTCAACAAATTGTTTTTCCAGTGGTGGATGTTCCCAAAAATGGTCCGCTTCCATTCTTTGAATTTATCTGTCATATCATCTTTATCCTGCCAAACTGAACCCTCCTTATCCCAGTTTTGATAGGTGAACTCCAGAAAAGAGCGGTGATTCGTCCAAGCACCCTGGAACATAAAGTTATTACCACCTTTCTTGGCTTTGGTATCAAGCTCCACCAAAATGAGACAGTGGTCAGACTCGATAGCCGTTAGGTGGCTCACCTTCGTATCATGCATAAGATCCATCCAATCAAGCGAACAAAGTGCACGATCCAATCTGGCACCTTTGAAGGTTCCTTCCTCCTTTCCCCGTCTCCAACTGAATTTCAGCCCCGAGAAGCCAAGGTCGAGTAACGCTTCATTGAAAATCCAGTTTTTGAAGTTAGCGTTTCTGTGATTACCAGGATTAGAAAGGGTTAAACACTCCTCGTTGTTGGCAATTGCATTAAATTCTCAAGCAATCAACCAGGGGTGATTAATCTGGACCTTGTTTCATCTTAAAGAGCTCCATAGCCGCCGGCAAAGGAGGAGAGCAGGGCTTCCATACACGACCAAAAAATTCCATAGTCTCCCAGACAGTTCTTTGACTACCATATACACAAACTGAGGGTGAGAGTTGAGCACCTCAATCTGCATAGCGTTCGACCAGAGAATCCAAATTTCCCCACTAAACCCAAGAGCTTCCACCCTTACCCATTTATCAAAACCAAGCTTGGCGCAGATGGAGTCCGCATTACTCTCGGACGTCTTAGTTTCAACTAAGCAAAAGATATCCGGGTAATGTTTACTAAGGAACCATTTGGCAAATCTAATAAAGCTCTTAGAAGCTGCCCCTTGACAATTCCAAATGAAAACTTTCATGGAAACAAAACGAAAAAGAAATAACAGAAATAGACACCAAACGAAAAACCACATGAGCAAAACAAAAATCACAAAGAGCAGGGGAGAGAACACCTTAGGACTCCAGCTCCATGGCAGCAACATTATGATCCTCAGGACACTCATCGCCGTCCATTAGTAACGTCGGCGTCTGGTATTGAGCTCGCTCACCGTCTGGTGGGTCGCCATAATGCTCATGGTAGAGCTCTGTTCCTTCCAAGCACTCTAGATCGTTCCTATCCTCCGTTTCGAAAACTTGAACAACCTTGGATCCATTCTTATCACCCATAACTAAAGTATGTTCCACTGTAACGCCGTCTTGGTTATTATGTGTCTCTTGGGCTTTTCTATTATGCCTTCTCCTGGTGCTTAGCTCTCCAACCTCAATCTGTTTCTTATGCATGCCATGCATGTTGTTTCCAACAATCTACTTCTCAGACACTAGGCCGTGGGCCTTTTCCCTTTCGACGGGTTTGACCGCTTAACACCTTGGGCTCGGTTTTCCTTCCCTATTTGATCACCTGTTAATTGCTCCTCTATCTGGTCTCTCTCTTCCACTACAAAAAACGCGGAAATAACGACAGATTTAGCGACGGATTCATTCCGTTGCTAATTTAATGACGGAATAGCGACGGATTTACTTATTTTTAAAAAATTGAAAATTAGCGTCGTATTAGTGACGGAAAAAAATTTTATCGTTAAATCCGTAGCTAATTTTAGTGGTAAATTTTCGCACATAAACTTAGCGACAGATTTTTGGAAAAAAATTCGCACTCATTTTTTTGGAAGCAAAATAAACCCGTGAATAATGTTCTAGCGAAGGATTTTATGATCCGTCGCTAGAGCATTATTCCCGGGTATTTTTATTCTTAAAAATGATCGCGAATTTTTTTGACAAAATGTAGCGACGAATACAAAATTTCATCGCTAGATGATTAACGGAGCGGAAAAAATTATTTTAAAATAAAAATCTAGCGACGGAAAATTGAATCCGTCGCTAGAATAGTATTAGGTGAGATTATGATTTTTTAAAAAAATGAATCTAACGACGGAATTTGATTCCGTGGCTAGATCTAGCAATGGATTCAAATTCCGTCGTTGAATGAAAAAAATATAACATCAGATCTAATCATTTAGCCCTAGGTATATAAACAATATTGCAGCCGTTTTCATCATTTCCCTTTCAAGTTGCAGTTGTCTTTATCGTCCAGCAGATCTCAGGCGAGGTGGTTGGCTAGTTGCGATGAGCAGACAACCGGCGCGACGGTGGTGGTCGGCGTTGTAGCAGATCGACGAGGAACGACGGTGGCAGTTGCTGCGGCGGAGGCGAGGCAGTCCCTGGCGGCGGTGGCAGCGACTGTCTTCTTCTCTCTTCGCCCCTCCATCTTTCTAGCAGCGCAATAGGGGAACCAACAACCTTGGGCCCTTCTTCCCGGCGAGCAGCGACGAGAAGCTTGGTGGCGTTTCCCTCCTCTGTTTTCGGCGAGGCAAAGCAGGTGACGGTGGATGGCGAGCTTCTTTCCCGGTGAAAAGAGGCAATGAGCAGTGGTGACAGTCCGATGGTGGTTGAGGTCTTCATCTCTTCTGGCGAGGCAGTGAATGTTGGTGGCCGACAGTGGTGTGCTAAATCGCACATTGGTGTGAGCTATTCCTATTTTTCCTTTTCATATGTATGGTGGCTACCCTAATTTTGAAATGCGGAATATTAACTTTTCATTTTTCTAGAATTGCCAAAATGCATGATTAAATTTGAAGTTTCGGAGAAGGTTAATCAATCACCTTTTGTGTTGCCAGTAATGATGTCTGAAGATGATATTCACCTCAGTACTGCGGTTTCTTATCCCAATAAGATAGTAGAAACCATTTGCAAGGATTTTCTTTATCAGGACTCTGGTTCTGAACTTGTTGAATTGTCACTCTTTTTTAGCACAACCATTAGAGCAGTGGTTACATTGTTTTTTTCATTTTTCCTACAAGAGCAATAGCTTTTCTATTAGATTGTTTGTCTATATCTCCACCAAGCAATATCCTGATTATTTATGTCATTCTTTGTGATTTTAGGTGATGCCTCCAATATGGTGCAGGTTAGATAGATTATGGTTTGGACATCCTGGTGTTTTGGTGGGATCCATGACGAGATATCCTTTTGTCTGTCCTTTGGATCATGTGTTTGAGGTACAAACTTCAAAGACGCGTTCAATATGCTATTAACTCAAATTTCTTCCACTAAAATGACAATTAAGAACATAATTCTTGTTCCCTTGGTTTACAAATTATGATGCCATCTTAATTCCATCAGCAAACATCAAACATGTATAATACTTATATTATGTATTTAAAGTTTCAAATCCCATTCAAAGTCTCCCATGATTAAACTAAGAAAGCAATTTTTTTTTTATTTGTTGTATGTGAAGAGATCATATTATTATATCAATAGGTTCTTGCATTTTGTAATATTTCTTAAATCTAATACTTTAAATTTTTTTCTTTGGTTTGATGAGTTAGTTTTGGATATATATAGGTTTGTGATGATGTTATTAGCCATACTTGAGTCATTTTCATACATTAAGTTATCTTTTGGTTCTAAAAACATACTTGTAACAGCTCATTGGCATTTTCTAAAAAATTCCTTTGAACTTGTCCAAAGGAAGAAAAGAGACAAAGCAGTTTAGAAAATTCCTTTTAATCTGTTAACAATTTTATCTTTCATCTAACATTGCTTGATTAATATCATTAGCAATTAAGCTTTTCCCATTCTATTTCTTTCATCTAACATTGCTTGATTAATATTATTCGCAATTAAGCTTTTCCCTCCCATTTTGTTTGCAGCTGCACAAGTTTAACTTTTACTTTTCATTGGAATTGCATTGTGACTACTAACTTGCATAGTTATTTGACCTTTAGTCACTCTTGAAAAGTTTCTGAATCCAGAAAGATTCTGAAGAATCACTAAGCAGTTATGTTTTTTATTTTGGCCTCATTGCTTTGTGTGATACATGTTATACTTCAGGTTAATGTGATGTTGAGGGAACAACCAGAGGAGGAATTTGGACATGGGATCAGTTTTAGGGAGTATTCTTTATTTGACAATCCATTAATGCCCCAAGAGGTGTAATTCTTGTCCTTAAACGCTTTCATGCTAAGATTGTAAAATTTTGTCCCATTACCAAAATTTCCAACTGTTGCTTTTTTCATTTAAAGGTGAAAGAGTCATGGCTTGATGTGTGACTATACCGAGAAGGATCAGAAGGCTGCCAACTTTTCAACAGTACTACTGCAACAGGAATTCTGCAATGGGATACTATCCACTTCTATGCCCCCACCTCAAAATATTCAACAAGCTGAACATTTTGTTAATTCAAATGATGAAAACCTAGGAGAGGATTAGATTATGTTTATGAGTATGAATGTTATAGTTTCTAACGATGGATACTTGGTACTGTTTCTAACGATATTACTTTACTTTTGTTATTGTTTATGAGTATGAATCTTTTAATATAATATATTTTACAAGTATATTATTGATGTATTATATTATAGATTTAATGCAGATTAATTAGCGGGTATATTTTTCAAAAAATTTTACAATTTAGCGACGGAAAAATATTGTAGTAAATCCGTAGCTAAGTATCTAATAAAATAAAGAATACTAACGAAATAGTGACGGAAAAATTTGTAGTTAACTTTAGTGATGGATCATTCCGTCACTACATCGTAGCTAAATGACGTCAAATTCAAATAATAAAAAGAGTTAATTACCAAAATGGTCCCTCGACTATGACGAAATTACTAATTTAGTCCCCGACTATTTATTTTACCCGATAAAGTCCTCGACTTTGAAAAAGTTAACCAAATTGGTCCTCCGTTAGGTTTCACGTCAAACATCTGTTAAAATTAAGGGTAATAATGGAATTTCAAGCTGGTCCTCGGGCAGCCCGGGCTACCCACGTATTTACTTCATTATTTAGGTCTTGTTTAGTATTAATGTAATATTCCAATATCTAAATCCCCAAATTGTGTTCAAGAGTGGTTCTGCGAGTAGTTCTTGCCATGAGCCCATGACTGCAGATGAGCTTCGACGGCGGCACAAGCGGCGGTTTCGCATCGGAGCTACAAGAACTCAAGTCTTGGGCACCCCCATACTGGCTATTAATCGTGTAAAAAGATTGTTGTATGTTGGGACTGGAACCGCGAGCGCTTAGCATATCATTCCTTGCATACGCCGCCGGTGTTGGGCGGAAGTGGCGTAGGAGCGGCGTTCAATTTGGTGTCAATGAAGTGGGAATAGCGAACGCCCTGCGCTCCCTACCAGTAGTATCCACTACCCAGAGCTCCAAACTAGGGCAAGTAGCATTTGTTTCTTCTGCACCCTTGAACCCGCGTCTTCTCCACGTTTCCAAACCAAGCCAGCAGCGAAGATGATAATTCCAGTACATTGCTTCACCTGTGACTGTGGAAAGGTAATAGGAAACAAATGGAACGAGTATCTCGTTCTTCTCCAAGCAGATTACACTGAAGGGGATGCACTTGATGCTTTGAGTTTGGTTCGCTACTATTGCGGAAGAATGTTGATGACCCATGTTGATCTTATTGAAAAGCTGCTGAACTACAACACTTTGGAGAAAGCTAATGGCAGGTGATTAAAACATTTTTGGAAGTGGCTAATATGTATGTCTTATGCTTGTGGGTGGGTAGTTGTTTGATATGAGAATTATCTAACTTCTGTGCATTTGTTCAGGATTTCAAGTTTGTAATACAACATAGAAGTAACAAAGTGTTTTTGGAAATGGAGTAAACTGACAATTTTCATTAAAAAAAAAGAAGTGGAAATAGCGACAGAATGAAAGATTGGAAGAAATTTGTGGGAATCTAGGGTTATTTTTTGGTTAAATAAGATGGGAAATGCCACAATCAACGTGAAATTTCAATACTACCCTTGACTTTAACAAAATTTTGACGTCTGACCAGACGGAGGATCAATTTGGTTAACTTTTTCAAAGTCGAGGACTTTATCGGGTAAACAAAATAGTCGAGAACCAAATTGGTAATTTCGCTATAGTCAATGGACCATTTTGGTAATTAACTCTAATAAAAATGAATTAGCGACGGAAATGTTGTGGGTCATCAAATCGTCGTAGTAGTCTAGCGACGGAAATATTGTGGATTTAGCGACGGATATTCCGTCGCGAATCCATCGCAAAAATCAGCGTCGAAATCGTCGTTCGAGTGAATATAACAACGGATATCCGTCGCTAAAACTTAGCAACGAAAATAAATTGCATCGCTAAATTCTAGCGACGGACGATTTCCGTCGCTAAACAATTTAGCGACGGATTTTACCCGTTTAGCGACGGAAATCGTCCGTCGCTATTTTCACTTTTTTTGTAGTGTTCGTTAGTAATGTCGACAAGGTTTGCAAATCTCGACCCGTATTGCACATTTGGGTTGTTTCTTTTTCCCGCATCTTACTGACCTTTCTTCCTTGATTTTTGGAATAATCCTGTTTTTGTCTCGTTGCTACCATCCATGAACCGGAGAGTTCTGGCCTAATTAGTGTGTTTTCCATAGATAGGAGATTCTTGCGTTTTCACCACCTTTCTGACCGTTAGCGGTACCGGAGTGGTTTTTCGACTGACTTCCTCCTTCTGTGATCGAATTTTCGTCTGTTTCTTCCGCTTGGTTCAAACGGCAACCCTCAGCATTATGTCCATACATTTCACACTTGAAACAAATAAGGTGGAGGCCTTCATACACTATCGGGTGGACTCTATTTCGCAACGTGAACTTGGCGAGCAGTGGCTTAGTAATGTCTACTTCAACGTAGACCCTCGCAAAGCTAGCCCTAGAAACCAAACTAGTAGCCGTATCAATGTTGATCGGATGACCAACTTTGGCCCCAACTCTCATCAGAAAGCTATAGTTGTAGTATTCGGCTGGGGGGCATGGAAATCGGATCCAAACTATTATGCTCTCCGTTCTATCTGTAAACGGATCAAAGTTTGGTACCCATTCTTTAACAATGAGGTAGTGATCCAATACCATCTATAATCCTCCATATTTTGCAAAACTATAGTCATCTACCGACTCGAACTTCACCAAAAAGTACCCATTGTCGACCGTCACCAATTCCATTCTCGCTTTGGGTCGCCAAAGAGCCGTCAATCTCTTCAGGAGGTATCCATAACCAACACTTCTCGCCATCACCTTCACAATTAATGTCTGTTTCCATTTACTCCGTAGCTAAACCTTTTCTTCCCTTGTGAGCCTGATGACCGGGCAGTTCTTATCCACATCATCATCCGCTTCCTCTTCATCATCGGAAACCAAATCGATTTCCTCCGCCAGCAGATTTTGTTCACTCTGCGTGTATTCATTGGCTACAATCTGTTTGAAGGATAAAGCTCCAGTTTGCTTCTATGGTCCCGCTCCTCCTTTCGATCCCACATCCCCAGTTTGCGTGGCTTCGCGCATTGGTGACTCTGTTGAAGTTTTCGTCTTCTTTGTGCTTCGATCCAGCTGATCCTATTCTTCGCTGTTGTGTTGCGTCGAGAGAGAATTCTCGGCCATTTTTTCTCTCTCCCAAACTTAAGAATTTAGACCCATTAATCTTTTTATTTCTTAGACTCAGGATATGTATACTTTTTGTTTGAATCATAACCGAATGGTTAACCGGGTGGTTAAACGCATTCAACCAAATGTAACACTCATAGTCAAAGACTCGAAGATAAAGATTCGAAGTTGATGATTCAAAGATGAAGACATCAAGACTGGGAGGATGCAAAGACTAAAGAATGGAAGGGTCTACCTCTCAAAGGTTAACAAGACTGAATGATAAAGAAAGATCATTCGAGGAGTTAAAGAGTGATTGACAAATTAAAGACATCCAATTATATCCGAGAGGACCTAAGACTTCAGACGTTAACTTGGTTAACTACTCGAAATGACTGCTCAAAACATTCTCTGAGCTTAACATTCTGAAACCTTAAAGTGGGAAATATGTCTTAAGGAAAAAAGTCAATCCTATGAACATATCCTAAGGTCAATTTTCATTAAATGTTAGTCCTTTTATTGCAGAACAAAAAGCATATGTTTGGCGCACTGCAAGGGATCAATGGTTGGAAATATGACAAACTCACTTACCTTCCGGATTACCCGTTGGTCTTTAACCACTGGTCAATAGGCTTTTTGAAATTCAGTTCTCCCTCCAACGGAACTATTTTCATGCCTATAAATACCCTCTTCACTCACTGAAGAAGTGTGAGAAAAGCTTTTAAACATCAAGCATTTATAACCATTGATTGAGAAAAGAGAGATAAACTACATCGCAAATATCTAGATTTTAGAAATCTTAAGCTGCTTCAAAACGAGAAGATCCAGACTTAAGAAGCCAAGATTTCAGTTAGAGAAAAGAACAAACCAATTCTTCAAACCTTCAAATCTATATTTGGATTAGTAGAAAGAGGCAGAGTAAAGTCGGAGGAGTTGAAAAACCTGGTAGTTCAAGTTTGTTGTCCAACGTGGTGATCAAGGAAGCAAACTTGGTTGCGTTTTGTACTAAGGAGCTTTTAGTGCAAACCTTCACAAGTGGTGATGAAGAGTGGAGTAGGCTTAGTTAACAACCAAACCACTATAAAAATTAAACTCTCTCTCTCTCTCTCTCTCTCTCTCTACTTTGATTATTTCTCTACTGCTTTCATATCACTCACGACCAAGCCTAATATTTTACTAAGTTAATTAACCAAGCATGCAAAGAATATTAAAAGGGTTAAGTTTCAATTCCGCTGTGCAACATAAAACTCTAATCGGCTTGTTAAGGTTACCTTTCGGGTAAGCTTAATGATTTGAGAAGAAATTTGAAAGGTTAAGTGAGTCTATTCAAACCCCCCCCTCTCTCTCTCTAGACTCACTCCCTCATTCTATCAGGACCAACACTTTAAGAGCTAGCAATTGATACTCCACGAGAGTGGGGCAATCCTTTGCTCTAATCCTTGTTTATTTGCTCACGAAAGTGGCTAGTCTAGGATGCTTATGTGCTTTGCCATTTGACTCCACGAGAGTGGGGCAATCCTTTGCTCTAATGCTTATTTGTTCCCCCCTAATCTCCTAAGTTGTTAAGGCATCTAGAAGGCAATATCTCTTAATTTGAGCACATCCCTTCTTATTGTGTTTTCTTGTGTTATCTTATATTAGTCATTTAACCTCTAATTACTTGGCTTTTGCTCAACCATTAATGCAAACTTGCTTGGATTCTTGTGGCTTCCAATACTTTAGTGCATAGGACCTTATTAGTTGTCACTCAAGTACGTGTCATAGTCTCAATCCCTTGCGGAACAAAAATTTCATCCGTAAATTCACCACCTCTTATCCGTACATCACGAGCGCGTGCGCGCGCACACTCACATACATATAGACACACACATGTGCAGACAAATCGCGACCGTTGGATGAGCTCAAATCAACTCTTGGAAATGAATATAAAAGAAAAAAAAATGCAGTAACATTTTGATAATTTTCTGCACCAAGCATATTTTTGTGGTGAACTTTGTGATGCACTAAGTATTGGTCTATGGGGCACTACGGGCTGGTCTGTGCTGCACTGCGAGTTAGTGTGTGATGCACCACTAAATGATGGTCTGTGGTGTATAAGGGAATGTTTGATTGTGTACCGGGCTCATAATACTACCAAACATATCTAAAATGCACTAACATATCATTACCAAGGTTGCAAAAATCGCTAAGCGCTTGGGTGGCGCCTAGCGCCTAGGCGCAGATTAATCGGCACCTAGTTTCTTTTTTTTTTTTAAAGAAAAATTTAAAAAAAATATTTTAAGTGTTAATAATTGTAAAGTGTTTAATATTGTAAGTCTTTACACTTTAATAGTTAAATAGTTAATACTTATTAAGTTATTAGTTATTATTTATTAATTATTAATTATTAGTGCATTACTTATTAGTTTAATTTAGTTATTACTTATTATTTTATTAAGTTATTA
>CM008331.1:5370891-5382861 GCA_002525835.2 Ipomoea batatas
AGTATTAAGAATGTATGATGAAATTTTAATAATAAAAAATCATAACAGAAAATAAAATTACTTATGTATATATGTAAGAGCAAATACCAATTTTGGTCCCACGACTATTAGCAAAATGACAATTTTGGTCCACATGTTTCATTTCTACCAATTTTGGTCCCACGACTATTGTTTAGTACCAATTTTGGTCCACGACTATTGTTTTAGTTCCAAAATTCATCGCGCATCCGTTTAAAACGTGCCGAAATCTAAATTTTTTGAAGGTATTTTCGTCCTTTTCAACTCAATATCTCAATTTGAGCATGAATACAGAGATTTAAGCCCTAACATCGATCATAATTCACAATTATCCTCCTCAAATTAAGGTAAAATGGGGAGAAAAACTGCGAATTTTGATCGTTTTTAGGACTTAAATTCATTTATTCATACTCAAATTAAGATATTAAGTTGAAAATGATGAAAATACGCTTAACAATTTTAGATTTTTGCACGTTTTAAACGGATGGGTGACCGACGTAATAAATTTTGGCACTAAAACAATAGTCGTGGATGAAAAATGGTACTAAAACAATAGTCATGGGACCAAAATTGGTAGAAATGAAACATGTGTACCAAAATTGTCATTTTGTTAATAGTCGTGGGACCAAAATTGGTATTTGCTCATATATGTAACTCTTGAGAGTATAATTAATTTTAGGGAAAATTATAATTATACCTTTGCATAATATGTCAATTATCAATGTCACTCTTGAATTATTAGTAGTGTAAATGGTGACCCTCAATTTTCAAAACGATAAATATATTGTCACTCCTACAGTGTAAATGTTGTCCCTTGCAGTACATATATTGCCCCTCCCGTATGGCACGGTAAGGACAATATATGTATCGTTTTGAAAATTGAAGAATAACATTTACACCACTAATAATTCAAGAGTGACACTGATAATTGACATATTAAGGAGGGACATAAATTATACTTTTCTTTAATTTTAAATTTATTTTCTATAATCTGATTAACTAGGGAGCATAAAAAAAAAAGAAAAAAAAAAGTGGGATGATGAAGATAGAGAGACAGACAAGCAGTGAAGTTTAAGAATTAAAAAATATAATGTGGGGATGAAAAAGAAATTAAAACACGTACAAATGTCAAATGTGAGTGTGCGAGTAACGGCTAAAACGTTGTTTCGTGAGGTTTTCTGAGTCGGGCTGTCGTAGTTGACCGTTGAAAAATGAAAATGAAGTCGGAGAAGGTGTGGCGGCCGTATGCCCAATGCCCATGCCTCCTTTAATGGATCATGGACTCTCCCTTCTAGATTCTCACATCACTCCATTCTTTATCATGTTGACTTTTCTTGGACAAATTACATTATATTCTTATACAAATCCTTAAATTATGATGATTAATAAGTTTATGGGTCACACTTGTGTGAGACCGTCTCACGGATCCTTATTTGTTAGACGGGTCGGATCGGGTCAAGGCACTATGCAAATGTCATACTTATATGTGCAAATGCTATACTTTTGTGCTCAAATATAACACTAATCAAGAATACAATTTTTGTTACTTATAAATTCATAATAAGTAATGTTGACAAGTACATCTCACTTATAAGGGCAAATATAATACTTTTGAGGAAAAATGTAATACTTTTAAATCGAAATGTAAAAGTATTGTATTTTCCCTTAAAAGTATTACATTTACCCTAATAAGTAACAAAAATTTTATTCCTGATTAGTATTATATTTGAACATATAAGTATGGCATTTGTGTATATAAGTGTTACATTTGTATCTTGACCCGACCCGATCCGTCTCATGGTGAGACGGTCTCACACAAGTTTTTGCCATAAGTTTATATATACTTTTAGGTTTTAATTGAGATTATGCTATTAATTCTGTTCTTACGTGAGTCATTAAAATGATAGGAGAGGATTATAATCATTTCAAAACTTGAAGACCAAAATAGTAAGGATGGAGATATAAAACACAACCTAGCTTGTTTTGAAACTTGAAAATCATATATGTACAGGGGAGGGTAAAGGTGAGAAAAGGTTCCACATGTAATTAAGAATTGATTTAATCCATACATTTGGTGAGAATAAGAGGGTTAAGGTGAGAAAAGGTTCCACATGTAATTAAGAATTGATTTAATCCATACATTTGGTGAGAATGAGAGGAAAGTTGCTGAGATTAGTTTTATAAATATTACATATTTAAAAGTTTAATAATTATAAAATAGATTTCGCGTTTTTTTTTCTACAAAATCCTTATCGTTGATAAATTTTTGTTAGTGATTGTTATTAGTCTTCACTTTTTACGATATAGAGTTCTCATTTGAATACACCTCTAATAGACTTTTACAACTTATTAAATCTCACCCTATTTGAGCTTAATTCAAGCGAATAAGTCTATATAATTTTAAGGATGAGCTAGAGTATGTGCCCAATGGAATAATTTGTGTGAGATACAATAAAGGTGATGACATTAGATTTAAATAAGAAAATATTATTACAAGTAATGAATGGTTAAAGTATGCAGAAATATAATGCGTAAAGGAAAATAATGAACAACAAATTTATAATATAATGGTTCGAAAGTGCATGTAATCCTTCTACTCCACTTTACTCCTATCTCTATGAGAAATTCACTATATCCATCACTCCGGTAGTCAACGCTATTTTCAAGATTTCACAATTCCTTTGTTGCTTTTCTCTTATGCACAAGACTTAGTGCTTTTATCATAAAGTCAATACTAATCTTAGGATTTCACAACTCCTGTGTTACTTTTCTCTTTCTATCTTCGGTAGATATCTTTACTCAAAGAAAATAAATTTCCTTCCTCCAACATAGATACTTTTAATGAGTAATCTCCTTCTCTGCTAGATATCGCTATGAAACTTCTAAGAATGAATAGAACTTGAAGATAGAGAAACTTCTAAGAATGAATAGAACTTGAAGATGATTTTTGCGCTTAATGTTTTCACTGTTTTCCTTTTATATTTTCTTCAAATACTCTTCATGCCTTTTTATAAATGATCAAAATTCAATTGGTTAGAGAGGTATATTTTTTTATTTCACCACAAGAAAAATTGTGATTCGCCACAAAAAAATTCCGTCGCGAAAATGGAAAATTTCGTTGCGACGAAAATTTGCATTTTCGTGACGGAATCCATTACGTTGTCTCTAGGCTTTTCATATTTCATTTCACGACGAAAACAATTCGTCGCGAGCGGTGGCGACGAAAAACGACAACAGAATTTTCCGCTGCAAAGTAGGCGACGAAAATTCTTCCGTCGTGAGTTCGTCGTAATTTTGGCAACAAAAACGTTTCCTTTTTCTCGTCATCGCGTAAAAAAATATTTCATCACGAAACTCATATTCTGTTGCATATTTCCATCGTGAAATTTAACGGAGGAAATAATTATTGTCGCGATTACGTCACTAACCTTCCTGTTAGGAACATTTGTATTTTGATTTTGATTATACCAAAAGATTAGGAATTTTAGTCCCCAACTTATTTTATTTTCTAGACTCAGGATTTGTACTCTTGGTTTCGAATAGTCTGAATAACTAATCCAAATAGTTACGTTTTGGATAGTTAAATCAACCAGCATAGTAGCCCAAATGGCTACGTCTCGGACAACCAGGAAGAAGCTTCAGAGGATAGAAGTGTTAACTACCCAACTATTCGTAACCAGAAGACTTTAAAAAGTGTTAAGGTTCGAAATGCTAACTCAAATAGTGGAAGTTAACAACTCGAAAAGGACTGCCCAAGAGATTCTCTAAGCCAACAGTTTGAAACCTTAAAACACTAGCGTCTTATGGTAAAGCGTGACCAAGGGAAACTGAGTCCTAGGTACACATCCCAAGAAGACTTTCCACAAAAAAAGATATGTTCAGCACAAAATAAGGAGACTAACGGATGGAAAATCTGGCACGTAAAAGCCACTTTTTTCTAGATTATACGCTAGTATTTAATCACTGGGTAATAAACGTTTGAAATAGGGTTTTCTATCCAACAGATCCTTTTCAAAACGCCTATAAATACCTTCGCTCAAGGAAATAGAAGGTGCTGGTTAATTTGAAAATTCTCTAAGTATTCAAGTATTCATAAGTTTCACATCTAGTGACCAGTGAGAGAAGAGATTAAAGCTACAAAGTCATATCCAGAAATTCAAGAAGTTTGTGTTGTGTACTCGAGAAGATAAATTCATTCAAAGCCAAGTCTTCTAGTTAGAGAAAGAAGAATTTTTATCTACAACCTTTGTAACTTTACTTGGTAGAAGTAGAAAGAGGCGGAGTAAACTCTCGGAGTTGAAAAACCTAGACTCTCAAAGCCATCTTAGTGATCAAGGCTTGGGTGGTCTTTTTGTATTAAATGGATTAGTGCAAACCTCCTTAAGAGTCTTAATGAGATGAGTGAAGTAGGTTTAGTTTAGCCGAACCATCATAAAATCTCTTTCTCTCTCTATATTTTTTTTCATACTATGATATGATCTCATTTATGCATATTTTTCTACTTGATTTTGATTTACTTTTGAACCTAAGTGCATTAAATTGCCATCTTCAATGCATATTTCATTGCTTTCTCATGCAAATATGGTTTCATTCTTGATTTGAGTGCTTTTATGATGTTTGTTAGTGTTTTGAAACCATTGTAGATCAAATGCAAAAGCAAGGGAACATTTTAAGGCATGCTTGGAGTAAAAAAGGATGAAGAATGCTGATTTTGAAGGCTTAACGCGTCGAAATATTCCAGTATGCACTGTTTGGGCGGAGATCAAGGCTTGACACATCAAGAGTTTCCAGTATGACCAGTTTGAGCGAAGATCAAGGCTCGACATATCGAGCCCTTGTCTCGATGCGTCAAGAATCTAGTACTGTGCAGAATTTTAGCTCTGTAGAATTTCTTGTTTTGCCTCTATTTGGTCTCCACTATAAAATGCTCATTTTCCCAAAACCCCAAGACTAAGCTGCACTTTTGGAGACAAAAGAAATGAGTGAAAGGGTGTGTTGTCTCTTCAAGAAGTCTAAGGAGGGATCAACCAACTTTTGGGAGAAGATAGTCACCTGAAAGAGCTACAAGGGCTTTGGAGGAAGAAGGAAAAGTTAGGAAGGCTACATTTGGGAGAATCTCTTCCCCTTTTCTTTTACTTTCATAGTTTCTTGTAAACTCTTTAACATTTGTGTTTTAAATTCAATACTAGCTATGATAGGTTAAAACAACTTAGGGATTTTTGGGTAAAAAGTGTTTATGAGCTTAATATGCCTAGTTCTTCATGTTTTAATGATATATTTATATTTGGGTTTTATGACTTGTGTTGCAATTGTGGTTTACATTGTTGATGCTTGTTATTAAGGATCCAAATTGCTTGTTTCATTGCTATATTTATGTCTTGATGGGAGTTAGGATAGAAATTAGGGCACCCACAATTGCACTTGACTATTGCTTCTTGGAAAAGAACATTTAGTTAAGGGGTTTTAAGATGCTTGTTCTTGTTCTTGTATTGTTGGAGTTATGGGGATAATTCCCCTCTTGTGTGCATCTTAAACACTTGTTTAAACCCAAATTGAATATTTCACTTTAGGTTGGCTCTAGGTGATTAAACACTTGAACCCAAAAATCCACTCTCACTCTATTGTTTTCGTCAACTTGCTTTCGGCAACTTGCTTTCTTTATTCTCTTTAATTACTATTACATTTACAATCAATCAATCACCATTTTCGCTAGGATTAGCTTCTTGTGAATGGATTAGTAGCTAATGCTTGATACGCCCTGCTTCCCTGTGGATCGATAACCCGATACTTCGGGTATTTGTTTGTCACAAAATATGCTACAATCATACTACTCAATGCATACATTATCACAAACAAACCTTAACAATTTTACAAGAATATCTACTATGCATATTCTACAAGACGTTGAAGTTACCTCTCGAGTTACTTTTTTTTTAGTACTACTGACTCTATTACAATGTAGTATCTGTTGCACAAAGAGTCAGCATCGCCTCAATTGAGGCTCGAACTCACCCCCTTCCACATGAGGGTGCAACCAGGTGCCACTGGACCACAAGGTCATTGACCTCTCGAGTTACTTGAATGAATCACAAAAAAAAAAAATTTAAATCTAACAAGTCTATTCACCCCCTAGACTTATTCCCTAACCCTCCGGGACCGACAAGTGGTATCAGAGCAGTTACCTTGAACAGTAAACACTTTGTGTATATTGCTTGGTGATCTTCATTTTGAAAAACAAAACCATTTTGTGTTGCACGTATATTTTACTCAAAAATATGGATGATCATTCATCTAAGAATATTATGTTCAATCTAAATAAATTTGATGATTGGAAGGTTCGTATGCAGACCCATCTTGCGGCCTTACATGACGAGATGTGTGACATTATCACTGATGGACCCGTCCAGATTATGATGGTCAACACTCACGCAGCAGCACAAGGACCGGATGCTCCTGAATAAGTTCTAAAGCTAAAGCATGCATGGATACCTGATGATAAAATGTGGAACTTGGATAATATTGCCAAGGATATATTATTCAAGATTGTCGATGATTCCATCTTCTCAAGGATCTGAAAATGCAAGACAACCAAAGAGAGTTGGGAATCGATTCATGAAGAAGTTTGAGGACTTCTGAATGATTGATGGGGAATCGATTTTCGAAATGGAAACCCCATTAATGAAGTTGCTCTGAGAGATTTTCGATCTAGGCAAGAAGCTAACACAAAAAGAGATCAATCTCAAGGTTCATCGAGGATTAACCGAGCAGTGGGAAATGAAGGTGATAGCCATGAGAAATCATCGGGATCTAAAGATTACCCAACTCTTATTGACAAGTTGTTCAATAACCTAAAAGCCTACGAGTTTGAGCGACAACCGAGGCATGAGAATAGCGAGCCAAAGAGTGCAGCTCTAGTTGTTAACCAGTAGTCATCCACGTCATCAAGGTCAAACTCTAACCCTTCTGACTTTTTAACTGAAAAGCATTTGGCAATGTTTGTTAATAAATTCAAAAGGTTCATGAGAAAGAACAACATTCAAGGAAACACATCAACTCTCTCATCCTCAAATCGGAGAAACTCAGAGAGGTTAAGTGCCTCGAAGAGTAAAGACTCCGAGGAGATGTAGAATCTCTAGTACAACTACTGAATGCCTGGCCACTAAAAAACATATTGCCTATACCCAATAGTACAAAAACATCAAGAGAGAGGAGTGGTAGATCGTGAAAAACCCACTCAAAAGGTGATAGGAGGAAAAACGCACTGGTGGCCGAAGAGTTAACCGAGAAGGAAAATATTGAATCATGCTCATCTAGTTCCAACTTGTACAGTGAAAACTCAAGAGATGAAAAGGGGTTCATCTGCTTTTACAACCAAGAAGAATAAGAAAACGACTTGTGCTTAATGGCTAAGGACGAAGAGGTAAACTCTCAACCATCTTCCTCTTAACGTGATTCTGATTCTAGTACTTATGAAGATCCTATGGATTTAGTTATGAAACGGATGAAGGACTTCAAATGTGTGAAAAACACTCAAGCTAAATTAATAGAAGAGAATACTCAAATTTTGGCCGAACGTGAATCTTTCAAGAGCATTGTGCTCAAAAATGCTGAAATGATAAGCACAATAGGCTAGTTCGAGAAACAAGTTCTCTTACTCAAGGAAGAGTGCAAAGCAAGAGAAGTGAGAGAGCACAAATTGCGTGAGGTCATAGCGACCTTTACTAATTCATCCAAGATGAATGATCAAATGGTAAGTAAGCAAAGGCCAATTGGTGATAAAGCCAGACTAGGTTATGATCTCAGGTCTCCATCACATTTACTGTTGACCAAATCATCAGATCCTTTTACATGTGGAGGTTTAAAATATGTTTTCGTTAAAGGTCAAGATATTCAACCCGAACCTTTAAAAGTTGTTGACAAAGTCAAGGCACCACAAACGAGTGGTCAACCGAAAGGTGACATTGTTTGAAAGGTTGTGGAACCTTTGAAAGGTAATCTGAAAAGTGCCCCGAGCACTACACAGAATAGACCAAGCAGTAGTAGACCTAGTGGTCAACATGCGAATGGTCAACCTAAGAAGAATAACCATTCTAGAAGTAAGCCTAAAAACAACTCAAAAGGTAACCATTCGAGAGGAAGACCGAATAGTTCTTCGAATGGTAAGCCAAAAAGGTTCGCAAACCCTAGAGGTTTACTAAAAGACCAATGAGAGGTACCAGAAGGTTATTTCCTTCTGATGAGGATCGGCTTATGATACATGAACCTATGCTGAAAGCGTAATTTGAGAGGTTTCATAGGCATAAGAAACAATTCTATTCTAGGGTGCATAGCAATACGACTCGACCCTAATTTCAGAAAATATATGCACCTAAAAGCCCAGAATTTACCAAAACATCCCTTATGATTATAATTCTTTTAATGGCTACATTGGACTTAGTCTTGGACTAATGGGTCCTAGATACAAATGGATGCTTAAACTCACTAACCAGGAAGGACCCAAGAAGGTATGTGTACTTAAATCAAATTAATTTTTGATTTCAGGTTACTAGGGTTGTTTGATACATGGAAAGTGGTTTTTGGTGCTGAGATGAATGGTCAAACCAAAGGGATTGGTGATATTTCGAAGAATGAATTAACTATCAAGAGCGCTTCGTACGTTGAGGGTATGAAGTTCAATCTACACAGTACAAGTTAGTTTTGTGACAGGGCTACAAAGTAGAATTCTTCAAGGATGACTGTCATGTTACGAATGAAGAAAAAAAGAGACTATTCTTTAAGCAAGGAGAAGAAAGAACATCCACGTGGTGGATTGGAACTCGGCTAGACCAAATGTTTGCCTGGTGGCGAAAGGTGACTCTAGTTAGGATTGGTACATCAAGCTAAACCATCTCAATTTTAAGGCCATTAACAAGTTAGCCAGAGGAGACTTGGTAGAGGGACTACCAAACATGACTTATAATAAAGATAGGGTTTGTGAAGCTTGTCAAAAAGGGAAGCAAATCAAATCTTTGTTTAAGTCAAAATCTATGGAGTCAACTTCTAGTCCTTTGAGTCTACTCCATATATTCTATTTGAGCCAACAAACCCTGTAAGCTTAAGTGGAAGAAAATATACTTTAGTGGCATCAAATGACTACACTAAGTATATGTGGAGTCTATTTTTAAAGAAGAAAAATGAAACCGAGATGTTACTGCCCGAATTGTTGAAGCAACTGCAGAACGAGAAAGGTTCAACCAATGTGAAGATTCGTTCAGATCAAGGGATGAATTTTTAAATCAAGTGATCAAGGACTTTAGTGGTGAGTTTGGTATTCTTCATCAACTTTTAGCTACAAAGACACCATAGCAAAATGGTGTTGCCAAGAGGAGAAACTGGACACTTATGGAAGCCGCAAGGTCCATGATTGCACTTTTCGTTTTGCTTAAAAGATTTTGGGCTGAAGTTGTTAACACATCATATTAAATCCAAAATCGTTCCATAATTCATAAAGTTCATGGGAAGACACCCTACAAACTATGAAAAGGCAAAAAGCCAGTTGTGAGCGCTACTTCCATATATTCGGTTGTAAATGCTTTATTCACAACAACAGAAAGTCAAATCTCAAAACCTTTGATTAAAGAGCTGATGAATTACTATTTTTGGGTTATTCAACAATTAGCAAGGCTTTCCGAGTACTAAACAAGAGAACCATGGTGGTAGAAGAATCCATTCATGTTGTGTTTGATGAAAGGAGTGTAAATCGAGAGGTAAAAGACTTATCCGAGAGGTTCGATAGGTTGGACGTTCGAGTAGACAATCAGACAGAATCGAAACATTCATCAAAATCGTTGGACCGAATTGTAGACGACAAAGAGATAAACCGAGTAGTTGAGTCCGAATCATTGGAAAATCTTACCATTTGACTGCCTAATCAACCACAACCACTTGCACAATCAAAAGAAGTTGAGGCACCAACTTCAAACATCTATGAAGTAGATGAACAAGCACCTCCAACTGATTTTCAACCAGATTTAAGATGGTTAAGAGACCATCCACCAGATCAGGTCATTGGACATGTAAGACAAGGTATAAGGACAAGATCATCTATTCGTGAAAGCATGATGACTTAGTTTCTTTAACAAATTGATACCTACTAGGTGTAAGGTACGAGAGGGTGACATACCAGGGTATATTCCCCATCAATGTCATTTTAGGAAATCAAATATGGGTAATCTATATAAATAAAAAATCAAACGCACAAGATTAGTCCTCACGTTCTCACATTAGGGGTGGTTCTCATTTGAACGCAACTCTCTCTCTCTCTCTCTCTCTCTCTATATATATATATATATATATATATATATATATATATATATATATAGGGCCAGTTTTTTAATTTGTGTGACCCTGTGCTGGTAAATAAGTGAAGCCCTATCAAAGTATAAATAAACTGCGAATTGAAGAAAAATTGCAAAGAGAAAAATGCAAAAAAAACTCTAATTTTAGGTCAATATAATCACAAACACAGATACTAACTATTAGGTAAAGGCTGAACTAGGGGCCCCAAAATTTTAGGACCCTGTTCCACATCTTGTACGTCCTAAAATTCGGCCCTGCGCATTAAATGTGAAGGAGAGTTGGTTGGTCCGAAGTCCAAACGAAGTCCTGATTTGGATTTCGTTTGACACAGTCATCTTGACGACGATGCTTCATTGATGTTTGCCTTTCCCACTTTCACAACAATTTGAAAATGTCTTCTCTCTCTTAAAAGATCAAAAGAAAAGACATTTTGAAAAAGTCTGAGATTTGAGTAAACTTCTTGTACACTTTTCACTATTACAAATAGTAAATTACTCTTTACTGATTTTTTTCTTTTTCTTTTTAATAATGTTTGTACCATGAGAATTACCTATTTAAAAAAAAAAACACATAAAAATGAGAAAAGTTTTCTGTTCAAAATTAATTACTCCTTTTTAAATTACAGAATAGAAATGATGAATGCAAATCATTAAAAAATGTTTTTCATGTTTTTTAAAATTTGGATATTCACATAACATGTTTTTAACAAGGGTAATACTACTTTTTTTTTTTTTTTTTTTGAGAATAGGGTAATACTACTTATACATCCAAAATTTGTCTATCCTATCATAAATTTTCTTCTTTGGTGGGATTAGCCAATTCATGGATACTCAATTATTATAAATTATAATGAAATTCAGGAGCTAAAACTTTAACAGCACGTTGATTCACGGAATGAATTTTGAGGTAATAGCCTAATAGGAATGTTATTCCATAATGAATGGAATATGCAAGGAATATAATAGGAACTGTATTCTATTTTTTGGTTCGCGAGAGGAATAGACTTTAGAATTATATTACATTGTTTGGTTGGTTTAAGAAATAGAAATGAAATATGTTTTAAAAGACATAAATACCATTATAAAATATGTAATAATAATAGAGTTAATACCCAAAATTGTCCTCAACTATAGTGGTTTTTCTCAATTTTGTCCTAAACGACTTTGACCTCATAAAATGGTCCCAGACTTTAGTGTTATCATTCAAAATTGTCCTCCGTTAGTTAAGTTGTCAAATTGGTGTTAAGTACAAGGGCGAAATAGTCAATTCAACTTGAAGCTCCCATTTGACTGGTCTTCCATCTCAATGCCTGCTCTGAATTGAGGAAACAATTTGGTGAGTGCTTTGCTCAATGCTTCGCGGCCTTCAACACCAAAAATATTGTCCCGCAAATCAAGCTTCTTCAAATGAGTGCACGTCTCAAGTGCGGAGCTTTGCAAATGCCCTAACTCCCTTCTCGTT
The DNA here is from genome assembly GCA_002525835.2 of Ipomoea batatas. NCBI lineage: Eukaryota > Viridiplantae > Streptophyta > Magnoliopsida > Solanales > Convolvulaceae > Ipomoea > Ipomoea batatas. Next base: position 5,382,709 of record CM008331.1, read on the forward strand.
GCCTCATCCTCATTGTTTCCTCGGTTCAGAACAAGCATTGAGATGGAAGACCAGTCAAATGGGAGTTTAAAGTTGAATTGGCTATTTTGCCCCTGTATTTAACACTAGTTTGACAGTTTAATTGACGGAGGACAGTTTTGAGTAATGACACTA
>CM008331.1:5382993-5398033 GCA_002525835.2 Ipomoea batatas
TTAATATGAGTACTTAAAGAACCAATTGTGGCTTTCTAATCTTTAAGATGCACGGATGAGATTTATTTTGATTAAAAAGGCCAAAATTGTTTATTTTTGGGTGTAAAATATTTTCGCCAGATTATTTAGGGGTAAAATTGGGATGATTTCTTTTTAATTATTGATTTCCATTTCAAACCCTTTTACCTCATTCCCATAATGCACACCCCCACTAACCCCTTATGCACAAACATGACTGGAATGCCCTGATTACACTACCGCACAGATACGTACACACTGTTACTCTTAAAACGCACAGACAACCTAGACAGAATGCACCATCCATAAACTGCACACATCGTTGCCCTTAAAGCACACAAAACAACCAATTCATTATGCACATTCCAAATAGATACGCACACAATGTGATTCTAAAATGCACACCCCACCTCTACAACATAGCATTTAGACAGTCCAAAATAATTTCCAATGTATAAACACATTAAATGCCAACCACGAAACACATTTAACGCCACCCGCGTTAGGGTTTAACATTATAAACGAACAGTGGTATTTGCTTTGAAGATTTGGAGACATTATTTATATGGAGTTCAGTGCAAGGTTTACACTGATCATAAGTGTTTGGAGTATATTTTCACACAAAAGGAATTGAACATGCGACAAAGGCGGTGGTTTAAAAAGAAAACTCTTTCCCCAAAACGTCAATCCCAAACACGACTCTTTCTTTCCCCAAAACATCATTCCCAAACACGGCTCTTTCTTTCCCCAAAACGTCAATCTCAAACGTTGCTTGGGATTCCAGCGATTTGGAACAAATCGCTGCTTCAAACCACTGGTTAGCCAAACATGGCCTTTGGTGTGTTGACCATGGTGGTGGATCCGTCAAAATATTAGCAGATCTGCCATTATCCAAACATGGACGTAGCCTTAACTTGGAATGGAACTTAACACTTAAAAAGTCAAGTAAGAGAAGAAAATTAAAGATTTTTTTTTAATACAAACTTAAGAGTTTTAAAACCCAAATTTAGTAAGTTAGGACTAAATTAAAGAACATCAAATAAAATATTCATAATGACTACAATGTTTAACCGAATTGTATTTTTATTATGTGGAAAATATTAGGTAAATAAAAAAAAAAAAAAAGAACTTTGCAAAGAAACTTCAAAACTTCTCATCCAAATGTTGGCTATTGAACCAAACCCCAACTGATTAATATTTAATAGGACGGACTTGAGTTTTCCATTTGACCATTATATTTATATATTTTGAATGTTTTATAAAAAGTTTGAGGTAATATTTTATGCATTAATTAGTACAGTTGAGCTTTAAACTCTCAATTCAAGTGAACTCTATTTGGGTTTTTTTTTTAATTATGAATAATGTTTAAATTGGCCACTGAACGTAATCTAAAAGTGTAATTAGGTCACTGAACACTCTAAATACATACAATTTCACCAGATAGCAGGTTACCTTCAATTTCATCATATTGCCTGCTTATGTGGATGGTGAATTAGCATTTTAAAGTAATCTTTTAATAATACATAAAAAATAAAAATAAAAAATTAAATGCCTGCTTGCTTGTTTTTAAAAAAGAAATAATTAAGAATAGAAAAATTAAAAATACAATGCCTACTTGGTTTTTTTTTTTAATTAATTTTTAAATTTTTTATTTATTTTATTTTTTATATTTAAAGTTTAATATTAAAAAATATTTTAAAATGCCAACTCACCATCTATGTAAGCAGACAACCTGATGAAATGGAAGGTAACCTGTTATCAGGTAAAATTGCATGCATTTGGAGTGTTCAGTGGTCTAATTGCACTTCTTTTCGTTCAGTAGCCTAATTGCAATTTGAGGTTACGTTCAGTGGCTAATTTGAACATTATTCCTTTTTTATGGGGGTTTAAACAATGAAACTTGACTCATTTTTTAGAAAATCAATAATTTTTCTTATTTATAAATGCATACAGACACGCATATCTACTATACTAATAAGAGCCAAATAGAGTTAGGTCTAAAATGGGTAAAAAAATGGCGGTGAAATTATTTAATCAAATGAATGGTTCAGATGAATTATCTAATCAAATAGATGGTTAAGATAATTCAGATTAATATTATTAATAGATATTACCTAATTTAACCTTACTTTAATGATTATCCGTTAAGTTTTCCGTTAAATCTTCTCTTCTCCGTTAATATTCTGTTAACTTTTAACTTACCCATTAATTTCTATAAGAAAGGTCTTAGGTTCGAACCTCATCTCAATCAAATTTGACATAATTAAGTTTCTCACTCTATTTTACTCTTATTATTAAATTAAATAAATTAGTAGCTACAACAAAAAATGATACATATGTATTTCTTTAATTTAGAATTATGTGTCTACAATACATTTATTTGAAAAAATTATTCATTTATCAAAAAATTAAATTAAATAAGAGAAATAATTTCATTAGTTATATTGTCTTTATTTTTCTCTCATGTAAAGATTCTTTACATTAAAATTTTTCAATTGATATTTCATTACATTGTCCATTATCTTATTTTTACAATATTTTGTAATTAAATATCAAAGTTATAGTACAAAATAATGTTATATATTTATTTACCAAGTATTTTATTAGATACTATGAATTTTTTTTTTAAATAATTTGAAGCTAATTATATTAACTACTTGGGGATTGGTTGACAAAGAGAGTACTCAAATAACCCAACAAATTGAAGCGAGTTCACTCTATTTTACTCTTATTGAATTAAATAAATTAGTGGTTACACCAAAAAATGATACATATGTATTTCTTTAATACCATGAAAAAAAAAATAAAAAAGAATAGTTTGAAACCAATCATATTAACTACTTGGGTGATTTGTTGACAATGAAAGTACTCAAATAACCCATTACCCAGCAAATTGAAGCGAGAAAATACATTTTAATATCTTTGGAATACATAATATTTTAAATTTTCAATTTTTTATTAATTTATTTAATATTTTTTCTTAAACTAGGAATTTCTTTATCCACAATAACTTATTCAACAATAATGGTTGAACCAAATGAACCACAAGCAGAACACCTAAAGGAAAGTCCATAGCTCCTATATCATAATCTCATTGCATGACGTTGTCATCTATGCTACCAACAATAACCGAATTGCAAATAACACACTACTAACAAAAAGGAAGAGAACAAATAGTAAAGATGAAGACAATGACAATGTTACTCAAAAGAGAATAAAGAACACTTAGAAAAATTCAAAATAAAAGTAGTATTTATTTAGACTATCATATTTAGACCAAATATTTAGACTATCAATTTTACAAGGTTGCAAACATTTATTTTAGTACTAATTATAATCAATTTTCTATATTATCTTGGATTCATATACTTTGATGAGTTAGATATTTAAATAAAAAAATTCGACATTCAATTACCCATGTATAAACTTCTCCTATATAATAATCTTGCATTGATATACTTTCAAATATTTATTTAAATATAAACATTGGGCATTAACCAATTCGCGCAATGTGCGTATAAAACTAGTAAATATATGTGTGGAGTGGTGACCAAAATTCAGTTTTTTATTTCAAATCCACAGTTCATGGTTTAGGGTTTGTTGGAATTGAAGCTAGAATTTTATGGGGAAGGTTTAGATTTTTTTTTTTAGTTCTAAGAACTAGCCATTTAGGTTCAAATTGGAAATCATCAATTTTAAAAACATTTTAAAATTTTTAAATTTTCTTATAACCTTATTTTTAACCTTCAAAAGTGTAAATTCAAAGTTTCAAATTCAGTACGGTGTGTTAAGTTTATTTGTAATATAAATTATTATACACACATATGATATTATAAAATATATTATAAAAAATTTTCGGAACTATGGCTTTGATTACAAGCTAAACCTAAAAGTCTAGAACCTTCTGAGTTTTGATCCCTACGACTTTGATTAAGATTTGATTTGTACTATGCAATTGCTTGTTGTGTGTATCCCTGACTTGCATTTCAGAAGTGAAGTCATAAACAACACAATTTTTTATTTTTTATAAATAATAATAAAAATAATTTTGTACGAAGTTATACGTTAAATTCTTGAATCCGAAAAAGATTCTTCAAAATTGTTGTCTCTCCTTTTATCATTTGGATAAAGGGAGATGCATACAATACAAGTGACCAAACAAAATGTTACAGAATAGTGGTATGGCGGCCGGGGCTCCAAGTCACCATTTTGTCCGATTTGTTACTTTTTTTTTTTTTTAATCTTATCTATATGTAATTAGAAATGGGTAATAAAATTCATATTCAAATTTTTTTGTTTAAAAATAAGTATATTTTTACTCCAAATTATATCTCGAATCCAACCATTTTTGCTCATTTTCGCAACGTTTAGTCAATGCATTCACTGATGCGAAAGTAGTCACAATTTTATGCATAAAACGTAAATGTAAACCCTAAAACAAACTTTTTTTTACAATGAGTTGTTAATGGTTAATTAATAGTTGATTATGTTAACTGGTTTAACTAACTAGTAATATTACTGGTTTGTAAAATATATTTAGTTAAATTAATTATTAACTTTAGTTGATAACACGTAAAATGATTTTTGAAGTATGAATTTATTTTATAACGATAATTTATTAATTTTAATAATTATATATAAATAAAAATATCTTTTAGAAATTATTCTTTATAAGAATAAAACTTAACGAACTTTTAATAAAAATAAGAATAAGGTTCAAATTGGCCACTGAACGTAATCTGAAAGTGCAATTAGGCCATTGAACGAAAAAAAAAAAGTGCAATTAGACCATTAAACACTCTAAATGTATGCAATTTTACCTGATAGCAGATCACCATCTATTTTTCAGGTTATAATTAAATTAAATTAAATAATTATTTTAATGATTTTTTAATAAAAAAACTAATAAAAATATCCGCGAGGGCCACCCCTCCTTTGTCGACCTGTCTTCGTCTCCAACTAGAGATGAAGAGACTCTTCGTCTCTGGGTGGAGACGAAGACACCCTGTGATTATTATTAAATGTTTTTTATTAAAAATTGAATAAAATAATTTTTAAATAAATATTAATTTAATTATAACTTGAAGAAATGGATGGTGACCTGCTATCAGGTGAAATTGCATACATTTGGGGTGTTTAGTGACCTAATTGCACTTTTTTTATTCAGTGACCTAATTGCACTTTCAAGTTACGTTCAATGGCTAATTTGAACCTTATTCCATAAAAATATTATTTTCACTATTTTCAATAAACAAATACATTAAAATAAAAAAAAATAATATAAAAATATGTGGATTAAAATAAAAAAGTTTTTTTTTTAAAAAAATGGGAGAAAGATCCTCCAATTTGAGAAGAGAAGTGAGGGTATTAAAAGGAATTTGATAATTTTATTTTTTCAAAAAACTAATGTGAAAAGCTAATCCAAGTAGCTTTATTCAAAATTAGATGTTGAGTCCAAAAATTGATCTCAGAAGCTATTTAACATACATATATATTAGAAAGCAACTAAAGTCAATTATTATTGATCTACACAGCTATGTGGGCCATACTATCAAATAATGTACATACAGTACACAAATAGTATAATTTTAATATATTAAAAATATAAATTGTATTCATAGAAAGTACATTATTTAAGTACTGAAAGTAATTTATTTTAAATAATGTAAATTCAATACACGAATAATATATTTTTAATATATTAAAAATATACTTTTTGTTATAATCCACACAATAATTTGACAACAAAAATTAATTAAAAACTTAAAAAAGGTCATATCAAAGAGCCATTTACTTTTTTTTTTTTTTTTTTGAAAATCAAGAGCCATTTACTAAACAAGGCCAAAGTAGATCAACACATGATTTTCTTTTAGAAAATAAGGCACCACATAAACCGGACAATGTTATAGTACCCATAACAATTTCATTGTTCATTGGTAAATGTATATATAAATGCAATTTTCATTTTCCTTTCTGTAATTTTTTTATTTCTCTAGAAAAGAAAATAAGAATTTCTTCCATTAATCACTCAATTATTTATTGTATGATTTAATCTTTGAATTCATAACAATGTTTCAAATTTGATCATTGATATTAGTACATTACTAGGCTGTCCTCAACCCTGCCAATTTCCTCATTTCTAATCTATGTGGCAAGAGAGAGTTCTTTTTTTATTTATTATTATTTAATACCATATGTTGCAATAAGAGAGAGAAATTGTTAAATTAGCAAGAGGAGAGAAAATGAAAAAGTGGGAGAAAAGTATGATAAATTTGATTTGTGTACTTTTTTTTTTTTAATCTTTTCTAGTTTCTATTATATTCAAACAGTGAAGAATTTTCAAATTTGATTATGTGAAAGTGTGACCCAATTTAAAAAGTGAGAGAAATATCTGGGTTAAGGATAGCCTAAGAGAGTGAAAGTATTATTTTTCCATGTAAATGCATACGCACAAGGTAACATCTGATTTCCCCAAAGAAAGATAAAAAGCAATGTATGATAGGCATATAAATGAGACTAGTCAGCTCATGTGAGCTGTCCGTTTCTCTCTGAATTGGTCAATTTTTCCTCTTATCAAATTTGTCGTACAATGCTGACCAGTTTCCAGTTGTATTCACATGCCTACTTTTCCTTCTTTTTTTATTGTATTGGCTTTACTCTACAAAACCAATCATGATGCACATAAATTTCATTTTTAATATATTAAGGATTATTTTTTAATACATTAAATAAAATTTATTTTTAATATACTAAAAGTTTAAATATCTTCGTTATATTAAAAATAAACATTTATCAGTGTAAAAATAAAAATGTATTGAAAATTTAGGTACCTCCAATATACTAAAAATAAATCAGTCGTTATATCGTGGACCGTGGTCCACAATGCATTGTGGACCATGGTCACAAAACGACGTCGTTTCGGTAAGTGGGAGACGGAGCTTCGTAAATGATACTACAATTCATCTCAAAAGATACTGTCTTACATTTGTTTTTATATTAACGAACGAAAGTGTAGTTATATCGAAATGTAACTGTAGTTGTGTTGAAATGTAACTCCAGTGTATATGACCTGATAACTGAATAACAGTTTCACATTTGTGCTTTTATTTTATCGAATGAAACTGTAGTTATATCGAAATATAACTGTAATTGTGTTGAAATGCAACTGCAGTGCATATGAACTGATACTGAATAACAGTTTCACATTTTGTGTTTTTATATTATCGAATGAAATTGTAGTTATATTGAAATGTAGCTGTAGTTGTGTTAAAATTTAATTGCAGTTGTATTGAAATGTAACTGCAGTGTATATGAACTGAAAGTGAATGGCGCGGAATCATCCATCTGTTTTCATTAATCAAAACGACGTCGTTTTGAAGTGCAGTCCACAATCCATTATGGACCACGATCCACGATAAAATTTGCGAAAATAAATATTTACCAATGTTTCACATTGCAAATATAGACTATGGTCCATAGTATAATTTTCCCCACAACATATGAAAGAAAATGATTTCAATTTCATGACCATTTAATTGCCAGCAGTTGACTTAGTTCCAATTTTAGTATAGTTATTGTGTTTTTTCAACTTAACTCTTCCACTTTGTGCGATAGAAAGTTTCTAAATTAGTGAATAGAAAGTAGGGATGGCAACAGGGCAGGAGCTGGGGAATGGGGTCCCGTCCTCGAAATTCCTCCCCATTTTCCGTCCCCGTCTCGTTTCACGGCGGGGATTTTTCGGGGACGGATCTCCACGAAATTTTTTTTTGAATTATGACAATTTAAAAAAAAAAACTAATATTATGAAAAAGAAACTAAGCCTTGAATCCTTAAACAAAGTCTAAACTTAATATACATAGATTAATAAAATTAAAATATCCAAACTCTAAAATTACTACAAATATCCAAAGTTTCAAACTTTCAAACAAAAATACATAATCATAAAATGTCCAAACACTTTAAATTGTTTCAAACTCCTTCAAACTCCAAAGTCTAAAGGCCAAATATAAATACATAACAAAACAAATGAACTTCTAGGGTTTTAACTTTTAATTTCTTATATATTTTGTATACATATAGTATAATATAATATAATAATATAATAATATACGGGGAATCAGGGACGGGGCGGGGAGTGGGGATCGGGTTCTGGGTCGGGCCGGGGAATACCCTCCGCGTCCCCGTCCCTAGCGGGGATTAGGAATTTATCCCCATCCCCGCCCCCGTCCGGGCGAGGATCGATTTTTCCCGTCGGGGGCAGGTTGAATTGCCATCCCTAATAGAAAGGCCATATATACATGCAAGAAGACCTCTGAAAAGGAAACAAGACAAATTATTTCCTTATGACCACCTTCCCAAATCCCTATATATATATATATATATATATATATATATATATATATATATATATAGTTCTGGTGCGGTAACTTGCTCAGGTGCTTAGGTGCGGCTAGATTTGAGTCGTTGATCAAATCTAGATCAACGGCTCAAATCATTAAAAAAAAAAAACACGCGTATAACAACTAGTACTCAAACCTATACTCAATTTTGTACTCAACCCTATACTCAATTCTATACTCAATCTTAAACTCTTTCTATGTTACTTTCTTTCACTATTCCTTCAACAATTGACGCACCTTAAGCATACAAATTACGCACCTTAAGAAGTAAAACAACGCACCTAAAACTTTAGACTAATGCACTTAAGTTTTCACAACTGACGCACCTTAAACACACAAACCACGCACCTTAAGAAGTAAAACAACGCACCTAAAACTTTATACCGACGCACCTTAAGTTTCAACAAAATATGCACCGCACCTTAAGTTCTTAACTGCATGCACCTTAAGCACAGAACCCACGCACCTAAAGAAGGAACACGACGCACCTTAAGCACAAACCCTACGCGCCTTAAGTTTGACCCATATGAAAAATGACGAAATTGCCACTGCGTTTTTTTAAAACGTTTTTAATCTTGGACGTTGATTTTGGCAAGATCATTGGCTTTCCTCTCACCGCACAACCGCACCTGAGAAGCCCTACCGCACGCGAACTGAATTTATCTTTTCGAAGAGTAATTAGGCGGTTATTTTCCAAGACTAGATCAAACAACGAAGAGGTGGTCTAATGGCATTTGGGCTGGTGGTACTAAGTCAGGAAGATAAACAAGAGGCAAAGCCAAAACGGGTGCATCAAGATGAGGTCGACGAGAATACACCTGGAAGATAAGAGGAGTAGGAATACAGGACATGATCATATACATCATGATATCATCCTCCTCCCCCTGACGAATAATGTCTGGAGATGAAGGAAAGAAAAGAACGTCTTCATGAAAAGTAGCATCACTAGATACAAAGTATCTACCAAGCTTAGGAGATAACATATACACCCCTTTGCACACGAGAATAACCAACAAAAACACACTTTAAAGCTTTTGAATCTAACTTGGTGACATTGGGACGGACATTCCGAATAAAGCATACACAACCAAATACATGAGGGTCAATATGGAATAAAAGTTTTGATGGATACAGACTATGGTATGGAGTTTTCCCATTCAAGACCATGGAGGGCATGCGATTGATCAAGAAACAGGCTATGGAAACAACATCAACCTAAAATTGCTTGCGACTCCCATTTGAAATAGCAACTAGCAAAGCCCTCGAAGTCTTGACCAAATGCCTATTTTTAGCTCAACTACCCCATTCTAGGAAGGTGTGTCGACACAAGAAGACTAATAGCATACCCTTCTAAAGCATATAAGAGGCAAAGGGGAACAAAAAAATATTCCTTAGCATTATCACTGCGTAAGATTTTAATAAACACTCCAAATTGGGTTTCAATTTCAGCACAAAACCATGAAAAGAGACCATGTAATTCAGAATGACACTTTATCATATATAACCACGTCATACGAGAAAGATCATCAACGAACGTAACAAAATACTTAAACCCAGGTTTAGACGTCATAGAACAAGGACCGTAGCCCAAATATCTTAATGTACTAACTCAAAAGGAGCAGTAACACGTTTGTCGACTCTAGGACACAAATGCATGCAATGGTGCTTAGAAAACTCACATGACTCACAAGGTAAAGAAGACACACTTTGAAATTGAGGACACAATTTCTTTAACAATGGAAGGGAATGATTCCCCAAACGACAGTGAGCATAATAAAGAGTGACAACAACTGAACAAGCAACAGATTCCAACCTCATGCCGTTAAGAATGTAGAGACCTCCAAACTTGTGCCCCTTACCAAAAACCCTCTTCGTCGTAAGATCCTAAAACTGACAATGATTAGGAAACAACATAATACAACAATTTAAAACATGAGTAAGTTGGCTAACCGAAATCAAATTGAACGAGAAATTGGGTAGGCTCAAGACAGATGGACTAGTGTGATGGTACCAGACCCAAGTACATGGGAGGTGGATATATCTACTAAGGTCACAAGAAGACTATGTGTCTGGGAAGAAAATGTGGAAAATAGGCTAGAGTTACCCGTCATATGATCTATGGCACCCGAGTCTATGATCCATTTGAAAGAGGACAGGAGAAGGCATGAGGTTGTGTTACTCAAGTCGACAATAATAGTGACTGAAAAGGACAAACGTTTTAAAGAGTCCTGATACTGAGAAAACTTGGTAAACTCATCAACAAAGATCAAGAACGACTTGGCAAATGTACCATATTTATTTTCAGCCATACCCAGAAAAAAAAAACAAAAAAAATAAATTACAAAGTACAAAAAATTCAAACTGGAATGTGTACGTGACAAATTGACTATGAAGCAAAAGTCACCGACGATGCAATGGTCCAAACCAGGTCAATCAAAACATTTTCCAGTCGCTGAAAATACCGCACGCGTCGACGCACCGTGGGTGACAGTGGCATGTGAGGCTCACATGCCGGGTAAAATGTCGTTAGAATTTCCAGATCTGATCGCCGTACACTGACATTCCACCCTTGTAGGTGGGCACTCTAAACAATAGAGCGAAAAGAAATTTGATCGTAAAAACATAATACCATGTTCAAAAGTGAAGAAAATGTTTCTGATTTAGTGAATATATAGGTGAATACACAACCCTATATATAAATGCTAGAACACCTCTTAGAAGAAAACAAAGACAATTTTTTTCCTTATAACCACCTACCCAAATCCCTATAAATCTCCTAATATATATATACATTCCATAACACACTTGTATTTTGTACTTTGACTTTTAGAAACTTGCTAGTTTTTGAAATCAAATATCAAATTTAATCAATTTTTAAATTAAAAGTGAAAAAGAAAAATAAACTTTTTGTCAATCAATTATACCATTACAATAAGTGTATGATCATTTTTATCCCTGAATTGTATGCAGGGTGACTTTTTAAATTCAACATGAGATCAGATGGGTGCAATAAACCTAAAAATCAGATAACGCACTAAAATAATACCAATACACGCGCAAACAAATTTCAAGAGATAATAAACGTATATATATATTTAAATATTTCTTTATTTTCCATGAACTTCAACAACATATTCCAGACAGTCAATTCTCACTAAAAAAAACGATGTATAAACAAAAACATATTCACGACCCCCCATCTGAAGAATACAGAAAAAATTGCATCACTACTCAACGAGTGTTATTCTGTCATTGGCTTATAAATTTCATGAAATACAAATGAAATGGGTCAATAAATATTGGATTGTTTATACCTGTGGACGATGGAGTTCTGAATTTTCAAGATCGGACCCTAACGAGAGTGGAGTTTGGGAGAAATCTGTACAGAAACCTCATGGAAATGGTTGAATGAGTGCCTATCGACGAGAATAGAAACTTTGGAGCTCATAAAGAGCAGAAGCTAAGTGCAAAGTGCAGCACCTGCTACTCAACGTCGATGTCCTTGACAGGAATGTCTTTTGTGAACGCCAATTCCGAAACCAAAGCAATATGATCACTTCCCCATTTCTGAAATAGCATGGCAAACCAATTAGTGAGAAGTATCTGATGAAACTCATGAAAGGCACATGCGCGGTTTTGATAGAAATAGATTACATCTGTAGTCAACTCTATATTTTGGTCTTGGGTAAATTAGCAAAACTTTGGAGTTAATACCATCTAGGATCATAGTGGTTTAGTCACGCTTAGTCCTAAACTTTCAAATTGACCACCATTGGTCCTTGGACTTTCAAATTGTTACATCTGTGGTCCAAGTTTATCACTCATAGTCCTTCAACTATCAAATTTTAACCACCCATGGTCCTTCCAAGAGTACCACAGATGGTTAAATTTTGAAAGTTGAAGGACTATGGGTGGTAAACTTAGACAATGGATGGTAACAATTTGAAAGTCGAAAGACCACAGGTAGTCAATTTGAAAGTTTAGGACTAAACGTGGCTAAACCACTGTACTCGGAGGACCCCATAAGGCATTAACTCGCAAACTTTGAGTAGGTTAAAAAATTCCTATCAAATATAGTGTAAACATAGTAGAAAATAGCTACAATTTAATAGTTGTAGGCTACTAGTAGCATCATAGCATGTGATTGAGCAATAAACTATCAAAAATGCAACTATTGTGGTACACCTATTGTTCTAGTATGTGCTTTAATGGTCATGCCAACTTTAATCCATTTCACCTCATGATAACAAAACAACTGTACCATCTCCATAGCATATCGCATTTTAACTCTAACATCTCAGCACTAAATTTTATAGCAGTAGTTGAATCAGAATTTCACCAAGTCGCTTTCCACAGCCCATAAAGCATTCATAAAGTTCAGATGAGCTGTAAACACTGTGTATAGGTTGCAATCATACCTTGGTGGGGAAACCCTGAACCCACTGCATGGCCTGTTTTGGAATTGGAGCAAGTACCCTCACAGTTTGAAGACCTTCAGAACGCCTACACATCAATTTATCATTTATAACAATTCAATCAACACTATCAACAAAAATAATATAATCTTAAGCTCCAAAAGGTATATAGATGCACAACATGTAGAGATGAGACTATGTGTGTTTGGAGGAAGAGAAAGAGAGTGGGTGGCCTACAGCTTGACAACTTTTTCCAAACTCAAGAGAATTGAGAACATTATATATCTTAAGGTCCCTTCAATGAAAGCTAACCTTGCTTGCATTGCAACCCAAATAGGTTCCCACAAATTATGCAGAGGCAACTAGCTGCAACCCAGATCAGTTATGAGGAAAACTCTAAGACTTACCATATGTAATCAACAGTACCCAGGAAGCAGCTGTGATAACTGGTCACTTCAGGTTCTCCAGTAGAATCTCTTGTTCCTGTGACTTCCTGCAATATACAAATGAATGTTGGGATAGAGCAACAAGTTATAACAAGCACAGTACCATCTTGCAGGGTTGTCTTTCTAGGGTTGAGGCATAAAAAGGTATGGAGTATATTTGAAGCTACAATTAATCTTGTAAGAGCTACCTCTACTTCCCGATACACACTTCTTAGCTTCAAACGGTGTTCCATTACTGTGCAATCCACACTGCCTGTTGCAGTTTGTATCTCTATTGGAGTCCAAGCTGATGGATCATAAGTGAACTTCTCCGTATAAACAGCCGGAGAATCTGCATCAAGGTCATCACAGAGAATTTCTTTCCCCAAAGCAGATCCCTGAGACTGCTCATCTAATTTTTCAGACTCATATACTTGCAATTGAGTAGATTCAGATGGAAAGGGATCAGTTGCACCACATAGCTCAGATAAAAATGCTTCACTGTCTTCACCTATAGACTGATCCTCTGCCTCTTCAAAGACATTGTCCAGTGATAAATTATCCATTTTCTTATCCAACAGAGCATCAGTCTGTTCAGATGTGTAATTAAATTCATGTGGGCTTGGAGCACAACCCTCCACATTATCATTTGAAAGCAGTGATACATCTCTGGGGCTACTTAGAGAAGAGATTACATGTGATTTGGGAGAAAACGGATTAGAGAGTACCTCAGATGAAAATGCATCTACAGGAGATGTAGACACACTGCTAGTTTCATTTCTAGGATGATTTTCACCTACTAATACGTCTTCCTTGTTGCAGATGGACTCAAGACCTGAATGCATCTCCGAATCCAAATAATTGTTGGATGAGCTTGATATTGCATTACTGGTTGTGGAATATTCATCATGCCTGCTTTCAGTAGGATTAGAGCTATCTTTCTCTTTAGTTGGTGAGATTATATCTTCATTAGGAGAGATAGGCGAACTATCTTTTGAGACGCTAAGGGGAGCAGAAAGATATCTTTGGGAATCATGGAAATTTTCTACTGTTCCTTCTCTACTTTTATCTTCAAAGTGGACACTCACAAAAGATTCACTGGAGTCATTTACTACAGAATTCTGATTTTGAGACCTGATACCTCTGGAAAGTCCATCTACAGACTCAATTTCTGGGGACCATGTCCTTACATTTGGTGTTGAAGAGCTCTCTCTTCCTTCTCCCTCCCGTGACACCAGGGAATCTTTAACCGAGTCAGCTGAAGACTGGGCCCTAAATAACAATCAAAGCAGCGTGTCAGATCCAAAGGATAGATATATTATGCACATAGAATGTTGTTAATTAAAACAGATGCACGAGAAAAGACTGGGAAAATTAATATTCAATAACACAGATGAAAAAAAAAAAAGGGGTGTGTATACCCAAAGCTTTGGCATTGAATACAGGACATCTGCATGCATAATGAATTTAACAGTAAGAAAACATGCTGACATGGAAGAAAGACATCAGATATTGAGGCTACTTTGCTCTAGTAAAATTTAAATGGATTCCAGTAGATTTTTCCAGAACATATCAATGAGCTTGACCAGCATTACAAGTTATCAATATATAAACTTAAGACAATCAAGAAATCCATTGTACAAGTGGATTCATCCATCTGTTCTTGAAAAATTAAGCAATTTATTTAGCTTTCATCCATCTAAGGTATCATTTCTAACAAATTGGTTGGGGAGGCTCGGACACATTAACTACATCTTATATGTGTACCCCAAATCTTTATTTT
>CM008331.1:5414376-5429794 GCA_002525835.2 Ipomoea batatas
GGTGACCTCAGGGTAGCATTCGACTTTCAGGCAACGGAGGAAGCAGTCCAGCACCTCTCGGATTATGATTTGAACAAGCAAGCTTTCTGGGATAAAATCCGATTAGAGGCTGCACCGCAACGAGCAACCTCTGCCCTCCGCAAATTCCATCTCAAGGAGAGGTTTGCTCTGGCTGCCGACTTGATCATAAATTCATCCTCGGCAAGGTGTCTGGAACCGACGAAATCAATCTGGACATCCTCAAAATCCTCCATGCCATCTGGAACAACAACAAAATAGACTGGGCATAGATCATCTTCGACTCCTTGCTTCAGCACGTGCAAAGCTCAGTGTCAAGTGCCAACCAATTGATCAGTAAAAAGGTTGGTTTTGGTTTTCTTGTTCAGCATCTTTTACATTTGAAGGGCTTAGAATTGAGGGAGGGGCGAGAGATTCATCGAAATACCTATATGGGTAGGACGAAATCTCAAGCTCCGAAGGGTAAAAGTGCTAAGGATGCACCATCTCCCTCTAAGCCGAGAGCTAAGGGCAAAAGGAAAGCCCAGCCAAAGAGTGTTAACTCTGATGATGAACCCTTGGGTACTTTGATTAAAAGGGTTCAACTGCCAAAAAGGGCCAAGAGGGCCAAAAAGGTTTCTGTAAGTCAGGTTCGAGAGGTAGCACCAGTAACAATTCAAGTACCGTTCGAAGACAGGGCTCAAGCCCAGGGGGAATCTCAGGCTACTCTGGCCACTGAGATTGAGAGAGTGCCCCCTACCAGGTCTCTATCTGGAGTGTTATGTATTGTTTTAAATGTTGCTGATGATGGTGTTGAGGGGGCTGTTGAGTCTGGAGTTGGACCTCGAGAGGAGGTTCGAGAGGTTGNATCTGTGTAATAAGTTGGGCATGATTAATATCTTTGCTCCAACTTGAGGGGGAGTGTTATAAGGTATATTCATCACATATGGTATCCTATATATTAGGAAAGTTGGAAACTAGGGTTTTGAGGTTACCATACAGAATGTCCTCCAAAGTCATATATATAGGATGGTGTACTCTCCTCAAAACCTTGTGAGACATAGAGCTGCCAGTCAAGGTATTCACCTAAAACCTTTGAACAGTAACAACCAAGGAATAAAAAATTCTTTCCCTGGGTTACAAGCTGCCTCCTTCAAAAGCTAAGGAAAAAGGAATGGAGTGGAAGGCTGTTGGGTCATAATGGAAAGCACAATGGAGAAAGCATTTGAAAAGAGGAAAAGAAAACATGGCCTAAATGATGCACAAAGAAACAAGAATATCATATTGTTTCTGAGTAGATAATACGAAATTACATGGCATTCTTAGTTTCTTACAAGACTGGTTTCGGCAACCTAATAAAGCCCATTTGTAGAAAAGAATACCTGTCCAAGCTTCATCTCTCCCCTTCGAGGATTGAAGAGTACGTGAATATTACAGATTACAACTTTATTGGTATTTGATGAGCTGCAATAGAATTAAAAACTAAATTACTAGAATTATCCCTTACATATTAAGAAACTGAGTACATTATGCCATAAATATTTTTGCAGCAATTGATGCCATACTGACAAATATCAAGTATAATTGATAAGAACACTAGTTTGCAATTATGACCCACAAATAATTAAAATAGATCACCATAAAAGTTAACTTGGATGACCAAAACTAAATCAAGGACTAAAGAAAGTAATGAAAGATCATACCACCTGAAAATAATGTTTTGAGCTCAAGATAAATCTGCACTTCAGAATTACCCAAATAAGCCTTAATACTTTCACTTCCCTAAGCTACTTACCAAGGTAGTACAAAAATGACCATTTATGTGTACTGCAATCCACCTTCCCCAACCACCCTAAGAGGGGACAAGTAAAATGTTATTAATCCTTGTCTCAACATGAAAGACCAACTACTAGTGTTTTTTTCTTGCTTTCTATCATTCTATGTGTCATACGGTTTGGAAAGAGAGCAGAGAATGTTTGGGGAGAGTGGAGCAGGCAACTGGAAACAATCCTTGCTTTAGGATTAGTTGCACCACCAAAAAAATCCTGGAAGTGCCTCTTCCAAAAATTTTAGGTGCATAATATTCAATTTAATTATTCCCTCTTCCCAGACATTTGATCTGAGATTACTTCACCCCTCTTATATCTTTGAACTTTTTAAATCATAACTAAAGTGTGGTGGCACCCTTGAAGTGACCAGTAAACTAAATGAATGAAAAATATGAAGCAGACATTAACTATATATATATATAAATCCCAGCGTTTTTTTTCTAGAAATTATAGTGAGGATCGTAAGTATGTGGTACAAAAAAGTTCTACAGAAACTATTTTCTTTGAAAGGAACAGTTTAGAAATATAAAAGATCACATATTTTACAATAAAAAAACAAAAATGAATAGGTATATTTCTAACATAACAACTACCTTGTTGAGGAGGCTGCACTAGCATCACCATTACGCTGATCCAAAAACTGTTAACAAGAATTGAAGATTAAACAGTACAATACAAAATGACAGAAAAATGGAGAAAAAAATCTGTAGAAGTGATCAACTAACACTTTGGGATTATATACCTCAAACACACATATCTGGGCAACATTATCCCGAAGACCATGATTTTTGAATTCAATGGAATCTTCATGCAGCAACTTGAATCTGTAAATTATCACAAAATTAGTTCAATGTAAATAATGTTATGTTGCCAACGTCAAATATCAATGCCAGGAATCATGGTAAGTGGTGGCGCAATGATGAGACTCGAAGAAAGTTGTCTTTATCTCACACAATTCATAGAGAAATGAATGCATGCCTTACATACAGAAGTCACTATCTTTAGTTACAAATCTCAGTTACTAAGGAATAAGAACAAAACAAAGACAGTACCCCAGAAAGGAAAAAGAAAAGAAAAGAAAACACACACACTAAGTTTGCAAGCATTGAGTTACATTTCCCCTCATTATGTTAAATAATATTCCAACTTAACTTGCACGTGGGCAAAATTTGAGAACAAGCATGTACAAACAGCAAAACATAAAGTGAAATACTATGACAGGTAAGGAAAAACAAAGACAACCTTCAGGATGCTATACAGTAAAATGTTCTCCTCAATGACTGAAACACAACTCATGCATGTCATGGAAGAGAGGTGGAAAGAAGGATAAGACAGTATATTACATAAGTAAGAAAGCCATTTAGATTAAGTGACATTATTCTGTTAAAAGTCAAATATCTAGCTGTTTCCAAATTAGTAAGTTACAAACTTCAGGATAATATACAGTAAAATGTTCTCCTCAATGACTGAAACAACTCATGCATGTTTACAACTATAAACCATGTTTGTAATTGGCTCAAGAACACAAGAAATTAAACTTGTATTCATTGTTCACAGCAAAAAAATATAGATTAATTTAATATTTCAACTCAGCACTGTGAAAGTAGAACTTTTACCTAGAACCACGCCAAAATATTGCACACCCATCAACTGCAACACCAGTTCGCATCTAAACTCAATATTGAATATATGATTAGTCCATACTTCAAAAGAATTCAAATGTAAAGTTTATTTCACTAAATATGCAGTATGTTGAAGTGGATTGTTGTGCTCTAACAGAATTTCACATCTATAAAACTGTATACTATAGTATTTATTATTGATAAGTACAGAATCCATTAGGAGGCACCAAAGAGATTCCACCCATACAATAAAGATTGTACAGCAAATATACTACAGTATTAAAATCAAAATAATTTTTAAGAAGTTCTGAAATCAAGATTTCTGAAGAAAGGAACTACATGTGATGGATAATCTAGCTGAACCTCTGGTTTCCCAGTGTATCAGTACAGGATGGCAATTTGCTCCTTCACAATAGCCCGCCCCTACTAAACTAGAATGGGTAGACACTAGATAATGAAACAAAAAGGGGAATTTATGAGTCTAAACTCAGACTTGTAAATTGTAATTTAGCTCTATACTACTTTCTTTTTTTGTAAGTACATGCTGAGAGCTCAATTTTGTGTTCTCAAAAAGAACAAACACAAATTACCTGTATTAATTTTTTTGATAGGTAAAACAAAATAATTTGATTAGGGAAATAAGAAAAAAAAAAAGTCAATCTTAATAGGTGTCAAGAAAGGAATTTTCACAAACATTTTTAATCTCTTATGTTCACTGTCATAGCTAACAGCAAGTACAGCACTGCTAATTAATGCCATAAATTTATTTTGAGGGAGAGAGAAACAAATTGGAGAATAGGTCACACTCAAAATGAGGGACTAAATATTTTTTAATCAACACATCACAATTAGGTATACAAGTAAAAGGTTTTACTTTAGCAATAATAATTAGCATGTATGTCAATATAAATGCCAAACTACACATTTTGTTAATTTAAGGTAAATGAATGAACAGACGAATGAAAAAGCAAAAGTAGAAAAGATTTTAAACCACATAAAATTCAATTAAGCAACACCTAGGCACCTATCATAACCTTGTCATGCCAGTTCCATGATCACGATTATATTTGACTTTTTGCAGAATAATATTCCTAGGTACAGGGAGGCCCAGAGACACCCAAAAGTTGAACTTTTCAGTGAACCAGTTCACAACCTGAACTATATCTAGTAAAACCAAAAGCTAATCAGCTCTTGTTGATTACTATATAACCATAACTACTGAAATCTTGAATCAAGAATAAATCTGGTGAAATTTAATGTGAGGCCCCTATTAGAGTACAAATATCAGGTATGCATCATCAACTACGTCTCACTTTGTATGCAATAGTAACCTCTGTGTGTATATTTATTTATTTATTATTAGTACTAGTATGAGTATTAGGATTAAACATAAAATACATGTGCATTCTAATTCAAACACCTTCCATATGCCACTGTATCCTCGCAACTGCAATTCAGCCTCTAAGTCCTTAAATCTGTCGACCTCCTGGTATGTTTAGAATAAAACAAGAACCAAATGAATATCATCAGGTGTGCAGCAATTTTCAACTGAATAATTAAAGAAGATAAAATATGAAAAACATCGCATGTACAAAAGTGCTAACGTTTTTCCAGTATCTCTTTATTTCTTTTCAACTTTACATCTGGGAGGTCAATTTAAATCAAATATAACACGTGTATTAAATGGAATATAGAAACTAATTTGTCCAGATGAACAAACTGTCACACAACAAACTCCAATTCCAACCAGAATGACTAGACAATGAAGACCAGACAAAGTTCAAAACTTTCTGGTATTATTCGAATCACTTGGTCCATGAGGACTTAGTATAACAAACGGCAAGCACCTTTTTTTCGTAATAGATACTAATTGAAGCATCACATCAGACAACCCTCCATCTAGCTTACCTCCCTGTACATGCTGTCTTATGTTTGAATTAACCTCATGATATTATCACCACCAAAGGACACACAACAAGGAAATGCCCGTTCTTATTTTATTTTTACTCAATTAAACATCCAAAAAAAAGGTCTGAAATAGTATTACGAAGTTCCTTTCCTGCTTTTATCAATGGTCTCTTCATTTTAAATGCAATCAATAGCACAACACCCAATGGAAACTTCTCCCTTTTTGTTGGGATATGATGGTTGAGGAGAGAAAAGCATCAGTGAGTATGTGGCTACAAAATGGAAGTCACCAAATATTTATTCCACGTTTTGCAAACTATTAACCTCTATTTTCAGATGTTCATAACATGAGCTAATGCATCAGAATGATAACCTGTAAACACAGTATATCAGCTGACCATAGTCCAAGTTCAAAAATAATACTTCTCTTACGCCACTCCCAGTCCAGAATATGCCGAGGTATGTGAAAGTAGAGTCTTCTCCAATGGTCAGTTGCATGGCAATCAGCTAGTATGTTGTATGATAGAACAGTGAATCGGTCTGCAAGAGAAGTAGGAAACTGGACCATTTAGTAATGAACATAATTACACATAGGCTTTCAGCAATCAAATCCACAAAGCCAGCTAGAAATAGGCTCATTTGATCATGAAAATAGTTGAGCAACACTGTTAGAAACCAAGTTATGCTCCATGACATAACATCAAGCTCTTTTCCCACTCTGTGGGTTTTGCAGTGCAGGAAAGTGAGGTTTACTTAACTATGGTATTCTTCCATCACTGAAGGTACCTTTTAATCTCAGAGATATATAGGTAATTAGGTATATTCAATCAATTCACAGTTAAGAAATCCAGACAAGGATAACTTGTAATCTTTCCCTTTTAAATTATAAAATCATGATTTTTTTTCCTGAAAAAAAAAATCTATGCCAAATATGCAGTGATGACATACAATCGCTAAATGCCAATTTGAAAGTGAAACGGAAAGAAAAAAAAAAAAATTACCATAATGTGGCGGAGGTTCAGGTTTGGCATGCTCCCAAACCCGGAAATTCAAGGCCTTGGGAGGCTGTGGACGCGGCCGGAACTCAGGCGGCGGTCGAGGTGCCCTGAACTGCTGGTTCTGATCAAAAGGCGGCCAGCCTGGTCTATTTAACTGCTGGTTATAAAATGAAGGCGGCCGCGGCCTATGAAACTGTTGATTGGAGTATAAATTCGGAGGGGGCCTATGAAACTGTTGATTGGAGTATAAATTCGGAGGTGGAGGATGAGCAGAATAATAAGGAGGATGATGAGTAAAAGAAGGCGGCGGTGGTCGCGGACTATGCGAACGAAAATTCGAAAACTTCCCACCACGGCTATATGATGGTCGAAACCCTCGATTAGTGTCTTGTACCGACCGGAAATGAGAGTCCCCGGATACCTGCTGGTCTCCACGGCCGCCTCCAGAAGGCTGGTCGGAGTAACTTCTCCGACCGCGGCCCCTTCGGCCTCCCAACTGTAAACAGAGTGAATTTTTATATACAGTACAGCGTACTTGAGTGGTTCTCAGTGATGATGTGAAAGTTTGGAATGGGGACTCACGTGCTTATGGTTGTACATGGCAGTACGGGATGCGACAGCGTCAGAAGGCGTAGCGGTGGCTGTGACACCGTCGGAAGACGTTGCGGCGGCGATGCGGTGGAATGAAGGAGGAGAGCGCTTCATGAGAGCTTGATTCAGTGTCCGTTACTCCGTTTGTTTGCAGTAAACTGATTCTTTAACGTTAACGATCACGGTTACCATCGTTTATAAAACTACTAGTATTGCACCCGTACCATGCACGGCCATTAGTACATGGTGAGTTTGAACATATTTAACTGATCAAAGAAAAAAATAACATTAATAATAAATTGTTTTAATATTCAATGAAAAATACAATTACAAATTATTGAAAAAATTTTTGTACACCACATTTTGAGTACAGTTGACTAAGCACTTAGATTCGTCAGAAATTAAGATTTTGAGGTCATCAGGATTACTCACTCGGGAAACCGCAACATATAACTGTCCATGGTTAAACACGAGTTTCTTTAATAATAACCTCACTTGTGACAAAGTTTGTCTTTGGCTTTTGTTTATTATCATTGCATAGGACAACATAACAGGAAATTAAATTGCTTCCTTTAAAATTTAAAAGGAAGTCTTGGATCTGAAAGAATCAATGCTAGCCGCGGTATCAAGACATTTGTCCCATAATGTGTTCCAGATAATATCTTGGCTTCAATCACATGGTTTCCTAATTTAGTAACAATCAATCGTGTCCCATTACAAAGACCAATAGAATGGTCGATATTCCTCAACAGCATTATTAGAGATCCAACCTTTAATGATAAAGAATGGTTTGGTACACCATAACACCTCAAACTGTTTAAAAATTCAGTAGTGTGTACTTCTGCTAACATGTTATCATTGGTATCAGCCTTGCAAACAGAATCACAACTTAAATAAGTCTTCGATGAAGCTTGATTCATATTGTTCATGTATTCATTTACTTGATCCACAACATCTAATGTTGGTGCCAAAATTGGTGGACTCTTTAATTGTTCAGGATCTATGTCACCAGTGTCGTATGAAGGAAATGTCAAATTATAATTATAAAGTTGAAATTTATAGAAAAGTAAATCGGATCACTCAATGTTCTACAAGTGGTCCAAAACTGGCATAATCTGGTTAGTGGTCTATGTGGATGACATTGTCATTACAGGTAGTGACACCGAAGGAATTTCATNCCTTTTCCTTTGGAAGTTGAATATTAGGTTGCGTTTGGTTGGAAGAAAATGTCGTTTGGTTAGATGGAAAATACTTTTTTTATGTGCATAGAGGGTGGGATTTTATTTTTTGCAAAGCTTGAGAAAAAAATAACATGACTTATTGACTTACCATTTTACCTTTATAAAGGTTTCTTAATTACATAAGTACATATTTATCCATTCATCTTTCTAGAAGCATATTGGTCTTTATATTCACTAGTATTGCAGTAGTGCGATGCACAGCCATGAATAGATGGTGAGTTTAAACATATTTAACTGATCGAAGAATAAAATAACATTAATAATAAATTCTTTTAATATTCAATAAAAAATACAATTACAAATTATTGAAAATTTCTTTGTACACCACATTTTGAGTACAGTTTACTAAGCCCTTGGATTCGTCGAAAATTAAGATTTTGAGGCCATCAGAATTACTCACTCGGGAAACCGCAACATATAACTGACATATAACTGTCCATGGTTAAACACGGGTTTCTTTAATAATAACCCTACTTGTGACAAGGTTTGTCCTTGGCTTTTATTTATTGTCACTGCATAGGACAACATAACAAGAAATTGCTTCCTTTGAAATTTAAAAGGAAGTCTTGGATCTGAAGGAGTCAATGCTAGCCGCGGTATCAAGACATTTGGCCCATAATGTGTTCCACATAATATCTTGGTGTCAATCACATGGTTCCCTAATTTGGTAACAATCAATTGTGTTTCATTACAAAGACTAATAGAATTGTCGATATTCCTCAACAGCATTATTGGAGATCCAACCTTTAATGATAAGGAATGGTTTGGTACACCAGAACACCTCAACACCTCAAACTGTTTAAAAATTCAGTAGTGTGTACTTCCGCTAACATGTTATCATTGGTATCAGCCTTGCAAACAGAATCACAACTTAAATAAGTCTTCGATGAAGCTTGATTCATATTATTCATGTATTCATTCACTTGATCCACAACATCTAATGTTGGTGCCAAAATTGCTCGACTCTTTAACTGTTCAGGATCTATGTTACCAGTGCCGTATGAAGGAAATGTGTGCTCAACAATCTCTTTGGTAGGATCTCCTTTGGTTTGCAATACAAACTGTGAAGGAATATGTATATTGCAATCGCCATCACTGTTATCACCAAGTTTGCCATCACCTAAGTCCGCAATCCACTTGGCAAAAGTACCTAATTTCTCTATTTCTTCTTCACTTGTAATACTACGTAATCTGAGATTTTTTGTTAGATGCAAAACTTCACGATTATTCCACAAATATGAAGAATTTATACTTGCTTGGACAATGTCTTGTCTTGTTCCTTTGGGAATAACTGGAAGAATCTGTCTGAAATCACCCCCTAAGACAACAGTTTTACCACCAAAAGTCTTTGTTGAGCTTGAAATATTAGAGAATCTCAATACGTCTCTCATTATTTTATCTAATGCTTCAAAACAATGTTTGTGCATCATAGGGGCTTCATCCCAAATGATTAGCTTTGCTTTAACAATGAGTTCAGCTAATAGACTACCTTGCTTGATGTTGCATGTTGAGTCCTCGTTTATAGAAATCGGTATTGCAAATCTTGAGTGGGCAATCCTACCACTTGGTAGCAATAACGAAGCTATACCACTAGATGCAACATTTAGAACAATTTCTCCCCTTGACCTTAAAGCAGCAAACATTGTCTTCCATAAAAATGTTTTCCCGGTACCACCATATCCATAGACAAAAAATAGCCATCATTTATTGTTATTGACATCAAACATAACCTTATTGTAAATAACTAACTGCTCCTCAGTTAGCTTTCCCATAAAAAAGTCATGTTTTTCTTTTAAGACTTGCTGATCATATGCTAGTTCTTCATACAACTGTCTATTCCCCAAAAAAACAGTTACTTTTAAGGCTTGCATTTACCATGCAAAGTGAATTCTTCCTAGATGAACCACAAGGACTATGCATCATGAATTCTTCCACTTCTTTGTAGTACTCTGGATCACATATCTCATTTGGAATCTCAGCAGATATCCACATGTCTATATCTTTTGGGGTATTAGGAGAATCATTCTTTGCCAAGAATACCAAAATGTGCGCATGCGGTAACCCTCTTTTTTGAAATTCAGTAGTATAGATCACTAAAAAATGAGTTAGGTTTCAAACAAAATGATAATCTTATTAAGTAGAATTCAAATTT
Organism: Ipomoea batatas; assembly: GCA_002525835.2. Classification (NCBI taxonomy): domain Eukaryota; kingdom Viridiplantae; phylum Streptophyta; class Magnoliopsida; order Solanales; family Convolvulaceae; genus Ipomoea; species Ipomoea batatas. The sequence continues at coordinate 5,424,715 of CM008331.1, forward strand.
GAGAGTATTTACCAGCTGAAACGACTCCGAAAATGTTGCTCTTCTGAAACTCTATAATAAGCGCGTTTAGCTTCATTTTGAAAATTCGGCATATAGTTTCTGGCCTATCTTCAACCTTTAAACTACGTGCTTTTAGAAACCTTTCTATCTCAGGCCACTTCGGGTTACATGTAAAAGTAATAAAGAGGCTCGGATAACCCATAGCTTTGCAAATGGCGCCATTGCATCTTGGTAGTTTCGAATCATATCTCTAGCGCCTCCAGTAAATCTTGATGGCAAGATTATCCTCTTTCCTTGAGTAGTAGGATCTACTTCTCCATTTGTTAGAGCATCAGTCAGACACTTATAAGATTCACACCTCAAAGTTTTTTGGTGTGTCATAATGTAGAGTAAACGCCCAGACTCTATCATAGTATAAGCATTAATAATAAATTGTTGTAACAACCTTCTTGCATACAATAATATTGATGTCTAATCCAACCTATCTTGCAAACGGAAAGAGAAATATTCCCACGGAGTTACACGGTTTTTTGCCGTGGATGCCCTACCAAGAATGTCCGCAAACGGAATGTCTTCTCTATAGCCGTCTTCACCATATGGATATAGTAGTGGGTATTGTAGTGGTAGATATGACGGATTCAATTTATTTTTTTTAGTACACCGATTCAATTCATTAATTCTTTGAAGATTGCCGGAATTTGTTTATACCAATATGTCACGATGTCCCATGTTTAGATCTATATCACCAACAATCAAAGCGGCAACAATCAAAGCCGTAAACAGAATTTGTTTCTACCAATATGCTCACTTTTTGTCCTTAAGTTATCATTAGTGTTGCACTTTTCCTCCCTAAATTATACTAAAATTGCAAATTTCGTCCCTAATATTTTATTATTAAAGGGAGTAAAATTGCAAATTTTGTCCCTAAGTGTTGGTGATGTTCACTTTTCGTCCCTAATATTTTATTAGTAAAGGGACTAAAAGTACAATGTCAATGATAACTTAGGGACGAAAAGTGAACATCACCAACACTTAGGATTACTATTACTTTATAACTTAGGGACGAAAAGTGCAACTTTACCTAATTTTGCATTTATATATATATATATATATATATACACACACACACACACACACACACTTTGAATTACTTTTTTTTTTATTTATAAACATTGAGTATTAAACAAGTTGGTAATGCACGTGTAAAACTAGTAAAATTATAAACATGTTTAAACTTATTATTTGACAAATGAAATCAGAAAAAGCAGCCGCAACATTTGCCATTTCTTCTCCAGTTTCATATAATTGTAAATAAACATTAAACAGTGAAAGTTAAGTACTCGACCAAAAGAAAGCGAGAGATTAAATAAAAGAGGATTGCCCCCCAAGTTAAGTACCCGACCAAGGAGTACATTCTTGGAGGGAGGCGGCTTTGGGGCTGTTACAAATGGCCCTTTGATTTGTGGTGCAGATCCTTTGTTGGTGAAGGCCATGACATGTAAGGAAGCTCTCTCGTAGACTAAAACCCGAGGATGAAGGATGTAAGCATTGAATCCGACTATCTCAACTCGGTTATTGCTTTGAATAGGAGTATGATAGATCTGTCTTATTTTGATTTAATTGTTTATTCTTGTAAGGTGCTTAAAAGTTCATTTAATTCTTGTGTCTTTTGTTATATTTCTTGTATGGCGAATCAGCTAGCTCATGTTCTTATTAAAGGGGTTGGATCCTGTACTAATCAGGTGTATTGAGTTGGACTTCCCCGACTCTATTCTTGACTTGTTTTAATTAATTGAAGTTTTTGGCTTTCAAAAAAAAAATATTTTTTTTTCTAACCTGAATGGTCTCTCGTCTTTGCCCTCTCCTTCGAAATCTCCACCCTCGTTCTGCTCCATCTCTATCCGGCGACGGTATGGCTGTGCGTGTTCTTCCACGCGCCATTCCTTCCACCTACGTCGTCACAGTGAGCGCTTCTTCGCGTTCGCATTTTAGGCTCTCGCCGACGCTTAGTCGCCTCTCATTTCCAACTTCGTCTATTGAGCCGTCCTCGATTTTTGAGAGAAGGTTCGGCAATGGCCCGGCCCGCAAAGAATTTAGTAGTTGGAGTTTCGCACGGTCGTTCGGGAGAGTGCTCGCGCACCGGAGAGAGTATAGGAAAAATTCAAGGCGGCCGGTGAAGAGGAAGGGAAAAGAACTGGACCTTAGTGTAAAGATTTGCATTGAAGAGCAGTTGCCTGATGATCCTGAAGTTCTGGTGTGTAGCTGAATATATGTATGAATGTACTATTCTGATTTTTTTTTTTAATAAAAATTTTAATTATTGGATTTTATGTGTTTCTAATTTTATTATATGGTTAGCTCCAAAATGATTTCTCTTGATCTCTTGGGTATGATTTGATGCAGTTATATGCAGTTGTCAATGTATGCATAGATAAATTATACATATTCCTTTCTACTGGTGGAAAATGGTTGATTTCATTAACAAACCATACTTAAATCTGTTTCCGCTATAATGCATTTGTACAAGTATTTATTCATCTACTTTGTTATAGAGTTTCAAAAAAAAATATAGCCTTGAAAATATTTTCAGTACCAAATCACGTCCCCAATGGTTTTTAACTGTTTATGACTTGATTCTTTGTTCCAGGATATTGCTGAAATGCTCCGACTTAATGTGCCAATGGCATTAAAATTAGCACTTGATGGTTTGAAAGATTCAGAGTATAAAACTAGAGATACTGCAATTGGTGATGTTGGTTGTTTTGAGAGCATTGAATTATCTGTACTTCTTTGCAACGATGAGTTCATCCGCGCGCTGAATAAAGAGTGGAGAGATGAAGATAAGCCTACTGATGTCCTCTCAATGTCTCAACATATTCCTGAACTTAAAATTCCCATCGTAAGAAACTAAATGTGATATTTCCTTGATTTGTATGGAGATGTTTCCGTAAGGAAGCTTGATGCGAGTCTTTATTACACAGCTCATGTTGGGTGACATCGTAATTTCTGTTGAGACAGCTGCGAAGCAAGCAGAGGAAAGAGGGCATACTCTTCTTGACGAGATACGCATCCTTCTGGTTGGTGTGACATATTTATGCTACTCTGCAACACCCCCACATTTGATTACCTAAATCTTGTGTTATATTTGTGTGTGTTTTAAATATTCTGCATTTTTGCTCCATTCACATATCATTTCTACCCCATTCCCCCTATCATTTCCAATTGTTTATTGTGCAGTCATCTTTAATTGTGTATGTTTTAAATATTCTGTATTTTTTCTCCATTCACATTTCATTTCTACCTCATTCCCCCTATCATTTCCAATTGTTTATTGTGTAGCTATCTTTAATCATTGATTGTTGAAAAATGGATGTTAATTCACTGGAAATAATATGGATTGAGTAACCCCAAAAAGTTGTACCAGTTGTTGAGTAACAAATGAAGACAAATAGGGCTCTCTTTCTTCTGCTTTTTTAGCTGTAGATGTTTCGAATGGGACAATAAGACATTTAATTGCATGGGTTAGAGACCTATCAAAAGATGTCTCTTTGTTGAGAATTGGAAATTTGTTTTCTCTTTGTGTTTTCTTTGTTATCTTAAATAAAAGGGGAAAAAAAGATATCAGATTAACAAACGAAACCAAAATTAGTTAAAGATTACAGATGGTGAAGGAGCAAGAATCTGGACTAACTATAGTGATTGAAACTGAAATTCCTTTACATTACAGGAAGTCTCATTGCATATCTCACTGTAGGTTCATGGATTGCTACATCTTTTGGGATTTGATCATGAAATTAGTGATGAGGCAGAAACTGAAATGGAGGAGAAGGAGGAGGCACTTTTGAATAGTCTTGGATGGAAAGGGAAAGGATTAATTCATAGTGCTTATGACACTGATGGAACTACGTCTATTGAGACTATAGATGGTAATTTACCTAATCAACTTTGACATTTTGGCTTTCTTGGAAGAAATTTCACTTCCATTAAACATACTTGCATATTCTCATCTCTAAAAGAATCTCACATCTAATTGTTTAAAGACAGGAAGATGGAAGGTGGTCTTCGATTTTACAGACCAAAGTTTAGATATATCTTTTGTGATATGGATGGTAAGGTAACCGTTTATGATGCTTGGAAGTGTTTCCTTTACATCTTTTCAAGCACTTAGTACAGGCTATTATTATTATTGTTGTTGTTGTTGTTGTTATTATTATTATTATTATTATTTGTCTTGTTATGCAAGGCACTCTTCTAAATAGCAAAAGTCAGATTACTTGTGCAACAGCACAAGCTCTAAAAGAGGCTACTTCAAGGGGTGTAAAAGTAGTGATAGCTACTGGAAAAGTGAGTATGCATTCAACTTGTGTTTCTCATTGGAGTTTTGTATTTTTAATTTTAGCCCGGCGAACTTCTGTGTACGTATATTGGCTTTTCTTTCAACTAAAACGTTACCTGATACTTTTGGTTCTGTCTTGAGGAGCAGACTCGTCCTGCTGTCATAAATTTGATGAAGACAGTAGACTTAGTAGGAAAGGATGGCATCATTTCAGAGTTTTCTCCTGGTGTGTTCTTGCAGGTATGGTTTCATACATTTCTCCTGGTGGGTTAACCTTGTTAGGTTTTTCAAGGCTCTCCTAACAAATTGAATAACTGTGGCCTGCGGGTGTTCACGACTAACCAACTCTTCAAGCATTCATAAAATTTGTATGGGATTTCTGCTCACCCCTTCCCCAACAGTGTAATTATAGGTCAGAAATATGAAATGTCTATGTAATTGAGTTAAAAAAGTGAATGTCGAAACCCAAAAGAAAAGAAGAAGAAGAAGAAAGAACCAGAGAGAGTAATAAGGATTAAGGAATGACTATGAAAGATTAAAAAATGGATGAGAATAATAGCAAAATTGATTGAGAAGGAGAAAGCACATTAGTGTTTTGGCAGTCTTTTCCTCTCACCTTAATGATAAAAAAGAGACTGCTTTGGAGCTTCATTTGAGAAAACAAAACATTAGCATGTTTACTTTAGCAAACTGTTTTGTTTTGTTTTTTTTTTTGTTTTTTGTTTTTTTGTTTTTTTTTTTTCA
>CM008331.1:5454700-5479520 GCA_002525835.2 Ipomoea batatas
CAGGTAGAACCTCGGCTGATGAGTAAGGATAGGGTTTTGATGTAACAATTTTTTTACAAAACCTTTATTTAGTTTTGAATAACCCGTGGATATCCTTACTTAGCCGTCGCGCTAACTACACTTCAATGTGTATTGTTTTTATCAGATGCAGTTCAGTGAGTACCTCTGTAGCCGATGAGCTCAAAATAGAAGAGAAGTGCAGGTTGAGGTCTACTATGATGTTGTTGTAGTTTGTTGGTGTTGTAAGTTTAGCCTTAGCACTTAGAGTGGAGTTTGTCAAAGAGGTGATAGAATTCACTCTAGGTGTGGCGGTAGCACCCAGTTTTCTATTGAGTAGATGTAAGCTTCTGCAGCGTCTGATTACTGATTTGTAATAAAGTATAAGAGTGGAAAATTGGGGTGTTACAATTTAATCAATTTAAGCTTTGAGGATTTGGAGAAAAATAAGCTTATTCGATAAGTGGATTTGCCATCTCGTGCCTTGCCCTTAATTTTTTTTTGTTTTAGTGTAAAGTGTAACCCCTCGGTTTTTCCGACAAAGTTAGGGTTCGAAAATATTTTTTTTTAGCTACGACATTTATGGGAAGATCTCTCGGCACTTCAAAAGAATTTTTTTTCCTAGTTATTAATAAGATGCGATCTACGTACCGGTCACGAACCGTAAAATTTTTAAGGATGCCGATGCAGTTCGAATTTTCCTAGAAAATGGATTGTTAAGTATGATACGATTAAGCCTGAACTTCCCATTTAGTTCAAGTGAAAATTTAAACGGACTGTATGGGTGAAATTGTTACGGACCTTCTGTGACACCCCCAACCTCACACAGGCTGAGATAGCTAAAACTTAACATAACGGCTGCCAATCTCAACCAACATTCATAACAAAGCGGAAGCGAATTAAAACCTAAGGGCGTCATGCCACATCTAGGTAAGATAAACACGGCCTAGATGCACAGGCTAACCATAAAACACGGAACTGTATAAACGATAATCCTCAAATTATGTTAAACAACATCCAAACACTAGTCAAAAGTATAATAAAGTCTCAAATGGCTCACAGGCCAAAGCATAAATCTACAAACATAACCACTATCTAAACCTCCTCATACGAGTGTATCTCTATCGCGCTCACGCATAGGCTTTAAGACAAACCTGGAAAAACACACGAAGAACCATTAGCAAAAGACTGCTAAGTAACCACCATTCACACCCGCAAGGAAGTATAGATATACATATAAGTTTGTAAATAGATTTACACACCCATATAGAATATAAACACCAACAAACTGTTCACAGTTCAAACCGATACTCAACAACAATAAGCTGAATGAATCTGTGACACCCCCAACCTCACACAAGCTGAGATAGGTAAAATCTCAACACAGCAGCTGCCTTACTTAGCCAAACAGAACATAGCGGAAGCGAATTTAAAACCTAAGGGGCGTCATGCCACATCTAGGTAAGATAACCCGGCCTAGATGCACAGGCTAACCATAAAATCTGAACTGTATAAACGACAATCCTTAAATATAACTCAAAACATCCAACAACTAAACCAAAGTACATAGAATTCTCCAAAACGGCACACAGGCCAAAGCATAAGTCTAAAAACATAATTACTATCTAAGCCTCCTCATACGGGTGTATCTCTATCGCGCTCACGCATAGACTTTAAGGGAAACCTGGAAAAACACACGAAGAACCATTAGCAAAAGACTGCTAAGTAACCACCATTCACACCCGCAAGGAAGTATAGATATATATAAGTTTGTAAATAGGTTTACGCACCCATATAGAATATAAACACCAACAAACTGTTCAATAGTTCAAACGGATACTCAACAAGGATAAACTGAACGAATCATAAACCAAGACTCAATCAAACAAAGCCAATATCCAACAACGAAAGCATAATGCAATAACGGATCATAACCAAGATACCAACTGAATACAAACCATCCAAAGGAACCAATCGACCTCAATGAAACAACAAGATATCAACCGAATAGCACAAGGAACCCAAGAATACATAATCCAAGAAGAACCCACAACACCAATCTCCAAACCCTCAAAACCAACCATCGAACCAAGTCAATCACATAGTCAGAAGTCAGAAGTCAAGAGTCAAACCCGGAAAATAGGTACGCAGGGGTGATGAGCCCAATCACAGGGACCGAAGTCCAATCACAGGGACCGAAGTCCAATCACAGGGGTAATGAACCCAATCACAGGGGTAATGAACCCAATCACAGGGACCGAAGTCCAATCACAGGGACCTAAGTCCAATCACAGGGGCAAGAGCCCAATCACAGGGGTAATCAACCCAAAGTCAGAAGTCAACAGCCAATAGTAGCCCAGTCAAATCACCCAACAACCACCAAGAGATACTCAAAGATCCACCACCACATACTCATACTCAACTCAGCCCAAGATCCATCACTCAGAGTGTTCACCTCAGATATGAACACCAACCAACTTCCAAATAATATACTCAAGGATTCCACCAATCAAATAGTAGACTCATACAAGTGGACTAAGAGGTATGAATAAATACTCAGAATCAGGGTAACATAACCAATAGAATACTCCAATAAACTCAAGAACAAAGGAGGAAACAAACAACGGATTGCTCACCTGTAACCCTTCCCACATTNAGAGCCAAAATCCCATTCCAACAAACCCATCGTTGGATAAATTGCAACCAAAATCAAATATACACCTGATCCATATGACCATATCTATATATGCACGTCCACCCATTTTCCAGATTATCCACGCACATGCAACACAATATCAGGAGGGAGGGTGGATTCAAATTTCAAATTCCAAGTGCATTAATTTAAGATGTGGCTTTCCCATGAGAATTATTGCACTGCTATTTCTTGAGAATCCCAAGTCGGCCACTGCCCAAAGTAAATGCAGCAAGTAACCAGTTCCAAGGCAGTCACCGGCAAAACTCAAGTGGAAGCGCGGCATTTTGTGCAGCAGATTGTAGGAGAAAACGGGTTGATTTCACGGATGCGATTGGAAATAAGTTCCCCGGCGATGAAGGGATTAGGGGCACCTTGCATTGGTAGTGGGAGAGGCTGCCGGACAGTATAATCAACGAACTCCTGCTAAAGCTGGACTTGGAATCTCTCTGCACCGTAGCTTGTGTGTCCCGGAGCCTCCACTCCGCTGTCTGTCAAGTTCTTGCTTCTCGTTCCTCTCTCGATCTCTCTGTATTTTATCCATACTCCGAGACTTTGCAAAGTATTGTTGGTAGGCTCAAGGGGGTCAAGAGCTTAACCATTGATTGCCTTCGTGTGGATGATTTTTCTTTTATCAACATCCTAAGAGCACAAATCCAGGAACTAAATTTGTTCAAGTGTTCCTCATGATCACATCATATTCTTGGCACAATTGGGCATAGGTGTCCAAACTTAAGGTGAACAACCACATGCTCTGTTAGTTGTGTTTCTAGACAACTGAAGTCCATGAAGATAATAAGTATATCCACCACATGGGTTTGGTGCTTTTCTTGTTGCTGGACTTTGAAATGTTTCAGGTCAGATGCTCTCGATCTCATAAATCTTCTGGGAGGCTGAACCCGAGGCATCTATTGCCATGGCTGAGGACTCCTTAGACGCTTTGGCCGAAGACCACCTCGGCCATGGCAGAGGCCGAGGCGCACCCTTGGCTGCCATTGTCGAGGCGCGCGCCTTGACTTAATTTTTTTTTTGTTTTATTTTTTGTTTTGTTAGTAGCTGCCACCATAAATTGTTGGAAAAAATGCAAGCCATGAAATATTTGTGGTTCTAAAGTATCTTGGTGATTTAGTATTAACCACAAGTTGAATAAGTGGCCAAGATTTGTTAGGTGGTATGTGGTTATAATCCTTTGCCCTATACTATTTAAGTGAGATTATCTAAGAGTTCAAACACACCAAACATTAAAATCTCTTTCTCCCCTTTAATTCTCTGTCCCATTGTCTGAGCAAAGTGAGGTTCACCTGGGCTATAGTTGGTGTAAGCTTAGCTCAGCTAGTCTGTGTAACCTGTCGGAAGCGTGCCAGGATTGTTAACTACACCGTTACCGGGCAAATAACGCTTTTAAGGCAGTGTTATTGTAACACGGCACAGACATCTTTTTTTGGTTTAGTTGTTATCCTTTTCCTAAAGAGAGTGTCAGAATAAATTGACGTTGTCTCTATTTCCCAATAGTTAAAAGCGTTATTTTGACAATAGTCAACCTTTCGGTACGATGGCTCCCTCTGTTATACCTGGTTTATCCAAAACAACAGAAGGAGTGGAAAAGTTAAGAAAATCAAGGATGTTGTTTCGTGTGCGGTAAGCATGGACACCGAGCATCCCATTGCTATCATCGCAAGGGTAAAATTCACAGAGGTCAATCTGACGGAGAAAGATGAGAATACCATTCCCTTAATTAGTAGTTATTTTGAGTAGTTCTTATTTGCTCTAGCCTCTAAAAGCTCGCATGAAATGGGATAGTATTAGTACTAAATACTAGTTGATTTGTATAAATTTTGAATGTCTATTAATGCTTGTCATTTCAATATGTTGAATGCTAATGACGTTGTTGCATATTAATAGACACAATTAATAGTGACTTGCACAAAGAAATATGAACTGTTTAATGAGATACAGTTACATAGTTTGAAATATTTGAATTGTGTACTGAGAATGTTTGTCAAACATGATAAGCATATATCCAAAGCTTTTCACCTTGTGTTGGTAGCATGGAAATGTCATTATTCTTCAATACTCTGTCTAGGAAGGTGGTTCTTAAGTAAACTTCGGTTTCACTACTCGACCTGCGAGTTTTTAAGAAGTAGGGTTTTGGTCATACAGGCTAGTTGAAGCGCTACTTGATCCTCACCTGAAATGAGATTTGAAATTCCTTGGATTATCCAATTCTTTAATCGATCGGTTTACAGAGTCTTCCAACTATTTAATCTAATTACTAGATCAGTTAGACGACCTTGTAAACAGATTACTGAACTAGCAAATGAAGTAGATCAGGAAATAAACTCAAGTAAACAGTAAGAAAAATATCAAAGCAGTAAGAACACTTAGACTTGGTAACCCAGTTCGGAATCACCATTCCTACATCTGGGGGGCATCACTCTGAACGCCCAACTCTTCATTGATCAATCTGGAAATGTGTCAACAGTTTACAGCAAAAATCACACGGCAACACTAGAAATCATCAATCACCATTCTAGAGTTCAGCCTTGAAGAGTTGTGCGATACTATATCTCCCGATCTTCTTGAATTGAGGCTCCCCCTCAATTTTAGCCCAACTGACATTCAGAGTGGTTGCTTGCCCGGTTCATCACAATGAAAGTTATCTTGAATCAAAGGTAGGCTTTGTCAAGATATCCATTTATTTTCTTCAAGAGAAGCTTCTCTCCATTTCACTCTTGTGTTCTTCAATCAAATCTCCCTAACTTTCTTCAGAGAGTTCTGCCCTTATATATGATGTTTGAAATCAGTCAAATTCATAATTGAATCTGTTGCACTCCTTATCTTCTTGTCTTGTTCCAATATTCTGCTCAGCACTTCGTCCGCTAATTCTTAAGAACCTTCTGCTGAACTACAAGAATATTAATACAACCAAGACCAAGTGTTATTTTGAACTATCTGCAGAACTAAAAGAATTGACACAGAAACTTGTTACAAAAACAAGGAGTAAAATAATTTTTCTTCTATTTTAATTTTATTAACAATCTCCCCCTTTGTAACAAGTTTCTTGGCAATTTATTACAAACTTCCTAGATCATAAGAGATAGTTAAAAATAACTTGGTTTTTCAGAAAAGAAACAATACAACTGAACTGAATTTAACCAAACAAAGTTCGAGGATGATTATATCATCCAACAGAAATACAGCAGCAAAAACTAACAAGGGACCCTATTACAAAAGAGTTAATGTTTAGCAACATTCAGCAGAAGAGGGTCTAAAGCGTGATCAGTAATCCAACAAGATCAAAAAACATGATCAAAAAACAAACAAGTACCCAAGTAACCGATGATTAGAAGGTTTTTCCTACTCCCCCTATTGCCAAGAACTTGTGAATCTGTAGCCACAAGATTCTATAGCAAGACCAAGTAGGAAGAAGCAACCCAGATTTTAGAAAGTTTTTTAGGACTCATCGTCCTAACTGTCAGCAGCAGATTCAGCTTCAGAGGATTCAGATGCGGCGGAGGGATAAGCTTCAGGTGTAGTTGGCTCAGCGTCAGGTGCAGCTTCAGTTGCAGTGGATGGAACAGTAGATGGTTCAGTAACAGTAGCGGACATCTCTTGGTCTCTCAGCCTCAGTTGTTCTCTCAGTTGCATCTCAACTGTTCTTTTCTCAACAAGTATTTAGATGATTGTGTTTAGGTCTTGGATGCTTTTGTCAAGGTGTTTTGCTGTGAGCTTGCTGGTGTATGGTACATCCAGGTTCAGTGCTGGGGCTGAGCTACTTGTATGTTCCGGAAAAATGTCAAGTACATGACTTCCTTGTTTCAGTCTGGCATCGATTGTTCTGACTTGAGGTGCTTCCATAGGTTCATTTGGTTCTGGTTTGAAACCTTGTGTGCGGAGAATACCATAAATTGTGCAGGGGAAGGGAAGTTTTACCTTTTTCTCCTTAGATTCTGGTTTCCGGAAAGATGCAATATGTTTGAAGATGATATCACCCAAATCAACAGGAATGCCTCGGCCAATTTTATAGATCAAAGATGCCATGTTGAAGTTTAAACCACCTCGATGTTCATTTGGCAACCAGTTTGTCATGGCGATTTTGTGCAGAACAGCATACTTAGTGGTGAGGGATTTTGCTGGTAGCATATTTGTTTCACCAGCATATATGTTCCTCCAGTGATGACCTTTGTGATGGCATTTGCTCCTAGTACTGGATCTTCAATGTCACTTGAATCTATCCCAAGGTACAGATTAATGGTTCGTGTGTCAAAGGTATATTCTTTTCCTCTCAGCCAAATGCGACCATAAACTTGTGATCTTGCATCCTTGATGGTTGTCAGAAGATTGGCATAAAACTCTTTGATTGCAATGGGAGGATAGCTTGTCTGGGTTGTGACTGACTTGATCAGATTTAGCTTTTCGAATACGGGCATCAGCTGACATTGAGACCTGAATTTCTCTACATCAAGATACCTTTCACTCAGGATTTTCCTTTTGTTGGTTGATTCCCATCTTGCAGCGTACTCATCTGAGACAAATTGAGGTGTGATTGCTGCAAGAGGTGTTACTGCTGAGACATCCGGTTGCCCTTCAGGTTGTTGAGATTCAGAGACGGTTTTCTTTCTTTTTTTTGCTGGTGATTGTTTCCACAGTATCAGGTAGCTCTGCAGTTGGTTGTTTTCTCTTTGATTTTCTTGTTGGTGAGGGAGTTTCCTTTGGTAGTTGAGCTGTGGATGACCTGGTTTTTCGCCTGGTGACAAGAGCAGGGAAGACTTGTATTTTGGCTACGGGATTTTTGTCCACATGTTCTTCTTGAATCTTTCTCTTTCCTTTTGCTTTTGCTTGGTTTTTCTTCACTTGAGCCAAGGGAATGTTGTCTTCCTCATCAGCTTGTTCTGCAACTGGTTCAACTTGTTCTACAACTGGTTCGGATTGTTCTACAACTGGTAAAGCTGGTGGATTTCCTGTTTCAAACTCAAAATCTAGTGGAGAATCATCAAAGGGAATGATGGGGGTTGTTTCTAGATTTAGTTCAGATTGTGGTTCAGTCCTAGTTTCATCAGTGTGGGAGTTTTCTGACTGTGTGGGAAGGGGTTTTTCAGGAAGATTCGGTTGTTCAAGATTCTCTGCTTGTGGGATTTGTGGTGATGGTAGGGGCAGAGTTTTGTCTTGTGTGGGTTCTATGTTTTGTGGGATATTCAGTGGAACAGACAATCTATTTGTGAGGGAGGTTGTTCTTCTATGTTCATCCATGATGTTGAAAAGGTCTATTTTAGTGAAGAGGGATGCAGGAGGTTCAAGTTGGTGAGGGCCATATACTACAACAGACTCTAGGATGACTTTTTCAGATATGGGTAAATATTTCTCAATGACAGGTGATTTTTCTTGTTCATCATCTATTGGTTCCTGTTTGACAGACACTAAGGGCAAGGGTTTTTCAATACTAACATTTTCTGGATTAGCATCATCCTCAGTATCTGATAGAACAATTATATCCTGAAAATTATTTAAGGCAGAAACTATGCTGTTCATGTGTAATCATTTATATATATAAAAAAAGAAGGAGATAGAGAGAATGTGTGAGAATAAACCTCAGGATCTTTTGCCATAGTTGTTTCTCCTTTCTCGACAGCAATCGGTTTGAGGAATCCTTTCAAATAGTCCAGTTGCTCTACCCTTGAGTACCATGACCAGATTGGTTCGCCTCCCGGAGGTTTTATCTTGTTTTTGATTATCATCACCATTTCTCGTGATGCTTGATGTTGAACTTTGGAGGGATATCTGTTTGTGAGTCTGGAGAAATCAAAATATTGGGTCTCGTCTTGATCCATTTTTGAGCTTTGTTTCTGGGTTTTGATTTTTGAGAGAGGTTTTTCGAAGGGTTTGCAGATGAGAGGGATTGATGATGTTTGTGTTGATCAAGCTGCAGCTGGCTTTTCAAAGGTCGAAAGACTTCTCCAAAAATGACCGGCTTTTTCGGGTCACGTGATGAGGCATGGGCTGAGTGGGAGTCGTGTTGATAGGACGGTTGTCTTCTCCGTAATTAATGCTCTAGCAGTTTTGGTCAGTCGGGTACACTATTCTCCAGATATTATATGCTTTTAAAAATGAGATATTAGTAGAGTGCAGGCAGAAAACAAAAATGGCAAAAGTTATTTTTCTATGATAAAGATGCGAGAAGGATTACCCAAAATAAAATTGAACAACTTATTGTACTAGTTCTGTGGTCCATTGCACATACCAAGTTCGGATTTGAGGATGTTGAATCTAGTAAGATCCAAGGCCTTAGTAAATATATCTCCAAGTTGTTTATCTGTTGGTATGTAGTGCATTCTTATGTCTCCACTTTCTACAAGCTCCCTGATGAAATGGTGTCTGATGTCTATATGCTTAGTACGGGAATGCTGGACGGGATTTTTGGCAATGTTGATAGCACTGGTATTGTCACAATGAAGGTCAGCACTGCTGAACTTTAATCCATAGTCGTTCAGCATTTGTTTCATCCATAGGAGTTGTGTACAGCAGCTCCCAGCAGCTATATACTCTGCCTTTGCCGTAGATAATGAGATTGAGTTCTGTTTTTTTACTGAACCATGAGACAAGATTTTTACCCAGGAAGAAGCATCCTCCTGATGTACTTTTTCTGTCCTCCAAGTTTCCTGCCCAATCAGCATCGCTGTAGCCGAGTAGTTCAGTTCCTGAGTTACGAGAGTACCACAGACCATGATTCACAGTTCCTTTGACATATTTGATTATTCTTTTGACAGCATTTAGGTGAGCTTCTTTTGGATTTGCTTGGAAGCGAGAGCATAGTCCTACGCTGAACATTATATCTGGTCTGCTTGCGGTTAGATAAAGTAAACTACCAATCATACTTCGATAGAGTTTGCCTTCAACTGGCTTTGAGTCGGAGTCTTTTGTCAGTTTCAGTGTTGTAGAGAGGGGTGTCTTGGCTTCCTTGGCAGAGTCAAGGCCGAATCTTTTGATCAGATTGAGTGCGTATTTGGTTTGAGAAAGAAATAGACCTGTTTCCATCTGTTTCACTTGTAGACCTAAGAAGCATGTTAGTTCCCCTATCATACTCATCTCAAATTTCTTTTCCATAACTCGGATGAATTCCTTGACATTTGCAGGAGATGTAGACCCGAAGACGATGTCATCTACATAGACTTGAGCTACAGTTATGTGTCCGGTGGCCCTTTTAACGAACAATGTTTTGTCATCCCCGCCACGAGTGTACCCATTTTTTAGGAGATATTGCGTGAGTCGTTCGTACCAAGCTCTTGGTGCCTGCTTCAGACCATAGAGGGCCTTCTTCAGTTTGTAGACATAGTCAGGATATTGTGGATTCTCAAATCCTTTTGGTTGAGCCACGAATATTTCCTCATGGAGTAGTCCATTTAAGAAGGCGGTCTTTACGCCCATCTAGTTCAGCTGAAAGTTCAGGATACAAGAGACAGCCAGGAGTAGTCTTACCGACTCAAGTCTGGCTACAGGTGCAAATGTTTCTTCATAATCAATCCCTTCTACTTGTGAGTAGCCTGGAGCCACTAGTCTAGCTTTATTTCTGGCCACATTTCCCTGTTCATCGATTTTGTTTCGGAAAATCCATTTTGTGCCTACTACATTTGCATCCGAAGGACAAGGCACAAGATCCCATACCTCATTTCTCTCAAATTGTGCAAGTTCATCCTGCATAGCCCTTATCCAATCTTCATCCTGAAGTACTTCTTTGTAATTCTTGGGTTCAACTTTTGACGTGTAGCATGCATAGCCTGATAACTCAGCAAGACTGCCCCTCAACATTCCTTTGGTTCGAATACCGGCAGTGGGCGTTCCCAATATGTTCTCAGCAGGATGATTCTTTTGAATATGCGTGGGGACTTGTTTTGAAGGGTGATGGCTTGCATCTGTATTTGATTGAAGTTCAGTAGATGATTTTAAGTCCTCAGATTCTGATTTTGTCTCAGATTTGGTGATCCCTTGTGCACTGTCTGATTTCTTTTGACATTGTTCAGTATCTGGATCAGTATTATCATCTTCAGAGTCTGACTCAGTTTTCTTGGCTTCTTTTCCATCGGTTGAACTTGATTACTTCTGTTCGTGATCAGTGACTGGTAGATAGTTTTCGACTGAGTACGGTTGATCATCAACAATTACGTTGACAGACTCTTGAACTGTCTTAGTATGTTTATTGTAGACCCTGTATGCTCGACTGTTTGGTGAGTATCCCAAGAATATGTCTTCATCGCTTTTTGGTTCGAATTTTCCGACCTTTTCTCTGTCATTTAAGATGTAACACTTGCTGCCAAAAATGCGAAGATACTTTAGGTTTGGTTTCCTTCCTCTCCAAAGCTCGTATAGTGTTTGTGACATTCCCGGTCTGAGATACACTCTGTTGATTATATGACAGGCAGTATGAACTGCTTCTGCCCAGAAATATTGAGGAAGGATTTTGCTGTTTAACATAACACGAGCCATTTCTTGGATGGTTCTGTTTTTCCGCTCAACTACTCCATTCTGTTGGGGGGTTTTTGGGGCTGAGAACTCATGACTGATCCCATTTTTGGAGCAGAAGGTTGAGAAGTGTTGGTTTTCGAACTCCCTGCCATGATCTGATCTGATCCTTACGATTTTTCCAATATGCATGCCCTTTTCTTTTTGTAGTCTTAAGCATAACTTTTCAAAGGCTTCAAAAGTTTCTAATTTGTTTCTGAGAAACATTACCCAACAGAACTGTGAGTAGTCATCAACACAAACAAAAATATATCTTTTACCTCCCAAGCTTTCAACCTGTGTTGGTCCTATTAGGTCCATATGCAGAAGATCTAGGCATGAAGAGGTTCCTATGTAGTTGAAGTGTTTGTGTGGAGATCGAGTTTGTTTTCCCAGCTGGCATGGGCCACATACACCAGTTTCCTTTATTTTGAACTTGGGTACCCCTCTTACACATTCATGACTTATGAGTTGATTCATATCTTGATAATTCATGTGCCCAAGTCTTTGATGCCAAAGTTCTGTTTTGTCTGTTGAAGTACTGTAACACAAAAGGTTAGAAGATAGAGTATAACAATTATCAGAGGATCTTATACCTTCCATGATAACTTTGTTCAGGTTATCTTTGACAATGCATCGATCTTTAGTGAAGCTCACATTCAGCTTTTGATCACACAATTGGCTGATACTGATCAGGTTAGCTTTTAGACCTTGAACAAGCAGTACTTTGGATAGTGGAGGTAGACCGGCTACGTTCAGAATCCCAATACCCATAATGTCACCCTTAATCCCATCACCAAAAGTCACTTGTCCAGTGTATGGGTTTACATTCTTGAGGAATTATTTACTGCCGGTCATATGCCTTGAGCACCCGCTGTCGAAATACCATTTTCCCTGTTCTTTGCCATGAAGCATGGAATAACAGACTAAATCAGATTTTCTTACCCAAATTTGACGACTGACAGGAGTGATCCATTTCTTCTGAAATTTTTCAGCTCTCTGATCATTGTAGAACCTGTAGCATTCTGGTCTTGTGTGGCCTTTCTTGGAACAGTAGTGGCATGTTGGACTATATTTCCTCAGAGTCTTCTGGTGGAATTCACCATTATTCCAAGTACTGGTACTTGCAGGGACAAACTTAGTAGTAAGGAAGTTTTGAGAGTTTTGAATGTACCCCAAACCATTTCATATATTTGGTGATCTTCCAGAGTCAAGGATTTGATTCAAGGTTGAAGTAGTGTTCATCATTTGAATCTGCTTCTTAGAAGCCTCTAATTCTGCTGAAAGTTTCATTACTTTTGAGTTGGACTCGGATAGTTCAGCATTTTTGTCAGCAACTTGTTTCTTGAGAGATTCCACGTTCTTTTCGAGAAACTCATTTTTTGAATTCGTGGTTGTGTGTGTCTTCAGTAGAATATCCCATTTCTTGTATAGTTTGATGTAGGATTGTTCGAGTTCTTCATAAGGTATTTTGTCCACATCTTCATGATCTGAATCACTGCCTGAGTTTAAATTTGGTTCAGTGACAATTGCAGCGAAGGCTACAAAATTTCCAGATATCTCCTCATCTTCATCTTGAGTTTCTTCAGAGCATTCTTCATCACTCCAGGTTGTGACCTTCATGGACTTCTTCCTTTTGAGATAAGTGGCACATTCTACTTGGATGTGTCCGAAACCTTCACATTCCCGGCATTGAATTCCCTTTTTGTTCCTAGCATCTCCTTGCTGCCATTGATTCTGTCGAGTCGAATTCTGATTTTGTCCATATTGATTATTTTAACTGACGTTTTTCTGTTGATTCGAATTTGATGTTCTTCCAGTGGTTCGTGACGGATTCGACGAGGTTGAGCCAGCATTGTTGAACCTGGTTTGTTGATTCTTGCCTCCCCTGTTTCTTTGATTTATCTGTTTAAGAATTTTGGTGAAGTTTCTTGTGATCATTGCCACAGATTCATCATCCAATTCATCACACTCTTCTTCAGATTCACATTCTTCTACAATAAACGCAACATTTTTGCCCCTTTTTGAGTTGTTGTCTTGTGACAAAATATCCATCTCATACGTTCTTAAATTGCTCATCAGCTCTGCTACTGATTTTGTTTCCCAGCCTACGCTTTCTTGAATTGCAGTCACTTTCATTCTAAATCGTACAGGGAGAGATCGAAGAATCTTTCTAACGAGTTTGTCCGAAGAGAATGGTTCACCCAGAACAGCTGCTTCATTCTTCAACTCTTGAACCCTAGCATTAAATTCGACGATGGTTTCTTCGTCTTTCATCCGTAATTCTTCAAATCTGGTAAGAACTTGCTGCATCTTGGTTTGTTTTACAGAAGCGTCTCCTTCATAAAGCTTTTCAAGAATTTCCCAAGCGTCTTTGGCTGAGCTGCATCCAGCGATTAATCCGAATTGTCCCTCGTCAAGCGAACCTGTAATAGTGTTCAGTGCCTTATTGTTGTTTTCGCTGTTGCTGATGTCCTCGGGAGTCCATTGATCGACTGGAGTGAGAGTTTCAGACTTATCCTCATGAGTGGTTTTGGGGTGAGTCCAGCCATGGGTGACAGCCTTCCATACATTTACTCCTTGAGCCTGGAGATAGATCCGGGTTCTTGCCTTCCAATAAGCATAATGTGTGCCAATCAATTGAGGTGGTCTAGCCTGTCCTTCCATATCTACCTCAGATCAGATAGTGGCAAAACTTAAAAGGATAGGTTAGAAGATAAGGAAAACAGAGAGATCAAGAAAATTCCAATCTGGAAATGTGTCAACAGTTTACAGCAAAAATCACACAGCAACACTAGAAATCATCAATCACCATTCTAGAGTTCAGCCTTGAAGAGTTGTGCGATACTAGATCTCCCGATCTTCTTGAATTGAGGCTCCCCCTCAATTTTAGCCCAACTGACATTCAGAGTGGTTGCTTGCCCTGTTCATCACAATGAAAGTTATCTTGAATCAAAGGTAGGCTTTGTCAAGATATCCATTTATTTTCTTCAAGAGAAGCTTCTCTCCATTTCACTCTTGTGTTCTTCAATCAAATCTCCCTAACTTTCTTCAGAGAGTTCTGCCCTTATATATGATGTTTGAAATCAGTCAAATTCATAACTGAATCTGTTGCACTCCTTATCTTCTTGTCTTGTTCCAATATTCTGCTCAGCACTTCGTCCGCTAATTCTTAAGAACCTTCTGCTGAACTACAAGAATATTAATACAACCAAGACCAAGTGTTATTTTGAACTATCTGCAGAACTAAAAGAATTGACACAGAAACTTGTTATAAAAACAAGGAGTAAAATAATTTTTCTTCTATTGTAATTTTATTAACAAGATTGACTTTTACATGCTACCAAAGCTTTGTAATAGGCATTGTTTAAGTTGATTTAAACTACCTTTTATTAACAAAAGGGCACTATGAGAATAAATTTAAATGTGTACTGGTTTGCATTATACTAATGCTATATATGAGTTATGTGGTGAAGGGAAATTGTGAAGTTGAAATAACATAGCTTTGAATGCTAAAGTTATAGATGTTGAATTTCATCTTGATGAAATTTATGTAGATAAACCTTTCTCTAATAAATGCCAGTTTGCATATAATCTTTGAGTATGAGATCTACTTTTCAAGAAAGTATGTGAAATTTATGATTATGTTGTTCAACTTGAAGCAACATGCAACATGCAAACAATATTATCTTCGTGGCTTATTGGCAATGAGTATTTGTATATATGATTTAAAATATTAATTGGGAGATCCTGAAGATCCAGGATTCCTTTATATAGTGAAACCTTAGAGGTTTAAGGTAACCAATTTGGTTGAAATATATTCCACTATTGAGAGTGTATTAACCAAGTGCAGAGTTGCTATAAAGATTGCATAGGTCGATCTGCTTAGGAGCCAATGCTGGGCACCAAAGATCAATCTGAGTAAAATATCAAGTACTTTTGAGAAGAATACTTGTAATCGCTGCATTGTGGGGGTAATCAGCTCTTTATATTTCCTTTCTATAAGTTTCTTTACTTTACCGAGAATAATGGTAAAAGAGAATGTTTCATGTTAAACATGAAAATCTCTAGGGTATTATTTATGAGTAAATAAAATACTCGTCAAAGTGTACGTAAGTTTGATGGAGTTGATCAACTTATGTTAATAGTGAAGACTAATTTTGAGATTAGTCGTTGAATTGTTGATGGAATGGCTTAAATTCTAATAGGTGATGAATTCATGGTGGATCCCATTTGTGTGGTCAAACGAAGCCATGGAAAGAATCACAGAGTAGGACACTAATTGGTCATTCTAATGATCTGTGTACTGGTGAGGTTGAGCTACATCTCTTAATGAATTTATAACCCTATGAGATGGGTGGTCTGATTGAGACGGACTTAATGAATTCACTGCTTAATTATTGACAGAGTGAGCATAAAATGCTCTTAATGATTTCACATCCCAATTTGGGTAGTCTATATTGAGATAGGCTTAAAGAAATCACCTAATTAAGTGAAAAAAGGTTAACCACCTTTTTCTGAAAGATAATGAGCTATCTTTCTAGAGCACTCATTGGCATCTGGATGTCCAATTGAGTAAAAATATAAGAGAAGCATGATGTTCCTATTGAATAAGATTTATGTCTTTAACTACTCTGTAGCCTTTAAAGGTGGTCTATATTGAGATAGACTTGACAGAGTTACATGTCTATATTGAGATAGACTTGACAGAGTTACATGTCTATATTGAGATAGACTTGACAGAGTTACATGTCTATATTGAGATAGACTTGACAGAGTTAAATGTCTATATTGAGATAGACTTAACAAAGTTAAATGTCTATATTGAAATAGACTTGACAGGGTTAAAATGTCTATGTTGAGATAGACTTGACAAGGTTGAAGGTTTATATAGAGATAGACACAACAGACTTGAATATTAAGGTTTAATCATAAGCAGTCAAAGAGTTTGACTTTCATAGAACCTGTTTGTTAGAGTTGATATGTGTTTTGAGTTCAAAATTTGTCTAACCGATGAGTTCAAGAGTCATATCACTCTCGGAAAGGAAATTACTCAATGTCACTACGTATCAGTTCAAGTTTAAACACTGATATTAAGGTCAACTCAATTGTATTGCTCAGACATTGTCCTTTATAGACTTCTACTTTGAATGTATGGGGGATCATCTTTTCTTGTGAACAACCTAAACAAATCTTCCTTTTCATTCCCTTGCATTTGTGGGGGATTGTTGGAAAAAATGCAAGCCATGAAATATTTGTGGTTCTAAAGTATCTTGGTGATTTAATTTTAACCACAAGTTGAATAAGTGGCCAAGATTTGTTAGGTGGTATGTGGTTATAATCATTTGTCCTATACTATTTAAGTGAGATTATCTAAGAGTTCAAACACACCAAACATTAAAGTCTCTTTCTCCCCTTTAATTCTCTGTCCCATTGTCTGAGCAAAGTGAGGTTCGCCTGGGCTATAATTGGTGTAAGCTTAGCTCAGCTAGTCTGTGTAACCTGTCGGAAGCGTGCCAGGATTGCTAACTACACCGTTACCGGGCAAATAACGTTTTTAAGACAGTGTTATTGTAACACGACGCAGACATCTTTTTCTGGTTTAGTTGTTATCCTTTTCCTAAAGAGAGTGTCAGAATAAGTTGACGTTGTCTCTATTTCCCAACATAAATCACCTCTATTTCTGTCCAATCTCCAGGCGCTATCTCAGTTCAGAAGGTATATGGAGACTATCGATGTTTGTGCCATTTTGGCGGGTGAGATCCTTGTCTCTGTTGATTGATACTATAGTGGCAGAAATGGAACACCAACAATATCAATTTTAGCCTAGCCTCGATCCAAGCCCAGAAATGGAGCGCATTGAAATGGTTGAGCATCTCCAGACTGTAGACTCCATGCTTGAGAGTTTCAGGCACAACGCTAGTTTAGAAACTGCAGAGCGATGAGGGTGAGGAAGCAGCTGCTGGATGAGTTCGGAACCATGCTCTCTCACGCCTTCTTCACTCATCCTCCTCCTATTACTAGTAATACCCATCATCATGTTTATTCTTTTGATAAGGTCCGTGAATGGGGATGGCAATTGGGTGCATCCCTGTCTCAACCAATCATCGGAAGAAAACTCCAAACACCATAACATTCAACATGAAATCTCAAAGGCCAGCCGCGGCCAAGGCGTGACCTCGACCATGCGTGGCCGAGGCGGCATCGGCCTCAGCCATGCGCTGCCGAGGCGAGACCTCGACCATGCGTGGCCGAGGCGGCATTAGCCTCAACCATGCACTGCCGAGGCGCGACCTCGGCCATGTGTGGGTGAGGCGGCCTAGGGTGCGTATTTTTATAATAATTTTTAATTACACTTTCCTTTTGAAAACTTTAAATTATTTAAACTTTAAAAAATTAATTAAACATGGGTTGTTAGATATTTTATAATAATTTAAATTAATTCATTAAAATATGAAGGAGGAAGGATAAACTAAATGCAATATGGTGAAAATGAATATACTTAAGGTATAAAAGTATAATTGCACATATATTAGTGTAATTGAGTAATAATAATTGCCTAATGATTATTATGGTAATTAAGCTAATCATTGATCGTTGAATTTATTTTTATAATAATTATAATTAAATTATTTCTCATTTTCCGTATTTTTTAGTAATAATATAATTACATAAGTCATATTACATATCGATCTTTTTAAGATAATTGTAGACAAACAAGTCATATATTATTCAATTAATTGGGTAATACTTTTGCACTAATCTTATAGTCAAATAAATGTACACGTTCAATATTAGAATTTTTTTTATAATTTTATCTTTATTTTTATTATCTAAATATATAATAAAAAAAATGTATCCGTGCATCGCATGAGTAATTGGACAATTATTTGCTCTAATTCAAGCAAGGAAAACATCATAAAACATAATCGATCCAACTAATTTTATCAAATGCGCTATATAATATTCGATGTTATAATTTATATAATTGTATATCGATCCAAATATTCTTAAAATATTATAACAAATCCATTCCGTGCAACACACGGGCGAAAATACTAGTTCTATATAAGAGAACAAAGGATCCAAATCCATAAAGAAACACAACACAAAACAATTTAACAAAGGTTTTAGAAAATTTAATTTTTTTAGTTTAACTTTTAAAGTTTAAATGTTTGATATAATCAATTTTTAAAAATTTCAGAACAAAAAAAATTCTAAAAACAAATAATTATTTAATTTGGATCATTTTAAAAGTTGAACATAGATTTTTACAAAAAAAAAAAAAAAAAAAAAAAAAAAAAAAAAAAAAGTTAGGAACCGACGGTTCAAATGAGAACCAGAACCTTTATAGAAGGTTTTAGTTCCAATTCACCATTTCTAAAATCGAGAATAACTAGTTCAGAACCCGAACAGAACTGTGGTCAACCTTATGGGGAAGTTAAGTCGGAGAAGGGAGCAGTCGGCCGAGGCCATTGCAGCCTTTCGTTTGACGCAGGTCATTACTTAGAAGTGGGTGTATAAATAGTTATTCCATTGTATTGTTTAAATAGTTTGATTCATTAGTACACAATCTTTGTAACTTTCAAGTAAGCTTTACAAAATTTATTATTGTCCTTTACCAGCATTTTTCTTGTCTTTACCTTCTTTATTCTTTCATTTAATTGGGTAGTTAATTCGGTCCAATCGAGTTAATTTTATCCATCAAATATAATTAATGGTTAAAATGATTATTCAGCTTCTTTCTATCTTGACTCTAAACAATTAAAATTGTCCTAAGAATAGCTTAGTTAGTTCCTGAGTAATAGAATATAAATAATGACACAAGATCAAACTGTGATAGTCACGGTATAAGAATTACATCTGATGTGATAAATTTTTTATAACCATCAAACACTATTTTCTCACCCAATAAGTCATCAATCATTATTGCATGGACCATGGTCCACACAGCTGTGTGAACAAAAAATAAAAAGTACATTATTTTTGTACTGAATGTACATTATTTGATATATACTATCAAATAATGTATCTACAGTACAAAAATAATATACCTTCAGTACAAAAATAATGTACTTTTTATTTTGATCCACACACCTGTGTGGACCATGGACCATGCAATAATTTGTCATAAGCCATTGGTTCACAATAATTTATCCCTTCACTGTTATGTAATGTTGTAGCAGGACGGGCGCCCAGAGTCAATTTACGATGATGCTAGTATGTTCTTCGAGTAGTTGTGGTTAATTACAAAAATAAATTGGAACCACAAGTAGGAAAGAGAGGCTGGCCCAGCTAATAAAAACCAAACACCTTTGCACTTCCAATTTCCAAAGTGGTGGATCAGAAAGCAAGCAGACAGTAGCATGGGTGCCACGAACCTGGCAGTGCCCACCACATTCCGGCCGCCACAATTTTCACCTACCACCGCCGTTAACCACCGCAGAGCCACCACCACGTTTCTCCCCTGCAGGAAGAAACGCATTTCCATCTCTTGCACCGCCGCGTCGCTGGAATCTTCCTCGGCCACAACTGAAAAGCCTCTAATCGAGCTAGACTTCATAGGGGTACACAGTTCATATTTAATGCTTTCATTCTTAGTGGCCTGTTTGGTAAATAATCAGCATAGCTTATTTGACTACTATTAAGTTGTTTGGTTAATAAGTTTTTTGTAACTTCAAAATGCTAAAATTCAAAAGTCTACTCAAAACAGCCTTTTCAATTAGCTTTTTGTGGAAAGAAATTATACCAAAAAGCTATCAGTTAACAACTAATTTATCAAACAACTTTCTAGAATCAACTAATATTATCAACGAATCATACCTTCTAACCCAAACAGCCAATCCAATCAGCCAAGTAATAAGTATAACACTATGGTACAAAATATGCAGACATCATAGAACGAAGTTGTGGAAATTTAGTTGTGGATTTTGTGCAGCCAAAAGCAGAGGCGGATGGGAAGTACCCAGTCGATAAAGCCACGGCAGTGAGTGGTGAGAAGCTTCTTAGGAATATAATGGCGGATAACAAGATTGAGCTTTATGCTGCCTATGTAAGTTTGCTTAGCCAATTCTACCTACTTAAAATGCTAATAATTTTCTTTTCATTCTTTACAACATTTCTCATTTTCTATCTATAATAGTACACTTTTTTATAATTTCACTATGTATTACCAAAAATTTAAAGGCGGAATGAAGGGAAAGAATTGTAATTCAACAAAATGAGGGAATTATAATTCTTTCCAACCAAACAATTCATTAGTGGTTAAAATTCCAATAATCCACAATAAAGGTGGCGAAATTGTCACCTGATAGAAAGGTGGCATTGGATGTAACTCATACTTGATTTTATTTCCTTGTCTACAATTTACCAGACCAGACAACATAATATTTCCTTATTTTACCCATTGAAGTATGGACGAAATAACTAGTCACGAACACAATTAATCTTAGGGTGTGTTTGCTTTATCGATTTAGGTATTAGGAATGAGAATCAAAGTTGATAAGGATTAATTCCTCCTTGTATTCATATGTCTAGCAATGCATGTAAAGCATAGAAATCAATGGGATAATTTAGGCCAAACCTTCTCTTTTATTCATGGTTCTTGATTAAATGTAGAGAGAAGGAAGAGAGTATGGCTACCGAGTATTTTAGAGGGAAGAAGGGAGGGCCAAAAGTCCTTTCATTGAAGGGTTATGGCCCTATATATAGGCCGAATACCTGTACAGCACCCCGAACATACGTATAGAGTATTAAGGACCGTATACCCGGGGTATATTTCCTATCAAAAGTCATTGTTATTATTTATGTTGACAGGTTTTTAGAAAACTACTATGTGATTTGATTATCCCATTAATTAGAGAACTCATTCCCTAATAAAATAAGAGTTTCATTCCATTATTTCCCCTCCTAATTGGTAATTTGATTTTTAAGTTTGGACGAGTACTTTTATATTTTTGTTTTTATTTTTTTTTATTCATATTGGTGCTTTAAATGTCTTTATATTAGAATAAATTGCCTTGATTTTTTGTTCTTGTATTTTTAAAACATTTATTCCCATTATAGGATCATACATAATCAAACAACAATAATGGTAATCATTCCAATTCCACCATATTACTAAACATGCAAAATACTTTTACCAAAACCCATTATCATTATCAAATATTTGATTTCCATTCCGATTCCCATGTGTGAATCAAACACACCCTTAATATATGGGGCTCTAGTATACCCTTACCCTGTGATCAAACAAATAAAAATTCAATCTCAAGTCTTGATTTATATCTTGATGGCATCGCTTTCTCAGCTTGGACGTGTGCAATTGTGCATATTGTTTTGTTTTGACAGGGAAAAGTGATGAATTGTGGAGGTGGTGGAAGTTGTGGTACTTGTATTGTGGAGGTATATTTAATCTATGCTCTCTTCAACTTGATATTGCAAGTTGAAAAATCATCATTCTCGTATACATCCTTTTTGGTATTTCATTGTTGTGTTTGGCAGACTTAGTTGAAAGTTGAAAAGTTAGTAGCTAATAAGTTAACTAATTGAAATTAAAGTATTTAATAAAATAATAGGTTAAGATGACTAAGTTGAAAAGTTAGTAGCTAATAAGTTAACTAATTGAAATTAAAGTATTTAATAAAATGATAGGTTAAGATGACTAAGTTGAAAAGTTAGTAGCTAATAAGTTAACTAATTGAAATCAAAGTACTTAATAAAATGATAGGTTAAGATAATTAAAGTCGGATTCCAAGCAACGTGCACTGTAGTCTTTTTTGGGTGACGCGGAAATTTGAACCCAAACCCATGACCTTTTGCATGGCTCCCAAATTAAAGCACGTGCTTCATCTCAACTAGAAGTCTAAGCTAATAGTTGGACTGCAACGTTATATTTATGCTTACAAAGATATTAAGATTTTGATTAATGAAGTGTATTGAATCGTTTTTGTAAATTAATAAAAATGAAATTAAAAATTAAAAAAAAAAAGTTAAAAAGCTAAAAATGTATTTCTAGTTGAAGTAGCCTTTTAAAATAAGCTATTATTTTAAACTCTTCATGTTTTACCAAACAGAACTTATTATTTGTAGCTGAAAATAAGCTATAAGCTCTACCAATAGAGCTTATATATTGTTACATGTTGATCCTGGATTCTTGGTGCAGATTATAGATGGAAATGATCTCTTAAACGAGAGGACAAATACAGAACTCCGATATCTAAAGAAGGCATGGCATGCATTGCCCTTACTCTGCTCTTGTGTCACCATATACCCCTTTGTCGGCAAATTATTGCATGGACCATGGTCTACACAGCTGTGTGGACCAAAAATAAAAAGTATATTATTTTTGTACTGTAGGTACACTATTTGATAGTATATATCAAATAATGTACCTTCAGTACAAAAATAATGTACCCTAAAATAATGTACCTACAGTACAAAAATAATGTACCTTCAGTACAAAAATAATGTACTTTTTATTTTTGGTCCACACAGCTGTGTGGACCTGGTTCATGCAATAATGATTGCCCTTTGTCACTATGCACAAAACTTGCTTATTTCATTCATGTTTCAACTCTGCAGAAACCAGAGTCATGGAGGCTAGCATGCCAGACTATAGTTGGAAATAAAGAGAACTCTGGCAAGGTATATTTTCTCTTTTAAACATGAGGGAGGGAAAAAACTGAACCTAAATGTGTTTGGAAGACAATTGGAGCAGTTAAGCCAATCCACCGATTCAATTACTCTCTTTGGAGTGACCGCTTCAATTGCAAATATTTCAATTAGAGTAGTTCAACCGCTCCAATCTCACCCATTTTAGGTTAAGTTTGGATACAAATTGTGACACAACTTTATTTCTTTATGTCACCACACATTTTCAAGACGATAGGCGTTGGACTTGGCCCATTAAGCCCTTTACCGACCTCCACCCAACAAGGCAAATTATTGCATGAACCATGGTCCACACAGCTGTGTGGACCAAAAATAAAAAGTACATTATTTTTGTACTGTAGGTACATTATTTGATAGTATATATCAAATAATGTACTTTCAGTACAAAAATAATGTACCCTAAAATAATGTACCTACAATACAAAAATAATGTACATTCAGTACAAAAATAATGTACTTTTTATTTTTGGCCCACACAGCTGTGTCGACCATGGTCCATGCAGTAATAATTGACCCAACAATCGGCCAGCCACTGAGTACTACACTTGGCCTTTACCGGCCTCCGGCCATCACTAATCTAGTCCCAGTCCCAACATCCTCTGATTTTTTGTTTTATGCATTTCTGTTGTGGTATTTACATGCCTATTGTACATCACAGGTAGTAGTCCAGAGGCTGCCTCAATGGAAGAAGTGAAAGCAAATAAAATACCATTCTGAAAACAGCAAACAACCCAGTGAAGAAATTCAAAGAAATATAAATATACAAGCCCCCCTACTCTCCCCATTGTGAGTAGTGAAATGTAGGAAGCTATCTGCAGTTGTGTACACATGAGCTTGTTAACAATTCAACAATGTCCTTTTACTCAAAAAGGAAGCCAGAGTTCAATTTGATGTAGATTACACTGGTGTAATATATTACTAATATTATGCATGAATTTCTTCATCTCTATAACATTTCTAAGATTTATCATGCAGTCTTTATCCATATTTAAGATGGAAATCAGCAGCATCAGACACGAATGGAATGTCGGCATACATACCAGAAAGTGCGCACTTCATGCACTTCAAGACTGTCATGATACACACAAATGTAACGGCTGTCCAAATGTGAGTTCCAATATTATTGCCCCAGTGCACAAAAGGCGGCATCCAACCATATACAATTATGATGATATGCATCAAATTCTCCAGCAGTATTGCCATCATCACATGGAACCTGAGGAAATGGGGGCATTCCTTTCTCTTCACAATAGCAAAACAAGCAATGAAGGTATATGCCATCAAAAGCCAGCTGGGCAATCTTTGTAGAAAGTTATTGTAAGGCTTCGACAAGAAATCAGATTTCTCTACGAGAGGACGAAGATGATATGATTCTGCAGCGAAATACCACGTCATATGAAGAGGCATCAAATATGGGAGGCATGCTAAGGTCCTCCACCACCATTTTGGTTTCTCGGTCATGGCACGGTATGGGTAATCGTAGGATCTGTCCTTGAATGCTCTAGGAGAGAGAAAGAAACGTCTTTGCCTTGGTAATTTCAAAGTAGCACATGAGAAGTTAAGCTTGCTAGAATGCAATGAGAGTGCACCATAGGCAGGGGAAACATCCTTGAATGCTCTTCTAGGCAAAAGAGGAAAATAGCTTTCCCTTTGTAATTTCGGTGTAGTACATGAGAAGGCATCATCTCTCCAATGCAAAGGGAGTGATGATACAGAAGAAATTCCTGAAATGACAACCAAAGCATATAATTCGCTAAGACAAGAAGTTAAGTGAGTGTTATCAAGTACAAATACTGTCCAAGGGATATAGAAAATTGCTATAACCTTCTAATAAGAATATAAGATGTAAATATCTCAGGCTTAAAGATTCTAAGACTAATTTGTTCAGCACATATATCATGCCTAACTCTATTTAGTAGTTAATAAACTAATCTTTCATTAAGGAAAATAAAATCACTTTAGATA
>CM008331.1:5483782-5493962 GCA_002525835.2 Ipomoea batatas
TATATATATATATGCAAATAAGCAATACTCACAATATTTTAAGTACTCACAGTTCTCCAAAAATACTCAAGACTTCCAAAACCTATAATTTCTCAAAAATACTCATAATTCATAATTTCCAAATCAGTATTTTCCACAATAGAAATTTTAGGAACATTTCAAATGTAATATATTTTCCAAAATTATTTGTTAAGATATACATGTGTATATATATGGAGAAACACCGATCTTAATATAATGGGCAGAGTCTTGCTTCATCAAGCCCTAGTGAACAATAATCTCTCTACTGAACAATACACAAAATCCCATTCAATCTCAAATAATGGGCAGGGTTTTAATTAATAAGCCCTAGTGAACAGTAATCACTCTACCGAACACTACACAAAGATCCCATTTAAGTGGAACAGAACTAATACCTTAAGTGTGCACACCCTCAATGGGTTTCCAAGTCCAATGGGTAGTAACTAGTCCTAGTAGTCATGATACGTTTCTAATGACTACTACTCAATAGGGTAAATACCCTAGTGGTAGACTCCGCTAACCACTCCTCAAAATAACAAAACCAAAAGTCATATGGAGATAGGATACATTTCTACTGCTCATTATACAACCAACTGGGTCTTAACCCAAGTATCCAGAATTTCACAACAGGATACCACACATCTTATAATTCATTAAAGGCATCACAACCCAACCAAACCTTTTATCCTCCATCTTTATAAAAATAAAGATAACAATATTTCTCATATGTCACTCCAAGATGGTAGATTTTCAAGAGTTAGTCCTCTTCGCCGGGTTACAGGGTTACAGAGAAACCTTAAGATGCTTCGTCCTCGAAGCAGAAACCATTTCAAGAATGACATAGAGAAAACTTCTTTACACAAATATATTCAACTGAGAATAGGGAAAGCAACGAGAAACAAAGAGAGTCAAACTTTAGTTCATTCCACCACAATGAAAACTACTATACCACAAAGACAAACACCTGAAAGGTAAGGTATTACATTCTACCCTCCTAAGAAATAAAGTTGCGTCCCCGAAACTTTCATGCAAATCCTTACATGTCCACCTCAATTACCAAAATAATTCAACAATTTCATTTCCTATGTTCCAAAAGCTTATAACCTAGGTTTTCGGAATTCCATAACTCAACTCCTTATATGCCCAAAACAAGGATCTCACAACCTAGGCTCTTATCCATAATTCACAACTTAGGTTTTTTATATCCCAACGATTCGTACCGCTCTGATACCAATTTGTAACACCCCAATTTTCATAACCAAATTTCCTTAATTTTTTTTCTTTATTAATTGAAAATTTCTACAATCACAGCGGAAGCATTAATAATCCAAATGAAATCAGGTGTTACCGCCACGCTCGGGTATCTCTCCTATACCCAAACGCTAAGGCTAATTTACAACACTCAATACATAATCCCAATTTCAAACTTAATACAATTTGAAATAAATTACAACCAAATGATCGTTAAACATCAAATCTTCTCGGGTATCTATTCTTAGATAGATAGACTTATTCCATCCTCAACTTTGATCCTATTCATGTCCACCTGTAAAAATCATTTAATACAAAACAAAGTGTAGATAAAATTAGCATAAGCTAAGTAAGCATCACTTCACCCCCGTAAAATATTGGCTTGGATTTTATATTTTCAAAACTCAGAAATTTTTTTAAAATTGTATATATATATATAATATACGTATACTTTTTAATGATAGCATAATATCTCTTTTCTCAAGCATAACTTTATAAATACCATTTCCAAAACTTTCCACGTCATTTTCTAAAATATATCATATTTAATTTGTCAAGGAGGAGTCAATACTGAGTGGAGAGTCTTTAAGCTCTCACATAACCACCAAGAGTCATCATAAGCCAATCATAAAAATAATTTTAGAATTTCAATTGTGAGTTCTCTCGGCTCACTCCAGTTTCTATATTTAAACTGTGAGTTCTTCCGGCTCACTCCGGTTTCTATATTTAAATTGTGAGTTCTTCCGGCTCACTCCGGTAATATGACCAAATTCCAATTAGTAGGTTGTGAGTTTTCCGGCTCACACCAGCACCAAATATCGTCATCCTCCAAGACTAAAATTAAATAATTTCTCCAAAATATTTCATATATAATTTCTCCAAAATATTTCATATATAATTTCATACAAAAATATTTCTTTTCAAACTTTATTTGATGCTTTGAACGTGGAAATATGATTTTGAGATAATTGGAATTAATACCAATATATATATATATATATATCAAAAATTCCAAGCCAGTCATTTACACAACACACAGGCTCGACATTCGAGACCCATTCTCGATAACTCAAGAATCACCACTCACAATGTTACCATTTATCGATAAATATACTTGTGTTCACATGAATAGCATATATCATATCACATATATATTAATATCAACAGATACAATATTCGGGGAAAATAATCGTTTTGGTGAACATGAAAACTTACCATGATGTCCAAAAATTCAAATCAACACTTAGGATTGTTGGGATTTAATTCATGTATGTACGATGCAAACGAAGGTTACGAACCTCTGCTAAGTACAGGTTTAAAATAGGTTGTGTGCTTAGAGAGATTTTGGAGTGAATGAGAAAAGAAATTGTGTGTCGTGTTAAGAACACTACCTTAAAAGCATTTAGACCAGGGTAATCTATGCTTTCGACAGGCACACACAAGTAGAACAGCAGGTCACAACCTACCATGCATAGTTGTTAGCTCAGAAGGGGAAGACTAGCGTGAAAAGGGAAGAAGAAAGCATGCAGAATTTCGTGTGTTATCTCAACAATGGGAACTCTGTTTATATACTACTAGCTACAACAAACTTCCCTTCAAGCAGCCACACAAAGTAGAGAAATTAGGATCATGGAAACACATGCAGTACTCCAAAGCTGGCCATGTTGCAGGTTGTTTGGGTGGCATGCGGACAAGGTCATTGTTGATCCACAAAAATAGGGGAGTTGGAGGCCTTAAGCTTAAAATGTTTCCCAACAATCCCCCACACATTTGAAGGTAAAGGCTGGATAAAAGGACATCTGAGCTAAACAATTGCAAGAGCTAACTTTATGTCAGGGTCAGAGACTAGAACTGACACGCAACATAATTAAGTAATTTACTACCCGTGAGTGAATTGCTTCTTGAACTCGCCGGTTAACTAAATTTTGAACTTAAATGTGCAGTTTAGCTCAAGTTTTGCACAGTCAAATACTTTGACCTCGAAATTCCCTGTTTAGTCTACCTCAGTGCACACTTTAACTCTATCAAGTCTATCTCGACATAGACCACCCATTCAGGCTACAGAGTATATACATATAGTATAAGTGTAAGTCTTTCCATGACTTCGTTTGACCACAGAAGTGGTGTCCGTCATGAATTTCTTACCTCGTTGGGATTTAATCCCATCTCCCTTGAAGTTTCAAGGATGACCTTTCGATTTAGGTCTTTTGTGAGAGGATCTGCTATATTCCTCCCATATCTCACAAACTCCATTGTGATCACTCCGTTCAGCATGAGCTGTCTTACAGACTCATGTCTGACTCTTATGTGTCTTCTTTTCCCATTTTAGACACTGTTTTGTGCAACACATATAGCGGTCTGTGACTCACAATGTATAGGCACAGCAGGAGTTGGACTCCCCCACAATGGCACGTCTACGAGTAACTTTCACAGCCACTCGGCCTCTTGGCTTGATAGATCTAACGCTATGAACTCTACTTCTATGGTTGATCTAGCAATACATGATTGTTTATTTGACTTTCACGATACAGCGGCACCACACATGGTGAACACATATCCGCTGATCGAGTTTACATCAACACTGTTATTCACCCAGTTTGCATCACAGAACCCTTCCATCACAGCTGGGTATCCTGTATAGTTAAGTCCCCAATCAACAGTGCATCTGAGGTACCGAAGTACTCGTCTCAGTGCCTCCCAATGTGAAGCACTTGGGTTGTGTGTGTAGCGACTAAGCTTGTTTACTGCAAACGCAATATCAAGTCTAGTATAGTTCATTAAGAACATTAGACTCCCAATTATCTTTGCATATTTTTCTTGAGACACACTAGCCTCAGTGTTCTTTGATAGTTTGATACTGGGATCATACAGGGTTTTAGCCGGGGATACATCATAACTGTCAAACTTGTTTAGAAGTTTTCCTGTGTAGTGACTTTGGGACAGAAGGTAGCCCTTTTTCGTTCTTTTTTAACTTTTATCCCGAGTATCACGTCGGCTTCACCCAGATCCTTCATAGCAAACTTTTCACAAAGTGTTCTCTTCGCCCCATTTATTGTTTCAATATCTGAACTGAAAATTAGCATATCATCTACATAGAGGCATATAATCACAACTTTGCATTTTATCTCTTTACTGTATAAGTAGGCATCTAACCGGTTAGCGGAGTAACCCATGTCTATCAATGTTTTATGAAATTTTTCATACCATTGCTTGGGGGCTTGTTTTAAGCCGTAAAGAGATTTCTTAAGTCTACATACCTCTCTTTCCTGGCCGGGCTCTACGCGTCCAGGAGGTTGTTCCATTTAGATTTCTTCTTCTAAATCACAATTTAGAAAGGCTTTTCACGTCCATTTGATGTACTATCAACCTGTGTAAAGAGGCTAGAGCAAAGATAATGCGTATAGTTGCACTTTTTGTTACTGGTGAATAGGTATAAAAATAATCCTCACCAAACTTCTGAGTGTAGCCTTTTGCTACCAGCCTTGCTTTGAACCTTTCAATAGACCCGTCTGGCCTCAATTTTCTTTTGAAGATCCATTTGCAGCCGATTGGTTTACACCCTTTGGGTAGATTGACCAATTCCCAAGTGAGGTATGACTGTATAGAGTCTAACTCACTCTTGACTGCTTCTTTCCATAATGTGGAGTCGACCGAGCGCATGGCTTCTTCAAAGATCTTTGGTTCTTCTTCTAACACTAGTTGACAAATGAGCTGATCGCATAGCTCATTTAGGTCGTTCAACTCTGTTACAAATGTTATAAAGTCAGGGCCAAAGCTTTTCTCAATTCTTGGCCTTTTGCTTCTTCTAAGCTCATCAGTATAATTTGTACTTCTAGTGAACACACTATTTTCATTGCTTTGAATTCTGAACATTTACACAACTCTTTGAGAGAAGTTGCTTCATATTCTCCTCCTCTGTCAGATCGGAGCCTGTTAATCTTTTTATCTAGTTGGTTTTCTACTTCTGGGAGACGCTGGAGTTTCCCATGAACACTTGTTCTTCTTCAGTGATAGTTTCAAAGACTTTGAACATATCTTTGTTGTTGCAGAAGTGGTGTCGTGCTCCAGTGTCCACGACCACTCTTCTGGATCTCCAACGATATTAGCTTCAGTTATCATGGCTGCTACCACTTCTATGTTGTCTGTGTCTGTCAGATGAGCTTGGTTTTTGGTCCCCCCTGTTGTTTGACTTGTTTCAACCAAATTGATTATCTCAAACCACTAGCTAGGTTTCCCGTTATATAGGAATCTGAGACCTTCACGATGACTCAATTTATATAATAATTAATGCTCATTGCCAATAAGTGTAAAAAATAATGTTGTTTGCACGCTACTCCGAATTGAACAACATAGTCACAAGTTTCACATAATATTCTTGAAGGAAATTAATCCGATATGCAAAGAATATATTCAAACTGGCATTTGTTAAAAGAATAATTTACTCACATAAATATCAACAATGTGAGTTTAACATATAATGTGATTCTCAAAAGCATGCGGGAGTAATTTCTCCCTACCGAAATCCATAATCCAACATATTCTCTTCTAAAAATTATGAAAGCCAGTTGTATATTGAATCACACATGATATATATTAAAAGGACATGTGCATACATATAATGCATTCATAATTCATGTGCATATAATATAATGCGTATATGTAAATTACTAGTATAATATGTGATACTTCTTAGCATACTTTAAAAAGGTCATATAGAATGCATGGATGCACTGTTATACTCATTAGAATAACAACACACAATGTTAAAGCATGATACCTAGCTTAATCAACAAACATTAATGTTAAAGCATGATACTTAGCTTAATTAAAAAACATTAATGTTAAAGCATGATACTTAGCTTAGTTAAGGAGGAAGCATGCATTAGACCAATACTTCAATCCTGCTCTCATCAGTAGCAAATCACGATGCGTAGCTGCACATTTGGCCAGCAGCATAATTTTGGCAGTAGCAGCAAAGCGTGCCGGAATTCGACTCATTCGGCTGTGGGAATATGTATGTAGTCTCCGACTCCTCTGACGGGCGACGACAGCGCCGTTGAGCCAAAGCTGGGAACTCTTCGCGGGGTGATCTAAACGGAGCCGTAATGGATTGTCTTCGTCGCGGACATGACCATCGATATGAAAGTCGCAACCGCAATAGAACGTTGCATCTCTTTATTGTACTATAGCAGGACAATGCTCCGCTCCGCTCCGTCGCAGGCGCAGCAAGACGATGCAACCGCAGATGTAGTAGGAAACTGTTAACTCAAAACCTTATGAATTCTCAAGGACTTTCAACTGGGAGAAATCAGCATCAGGCTTGTTCATGAAGGCAGACATTGTATTATAAAATCGCCTTTTTTGGTTTTCGCTGGCATCGCCATAGGATGATAGCTGGATAAATGCTTTTAACTGTTGGGATTTAATTCATGTATGTACGATGCAAACGAAGGTTACGAACCTCTGCTAAGTACAGGTTTAAAATAGGTTGTGTGCTTAGAGAGATTTTGGAGTGAATGAGGAAAGAAATTGTGTGTCGTGTTAAGAACACTACCTTAAAAGTATTTAGACTAGGGTAATCTATGCTTTCGACAGGCACACACAAGTAGAACAGCAGGTCACAACCTACCGTGCATAGTTGTTAGCTCAGAAGGGGAAGACTAGCGTGAAAAGGGAAGAAGAAAGCATGCAGAATTTCGTGTGTTATCTCAACAATGGGAACTCTGTTTATATACTACTAGCTACAACAAACTTCCCTTCAAGCAGCCACACAAAGTAGAGAAATTAGGATCATGGAAACACATGCAGTACTCCAAAGCTGGCCACGTTGCAGGTTGTTTGGGTGGCATGCGGACAAGGTCATTGTTGATCCACAAAAATAGGGGAGTTGGAGGCCTTAAGCTTAAAATGTTTCCCAACAAGGATCGTATCCACTTTTATAAGGAACCTGCGAATCAAACCATTCTAATATAATTTATAATAATAATAATATCATTATTTATTATTATATCATCTCTTCACTGCAGAACATCACATACCCAACATTTTCCTATCAATAATATTATCTCATCATGATCCAGTATTCGATCATTTCACTATCAACACCTTAATCACATTTCATATTACCATATTCTAATCCATCATTATAACATCAACTCAGCATGCATTCAATATTATAATATAATCATCATACTACTCATCTCATCAAATTCAACACACAGCAGACTTCGTCATTTTCATCACCTTCCTCTTTAATTCTTATTCTCATCACCTTTAATCTACCAATAACTAACCCAGATTTAAACAAAAGAATTTTGAGAGCAAAAACATTTACCTGAAGTAGAGATTAAGTGAATGATTCTTGTCAGGATTGAAGAAGATGTAAGAATAGATTGAAAATCATGATGAAGAACGAGCTAGTAGTGTGAGGGATGATGAATGAATGCCGAAGTCTGAAATTTCTACTGTTTTTATCGCCAAAGAGAGGGAGATGACAGAAGCCGAGAGAGACTTTGAGAGAGATGGGGAGAGAGACCGTGAGTGATTGCTAATGATACGCAATATATACTAGGAATATGATAGCTAATGATGAGGGTATTATGGAATTAGGGTTATATATATTAAGTAGGTTGAGGATAACCGTGTGAGTAATTAGGAGAAATGTACATACTTGTATATACTAATTTGTATACAAACCGTGTAGTAACATGGATTATTTAGGAAAGTAACCGTATAACATATATATACATATTAGGATTAAGATTTCATAGCATATAGGCTCCATATAATATTTAAAAGTAATATAGGCCGGTTAAGAAATTATACTAGCCATGAAATAATATTAATAGACAAATAATCGGGGTATCACATATCTTCCAGAGAGGTGCGACACATGCGCAATCCTTCATCAAATGGTCAAGTGTTTCTGCATGGTCACGACAAAGAGGGCAAGTTACGTCCACCACCACTCGACGGCCAAACAGCGCTGTCAGAACTGGAAGAACCTTACGCATGCAACGCATTATAAAGTTGTGTACAGCCGAATGAACATTTAAACTCCAAATTGAACTCCAAGAAGCATTGCCAGTACTGACAGGCAAAGCATACAAAGATCGATACCCGTTTTTGACAGAATACAACCCCCTTATATCACCCTTTGTCATCATACTGAACACTAACATGAATTTTAATGATCAGACCCACATCACGCGGTAAAAACATAGTATTCAGAAGCTCTAGATTCCAATAAGATGATACAGGATGAATGAGGTCACTTACTTTCATATCCGGGTTATAGTCAGACACAGGAGTCTGAATGTATGAAAGAACCTCATCCGGGAGCCATGGTTGTGTCCATATCCTTGTATCCTGGCCCAGGGCCGTCCCAATAAAAATCGAGGTCCTGTGCGCTATTTGAATTTGGGTCCCTTTTCACAGGAATATTTATTAATATAGAATCAATGGATCAGATATCCTAATTTCTTAGATCAAATATGTCAAATAAAAACGAATCATTCGATTTATCATTGTAACCAACATCATCTAAACAACCATCAACATTCCTATATCATTTTTATTGTCACCGTGATACTTATCATTGTTGTGCACACTATCATTTAAATTTCTTCAAGCCTCACAATCACCTTGATCTTTTTTATGAAGATTAATTATTAGCATCTAACAAATTTTTATTAGCATCATCTTTTTGCTCATCTATATATTTGATTTTTTTTTTGTAATGATTTTTTTCAAGAGGTCCCTTTTGTGATTGAGTTATTTGCTCAATTCTTCTTTTATTTTAATGATTCTCAAACCCAGGTGAATATTTTTTTAGAAAACATAATTACAAAATTCTAGAAAAAAATTATTTAGAATCTTTATCAATAAATAATTTATCAAGAAACAAACTCTTGAATATATTATTCAATATTTAAAATTATTAAGCCACTAAGCCATACTAATAAATAATAATTGTGAAATAAATTAAATAATATGTACAATTAAGTTAATAAATTTTAATTAATAATTACTAGATGTCTGATGGTGAAAGTACATTATTTATGCATGTAAAGTACATTATTTGAATACTAAAAGTATATTATTTTATTTACTTTCAAATAATGTACATTCAGTATACAAATAATGTACTTTTAATATATTACAAATGTACCGTATATTCATGGTCCATACAATAATTTTTTTATATAAATCGGAAGGGGGAAACCCGAAGGAAAAAGGTTCAAGAGTTATTGTACATAAAACGCCAACAGGGATAGGCGAGACAATCCTCGTCTAATAAAGGTAGAAGATCGTCTGGGGGGTCAATCTTGACGTGCATCCCTTTTGGGAATCTAATGGATAATCTGGCTAGAAGGTCAGCCGCTCTGTTAATTTCGCGAGGGATCGCCATAATGCTCCAAGATTCTAATGCACGAACCTCCCTCTTACAGGCTTTGAGGATATTGCAAACCACATGGTTTGCTGTTGGTTGAGATCTCATGCCGTTAATAATCTCACAAGAGTCACCTTCAAAGATAACTTTCTTGTAACCCATTTGTACTGCAAATTGGATGCTTCTTAAGAGGGCCCATGCCTCTGCTTGGGCCGGTGAGCAAGTGCCTATGTTGTTGGTGAAGCCCCCCCAACCATGTGCCAGTATGGTCCCTGATAATGCCTCCGCATCCGGCTGTACCCATCGTGTAATCAACTGCTCCATCAAAGTTAACTTTGACAGTGCCCTCTCCTGGTTTAACCCAGTTGTATCTCCTCCAAGAACTTGCTTCAGACGTATTGAGACTATCCTTTGATCTTGTGAAGGCTTCAGTTATTTCCTTCACTTGTGTAGTGATCCAGAGCGCCTTTGAGAAGGTGGAGCGGGTGGTGTTGCTAAAGGTGAGTTCGTTCCTCC
>CM008331.1:5511696-5521838 GCA_002525835.2 Ipomoea batatas
ACGTATGCTATTTTGGTAAATAGATTGTCAAAACCTTATTTTTGGGGAAAATACCACTTTTTGTAAGTGTGTACTTTACATGAGAGTGATTAGAAAATGATGTTTGAAAAGCTTGCGGGCACTGAAAGTATTTTGAAAATCCTTCAGGGGTTAATGCGGTAGCCAATTTTAAGTATTGGACTCAATTGTGAAATATGTCCAAAAGAAATGATTTAAGAAAGAAAAACTGAAGGAAGGATCATGTTTTCAAACCCTTAGTTTCTGGAATAAGGTGGGGACCTTCGGGAAGGCTTAAATGCCACGGCCCGGGGTTGGAATAAGGTTGGACCTACGGGAGGGCTGGAGTGCCATAGCCCGAGGTTGGGATAAGGAGACCTACGGGAAGGCTGGGAAATGCCACGACCCAAGGTTTGAAAAAGGGAATTGAGAAATGTTCAAAAAAAGAAAGCCTCGCGCTTACTCAGGGGAAACTAAGTGAATTTTTTACTATGAAAATTATTGTTACTCTAGGCTGCGGTTCAGATTATCATGAGCACTAGAGCTGCGGTTCTATTTGCGAATGACGAAATTCCTGGAAATGTGAAATTTTGCAAACTTGTCTGAAAAGGGCATGAAAATGATTTTGAGCGGCAGTTATGCCATTGTATTTAACTGAGAAAAAACTTTACATGATTTAACTTATATACGCTACTATACTATCTGTGAATCATTTGGTTGCAGGTAGGTTTTCAAATCATGGGTAAAAACTTTACGAACTTCCAAATTAATTGTGTTTTCAAACCTTTGTCTACTTTTAAGTGACAATGGATCCCCTTACTTAGTCGTCGCGCTAACTACACTTCAATGTGTTTTCTGTTAACAGATGTTGTCTAGTGTGGGCTCAAGTAACCCGATGAGCTCTGAACAGGATGGAAGTGGATGTCGATGTTGTAAGTTTAGCCTGTGCGTTTGGGTATAGGAGAGATACCTCAGCGTGGCGGTAACACCCAGTTTTCTGCTGGTTAGATGCTTCCGCAATGTATTATTAGGGATTTTGTAATAAATCCAAGATGTGAAAATTGGGGTGTTACAGTGCCCATCACCTCATTATAGAGTAAGGCATCTTGATCTCAAAGAATAAACATTTCAATATATTTTATTTATGATGTGCAATTTTAGGTGTATATTTTTGGAGCCCTTAACTACCGAACAAATCTGAAGAATTTTATGTGTATATTTTTGTATGCAGTTGTTGTATGTAAATTATGTTCAAATAGTTTAGCTTCATCTCAAAGAAATTTCCTTCTCCATTTGGTGTTCTTTCTTTTAAACATAATCCTTTTGTGTGGCTTTCACAATATTCTTTGTTTCTTGAACAGTATAATGGTGATGTGGTGGATAGATTTTGTGTCTATATGTAGTCTCCATTTTGGTTTAGTTTACTGAAAATCTTGTGATTGTGTTGATATTTTATGGCTGATAGGATATGAGACTGGCCGGATGGACGGCTCGGATGGGGTGGACTAGAGCGAATGAGCGGAAGTGATCTTGATGAATGGAATAAGGTGGAAGAAAGGCTGTGAGGTCAAGGCCCTCGGTTGGAAAACCGGACGAGTTGGCAGGACGGCTGAGAGATCAAGCCTCTCGGTTAGAAGACCGGACGATTTGGAGGGAAGACTGAGAGATCAAGGCTCCCGGTTAGAAGACCGGATGAGTTGGAAGGCAGGCTGAGTGATCAATGCTCTCGGTCAGAAGACCGGACGAGTTGGAAGGAAGACTGAGAGATTAAGCCCTTCGGTCGAAACACCGGAGTGGTTTGGAGCAAGAACGAATGATTGAGGCTGTCAACCGGTCATAAGTGAAGAAACTTGTCTAAAGAGTTTTAGCTTGCGAGCTCAAGGATCTTAGAAGCCCAACGGACATCCATGACTGAAGATCAATAATTGCGTGTGTTAAATGCACTTTATGAGTAGTAATTCATGTTATTAACTACAAATTCAATGTGTAACAGCCCAAGGGCCTAGTATAAAACAGTTGTACGGATCATTTGAGAGGACACGATTTCAGGGGAGGAACAC
Source organism: Ipomoea batatas (assembly GCA_002525835.2). NCBI lineage: Eukaryota > Viridiplantae > Streptophyta > Magnoliopsida > Solanales > Convolvulaceae > Ipomoea > Ipomoea batatas. Next base: position 5,513,754 of record CM008331.1, read on the forward strand.
AATACAGAGTTTTTCGAGTGAACCAAGAGCATTTTCATATTTTTTTTTCGATAGTGTTGGCCCGCCGGCCGACCACCCAAAGGTCAGAAACCATCACTGGCGCCGTCTGTGGGGACCGTTACAAAAAGTTACGTGTCTCCTTCAAGTAGATAGCAGAAATGAGCAAAGTAGTGAGCCTCGGCGGGCGGCCTCGCTCGAGAGATTTACGTGAGCAACATGGCTGTCAAAACGGTCGAGACCTACGAGAGCAGCTGGGTCGACCCGCTAGTCAAGACCTACGAGAGCAAGTATTGGGTCGTTCCAATGGGCCAGACCTAAGAGAACAGGTATTGGGCCGTTCCAACGGGCAAGACTTGAGGGAACAATTAGGACGACCAAATGGTCAAGATTTTAGAGAGCAGTTAAGTCGTCAGAGTTCCCGACGTTCGGGAAAGTCGTGGCAAGGCGATGGAGTAGCTGATAGGGCCAATGACCGGCCGCCGCCGGCCGAATTGGAACAAATCGTAGTTCAAGTAATCAACGAAGTGGAGAGGCAATGACTCGAAAACAACAGAGTAAATGGCCGGGAAGAGACGGTCCGCCCAGTAACCGAAAGGACTGTGAGTCTCCGAGCCTCTAAGCAGGAGGGACATCAGAGGAACGACCACCCCGCGGCCCCTCGTCGAGAAGAAGGCAGGCACCGAGAGGCGGCTCGGTCCGTCATGGATCGCTTAAGTGATCCGCATGGAAACCCTCTATGAAACGCCCAATGTAATAACCTAGAACGCCCGGGTGGCAATCGTTAGGAGCGTAGAGCCGCGGCTGCTTGGCGGCGGATGCAGCCGGCTGTATTTGAGAGTAGTGCGGAGTCTCTCGTCAAGCCTAAATACCGAAAGAGTCAGATGGAGGGATTCCAGCGAAGGCTATATAACCTGCAAGATCAATTCGAAGGAAAGGTTAGACCCTCTGTCGAAAACTTATTGACTATCTCGCCTTTTACTACCGAAATCATAGAATATTGGGCTCCTGCGGATATAAAAATCCCGGAACATGCAACTTTCGATGGAACGGGCGACCTGAGAGAACACTTGGTCAGCTACCAGGCGAAGATGCAGGTTTTGGGGGTGGAGGAGCCGCTCATGTGCAAGGCTTTCCTCCCAACCCTCAAAGGATTGGCTCAAAAATGGTTCTTGGCCTTGCCAAGTCGTTCCATCAGATGCTTTAATGACTTGGCAGACCGCTTCCTCACCCATTACGCGGTGAACATCAAACTTCAGTGTAACCTGACTCGTTTGAATTTAGTACATCAAGATGAAGGAGAGGCATTGAAAACGTATCTTGCCTGATGGCAAAAAGAGGTACAAACTATCGAAGGGCTGGACGAGCAAGTTGCCATCACATTTTTTATGGAATCCTTACGCGCGGGGAAATTGTTCATTGACCTTCACAACGATCGTCCGAAGACCTATGTGAAGGCTATCTAGAGGGCTAGCCGACAGGCAGATACTGAAGAGGCGGTTAGGCAAAAGAGGCAGCGAGAGGCTGCTGGGTCAAGCTCTAAGAAACCTCGACACGAGTCACGAAGTCGGGCTGAACCTGAGCGTACTAATCACCCTGAGGGGCGGCGGGCCCCTGAAAGAATGGGCGCACCTCCCCATCGACCTATAATGGCCCAGCACGTTCAAGAGGTGAAAGGTTCTCTACCTCCACCTCCGCCGTTGAAACCCGGTGATCAACCTGAGGTCTTGCCTCCGGGGGGAACGCCCTCCAAGTATTGTCGATATCACAGATCAACCACGCACACTACGGACAAATGCTCTTACCTGAGAAAGGAAATAGAGGCATTAATACAGAAGGGTGCACCACCCCCACCTAATCAGTGGAGGCGGTACTCATGACCCGAGAAGTCGGAACCACGATCCGATCGAGGAAAACAGCCCGCGTTTGAGGAAGAGGAGACCAACTAGAAACATAAGCATGTCATCAATATGATTGTGAGAGGACCAAAAGACAGAGATTCATCAAGCTCCCGCAAAGCTTGGGCTCGGTAGTTATACGTCGGGACCATGTACGGACGAGATGATAGCCTGAAGAAGGTATGCCGAGAACCCATTTTATTTACAGATGAGGACCTACCCAGAGCCAACATCCTCACCGGGATGCCTTGGTTATTGCTATGGACGTCTATGGCACGGTGGTTCTCAGGGTTCTAGTAGACACGGGTAGTAGTGTAAATGTCCTTTATCTAGAGGTATTTGAAAGGTTGGGGTTACAGCGTAATAAGTTGATACCTGTAAAGACACCTCTGGTCGGTTTCACTAGGGACTCAGTCGAGTCGGAAGGATCCATTCGCCTACTAGTCGAGGTCGGTACATATCCGAACCTTCGGAGCATAGAGATGGAGTTCGTGGTAGTAGACTTATCTTGCTCCCATAACATGATCTTAGGCCGACCAGGCCTAGAGGATCTAGGAGCTCTCATTTCACTTGAGCACCTTTGCTTAAAGTTTCGGACCCCAAACGGGATAGGAGTTGCGCGATGTGACCAAAAGGCCGCTCGGGACTGTTATTTACAATCTTGCCGGCAGATCGAAAAGAAAGATATGAGGGTTCATGCCATCACTAGTCAGACAGAACAACTCAGATCCCTTGACCGACCAGAACCAACGGTCGAGTTGGAAGAGATAGAAATTGACCCTTTACACCCTGAGAAACGGGTTAAAATCGGAGTGGGCCTAACTAAGAAAGTCAAGCAGGAAATAATCCATAAGCTATGGAAATATCAGAAAGGTATTCGCCTGGGGCCCAGCGAATTGAACGAAAAAGGAAATGAATTTATTTCGAAAATTACATTATTATAATTATATTAATCATATTAATATTTATGAAGGAAAAAAGAAAATGAATATATTAATATTTCATTGGAAATATAATTGGCAATTATATTTTTATAATTATATTACTTATTAATTATATGGAAATGAATATTAATTTTTTTTTATGAATGAAAAAGGAAATAAATATTACACACAGGAATATGTTATTAATATTATGTTTACTAATGTTACTAATTGGCACCGGAATCAAGCCAAATGAAAAAGGAGATTAATAATAAAAATTCACTATAAATATAACATAGCTTTCCCTATGCAAAAGTTAGTAACCACCAAATGAAATATTAGGAAAAAATTATGAAGGAAAAAGAAATGGAAATGAATATTTATTCTTTTTATGAAGGAAAACGGAAATGAATATATTCATATTTCACTGGAAATATAATCGACAATTATATTATAATTATAATTATATTAATTATTTAGAAAGAAACACAAAATAAATTTATTAATATTTCACTGAAAATATATTCAACAATTATATTTTTGTAATTATATTACTTTCTAATCATATGAAAATTAATATTAAATTTTTATGAACGAAAAGGAAATGAATATTACACGGGAATCTATTATTAATATTTATATTTAATATATAATAATAATAATTTTTGTATATACGAATTGATATTCCTGTTAACGAAAAATAATTAGTAATTGACTAATAATAATTGCCTAATAATTATTATGGCAATTAAGCTAAATATTGGTCGTTGAATTTATTTTTATACTCCGTAATAATTAAAGTTAAATTATTTCTCATTTTTTCCATATTTATTTTTGTAATAATAATATAATTACTTAAGTTATATTAAATATCGATCTTTTTAAGATAATTGTAAATAAACAAGTCATATATTATTCAATTAATTGAGTGATACTTTTGCACTAATCTTATAATCAAATAAATGTACATGTTCAATATTAAATTTTTTAAATAATTTTATTATCTAAGTAAATAATAAAAAAAATTTATTCAGCACGGGTAATTGGACAATTATTTTCTCTAATTCAAGTAAAAAAATATCATAAAACATAACCAATCGAACCAATTTCATCAATTGCACTATATAATATTCGATGTTATAATTTATCTAATTGTATATCTGATAGGGATAAATTCCGGTCTCCATTATGTACGCTCCCGGTCTCCTTATATACGCTCTCCGTCCCGGTCCGTCCTACCAGGTGGACCCGAGCCCGGGCTACAGAAAGGGACCCCCGCTGGGGTTCGAACCTGAGACCTCACACCCGCACATGCGGTTCGCAAGCGCGTTGGAATAGTAGATAGACCGGTGCATGTCCGCCACGCGTCCTACATGCCGGAAGACCGGAAAGGCCGTCGAGCATCGCTATAAAAGGAGCATTTAATGCAGGCAGAAGGACTTTTGGCTATTTCTACCTAATAGTAGCTAAAGAGACCGAGAACCTCTGACCCACTGTCACGTAGCTCGGTCTCCCTTTAGGGTATTGTACTTCGTACCCGACTTGTAAATAATACAGTACACTTTCTGTATTTTGCTGTATCATTTTGGCGCCGTCTGTGGGGATCGAAGTCATAAGCCTACCGTCTTGCACACTCCGATCTCCGACCATGTACCCCTACATGGACTTTTTTGCCCCCGCCGACCCGGAAGAGGAGGCAAACTTAGATTTACGAACTCGCCTCAGTTCCAGAGGTGATCCAAATAACACGATCAATCCACCGCCCGTGGATCCTGTCACTGCAGCCCACCCCCAACAGGCCTTTCCTATTCCGGTCGGGCCGGTACCGTATCAGTACCCTGCATACCCGTTTGATCCGGCCTCCCAGTGGTGGGCTAACTCACCTCGGTTCTACCAGCAACCATACGCTCCTTCTTATCCGTTCCAGCCCGTCCCACCGGTCCAGCCACAAGTCCAGCCTCCAGTGCCGCACCCAGACACCGCGACGATCGAGGCCGCCACCACACCCCCGCCTGCGCTGAGACGGGCCCAGTCGGAGAGGCGGCCAATAGCCTCCAGGTTGCAAGATCCCCCCTCGGCGCGCCGCCCGGCGCTGTCTCGCCTGAGTACGTCCGGTTCCCGGCAACCAGCAGCCCGGGAGGAGGCACCCCGAGTCAGCGTCCTTGATCGAATTGACCCCCCGGTTGAGCGCGGCCGAAGATCGCTACATTTGCCAGCCGCAACCGAGGCCGACTCCAGTGAGGCCAGTTCTTCCGACACCCGTCACCGAAGGCACCGCGACCCCGCGCGCTCTTTCGGGCTTACGCGAGGAATTCTCGACCAGGTCCGGGCTGAATTCAACAGGTGGAAGCGTGAGGAAGGAGCTGATCGCCCCAACAACCGGGCCAGTAATCTGCTACGACCGCCCTTTACACAGGAGATCATGAGCGCGCCCTACCCGATCGACCTGCGCGTTCCCGGAGACAAGGGGTACGCAGGCAAGTCCGATCCCGAGCAGCACGTCAACCTCTACTATGGTAACATGCTGATGGTTGGGGTATCCGAGGCAGTCATGTGTAGGGCTTTCTACTCGACGTTGACCGGGAGAGCTGCAGAGTGGTTCCGCACTTTGGAACCCGGTTCCATCTTGACTTTTCGAGACCTAGCCCGGCAATTCGTTGATCGCTTCGCCATGTCTAAGACAGTGAAGAAACACTTCTCCCATCTGGAGAACGCTAAACAGTTAGACGGAGAGCCGCTCTCCGCATTCATCGAGCGGTGGAACAGGGAGATGTTAGAGATTGAACCCGTCGATGACGTGACCGCCACCAACCTGCTGTTGAACTCCCTGAGATCGGGGAACCTATACCAAGATCTCATACTCCGGCCAGCGGCCTCCTACAAAGACACGGTCCGTCGAGTGGTGGCCTACGCCACCGCTACCGAAGCCAACTCCGCAAAGCGAATGATGGAATCAGGGGGCCAAGGAGGGATAACGGCCCGCGAGACCGCCGGCCGAATAACTCGCGACAAAAGGACCGTGACGGAAACCCGGTCTACACCCCGTTGACCAGACCGGTTGCAGAGGTCCTGCAATTCGCTCAAAGTTGTAACCTGATCCAGTTGCCTGCCCCGGCGAGAGACGGCCCGGATAAGGATAAGTATTGCGCATACCACCGTAACCGGGGGCACGATACCGAGGAGTGTCACGTGTTAAAGGGCCTGATCGAAGACTTGTTACAAACCAGAGAGCTGGCTCAGTTTGCCGAGAAGAAAAAGAAGAACCGACGAGGATGGAGAAAGTATTTCAAGAAAGATAAGGAGAAGAAAGACAAAGATCCCGACCTGGACAGAGAGCCCCCAGCGGCCGCTCAGAAGCAAGTGATACATGTGATCTTCGGAGGGCCCGAAGGCGGCGACACCGCCGAGGACCGTCGAAACTGGGCTCGAGATCTGCACGTCGCGCTCGTCGAAGAGACGAATCCCGAGAAGAGGACGAAGTTGGAGCCCATAGTTTTTACTGACCGGGACCTGCCGAGCAGCTCTGACTGCGCAACCGAGGCTTTGGTGGTGACCATAGACATCAATGGCGTCGATGTCCAGCGAGTCATGGTGGACACGGGGTCGAGCGTGAACGTAATGTATCTTGAGGTCTTTCGAAAACTCAAGTTGGATCGATCCGAGCTCATGCCCGTTAGAACTCCGCTCTCGGGGTTCACCGGCGCGATGATTCACCTAGAGGGGGTTGTTCGTCTGCCCGTAGAGGTCAGGACAGTTCCGAGGGTACTCCGCGTGTTCATGGAATTCGTCGTCGTAGACTTGGCATGCGTTCACAACGTGATCCTGGGCAGGCCGGGAATATCTCAGCTTGGCGCAATAATCTCAATGCCGCACCTGTGCATGAAATTTCAGACGCCGGAAGGGGTAGGCACGGTTCGAGGGGACCCCCAATCCGCCCGATGGTGCTATGTCCGAGCAGTGCAAAAGCAGGACGCCAGCACGTCCCGGGTCAACACCATCAGCAAGAAGAGAGAAGACGCCCGGGTTGAACGCCCTGAACCGTCAGAGGAGGTTGAGTTGATAGTGCTGTCAGACTCCTGACCGGAACGCACTGTGAAGATCGGTACGGCCTTACCCTCCGAGTTGCGGACTGTTGTCATCGCCGTCCTACGGGAGTATGCTGACATCTTTGCCTGGGGCCCGGAAGATATGCCCGGGGTCGATCGCCGTACCATATGCCATAAGTTGGCCGTTCGCCCGGGGGCCCGCCCTGTCAAGCAGAAACAACGGCACTTGGCGTCTGATCGGCGGGAGTTTGTCCGTTCTGAAACCAGGTCGCTAGCAGCAGCCGGGCATATACGGGAGGTCCATTACCCCGAGTGGCTGGCGAATGTCGTCCTCGTCCCCAAGCCCCCGGCCTGGAGGATGTGTGTGGACTATACCGATCTCAATAAGGCGTGCCCGTTAGATCCGTACCCTTTCCCGAGTATCCACCAGATGGTTGACGAGACCGCCGGCGCCGAGCTCCTAAGCTTTATGGATGCGTTCAAGGGGTACCACCAAGTGATGATGGCCGAGGAGGACGAGGCGAAGACCGCCTTCATAACGCCAGACGGCCTATACTGTTACCGAGTCATGCCGTTCGGTCTCCGGAATGTAGGGGCTACCTACCAGAGGATGGTGAACGCTCTCTTCGGGGAGCTGATCGGTAGGACTATGGAAGCTTATATCGACGACATGCTGGTGAAGAGTAAGCATATGCTCGACCATGCTTCAGACCTTAGGCGCTGTTTTGAGATAATGAGAAGTAACCGGTTAAGGCTCAACCCGGCGAAGTGCACGTTTGCTGTCCAGACCGGCAAGTTCCTGGGATTCATGATGACGAGGAGGGGGATCGAGCCGAACCCCGCCAAAGTCAAGGCCATCATGGACATGCGACCGCCGACCACGGTCCGAGAAGTGCAGTAGTTAACCACTGGCCGCCTTAAGCCGTTTTCTATCCAAGCTCGCTGAGCGGGCTCACCCGTTCTTCTAGACGCTAAAAAAGACGTCCGCCTTCATGTGGACAGAGGAGTGCCAGCAGGCCTTTGAAAGCTTAAAAGAATATTTAGCCTCGCCGATCGTGCTGTCTAGACCGGAGCCTGGCGAAGAGTTGCAGATCTACCTCTCCGCTTCCGATCGCGCGATAAGCGCGGTCCTCTGTCGAACCGACCCCGAAGGAATACAACGCCCGGTTTACTACATCAGCCACGTGCTCCAAGGCCCCGAGACGCGTTATTCCCGACTTG
>CM008331.1:5579951-5591867 GCA_002525835.2 Ipomoea batatas
TAAGAAGGTTTGTCATCAAGAGTTACAAGAATTAACTAAGGCAAAAAAGAATCATGGTGCAAGAGTTCAACAAATGTAAAACAAAAGGTAAACAATCAACTAAAACGAGGAGATGGATGCCATCACTAGGTCTCATGCATGATACAACTACGGTGGAATTGGTTGGTTGGGGCTAATGACACCTATACTAAGCGGCGTCACGCTTAGACTCCCATTTCCTTAGTTGGTTGGGGCATTACGTCAAACACATGGTCTACCACTCCTTCTGGGCCTTGTCCTCTCGGACCAAGGGCGGGAATGTGGTTAAGTAAGACTCATGGAGATTCAATATCTCGCAACCTCTACTTCCTCTCTCTTTGCTACCTATCCCGGCCGGTAATAGGAACAAATCTCTCTAAACATCAACCACACATGAACATATAAAACCTAACTTGCATATCTCAATTCAATGGAAGTATTCAATTCAATCATGCATGAGTGCATGACCCCTAGTTTAGAACATCCAATCTCCAAAGTAAATCTAGCTATTCATGGCAAGAAATTGAAAGCAAAATAGATCTAAAAGCTCAATGGATAATCAAAAAGAAATTGCAATTGAAAACTAAAAGCAAATTTAAATCAAGGTCTAAGAGTTACCAAAGCAATAGTAAATGCAATCCACAAGAATGCATGTGAAAGAAAATGGAGAGGGTGAAATCCCTCATCCTATCTACAAAGGGTGTTAACTATGCGTCATACAACTCTAGGAATGTCAAAGGAAGCAAAAATCCATAAGAATTCAATTTTGGGTTCACCTTCTGTTTTGCAAGGGCCTTCAAGCCGATCCCACTAGTGGAAACGATGTACACACTTTAACCAAATCAACCACCCAAATGCCAAAGCGCTTAAGCACAAATATAAATGAGAGTAGGAGCATGGACCACTCATTGCCAATGACTTGGGTGGTTTCTCTTTCTTCTCAACCCCCTAGGATAACGTCATCGAGCACCCGACTTCACTTAGAGCCCCATGTTTTTTTTTATGATCGGTGTAATGGGTACCCGAATCCCAACAGGGTGCCTCACCTCCTCTCTTGTTTTATCATCTTCTAGGATAACGTCGTTGGGACAACCGACTTTACGTAGAGCTCTATGTTTTTTCAAAGACGGTGCAATGGTTGCCCAAAATCCTAGCAAGACGGCTCACCTCATATCTTACCTCTAGAAGTGGTCATGCTTAGCCTTTTTTTTTTTTCCATTCTTTGACCATTTCAACCCCTCTTGCCTTGCTCCTAGGGATAAGGNATTTCAATTCTCACTAGGGCTCACCTTTTGCCCCATGCCCTATAAAGATTAATTCAATTTCCGGGCTTTGTTTATATTATCTTTCTAAAGTTAAGAGGTGCACACTCTCACTTCTAGAGATCCTTGACTAAGGTCCTAACAAAATAAGAGGTGAACAACATGCAAGCACAAAAGAATTTGAACCTCTTTGGTTCCAAGAATTTCAATTTGGGTGCAAAAGGTAACTTCCAAAGGATATTCCAAGAATAAAAAATATATTGGAACATGATTAAAACTCTTTCTAGATACCATAAACAATGACACACTCTCCAAAATCAAACACACCCATCAATCAAAACCAATTGACCAATTAAGCAATCACAACAATTCAAGCACAACGTGAGTCTTTTCCACACTTTAAACCAAACATCGTTCTTGATGTTGCCCTGAGGACCAAGTGGAACAAAGGAGCACCGTTGGTCCCGATTGGGTGGTGAAAAGTCTAGAGGGGGGGGGTGAATAGACTTTTCAAATAAATTAAACTTTATAACACTTTAAAAAATTAACTCTAATTAAATTGGACTTGAATAAATCTAAAGTAGAGTGCACAACGGAATAATTGTAAGTAAAGTGCTATAATAAAATGTATAATTAAATGGGCATTCACGGCATGCAAAATTATAAAGAAATACGTGAGTTATGTGTGAACTTAATTGTGTTGCATGCAAGATAAATTATACATAAAAATAATAAATAATGTAAAGAGAGAGAGAGAGAGACGATTTTATAGTGGTTCGAAGATGATGTAATCCTTCTACTCCACTCGTCTCCTTTCACTCCAAGGAGGAATTCACTATCTCCAGTCACCAAGATACAATAGTGAATACANTTCTTCTTCTCTTTGTCTTTAAGATTCGTTTCTCTTGTTTCTTTTTCTCAACTTTCTTCCAAGTACATCATCAAATAGTGAGCATTGAGGAATGCTTTTAAGTACATACCTAGTATGTTCTTCTCAAAGATTTTTCATTCATCTACTTGAAGAATTATGCCCTTGCTCTTTTCAACTCTATTTTCAACAACCAAAATTGACAAAGGCTCTTTCTCAATCACATCAACTAGATAGAACTCTTGTACTTCATCATTTCCTTTGTCAAAATTCTCCCTTTCATTATCTTCATTCTTCTCTTCTATTTCCTCCTCAATATTATCATCTTTTGTTTCTTCCGTACCACTATCATCTTCTCTTATTCTCTCTTCTTCAAATTCCTTGTCCTTTTCACTCTCCTTACTCTCTTCTTTTTCATGCTTTTCTACCCCTTCATCATTCACTTGTTTTAGTTTCTCTCCACGTCTCCCTTTTTTCTCATCATTCTTCAATTTGGACATATCTATCCCCCCTTAATTTTCTTGTTATTGAGTTTTCAACTTTTCATTCGAGGGAAAATTTGTTTGCTTGCCCATATTCTCTCAACCACCTCCTTATGGCTTTCTCCATTATTCCCCAAAGGCACTACCTTGGTCATGTAACTCACTTGGTCTTCGCAATTCTGCATATAATTTCAATGATTAACCCTTAGAGTTACTTTAATGTGATAGTCATCATCTTCAATACCATTATCGGGTACAATGGTAATTCCCCAATACCTAGCACGAGCATAAGTCCTCTCATCCAATTCGTACTTTCCCACACTTGGTGAATGATTGTGATGATTATATGGTGGTTGATCGCTTGGGCGCAATATAGTGGATTGCGGAACAAATTAAACAAAAATATATATTTTTAGATCGTCCTCTAGGATTCGGGGTTTGGTTAGCCAATGAAAGATCTAAGCATAGGCATGAAGCATTTGATGGAAGCTAATCAAGCAGATAACTGGATGGTAGTTGTTGTTGTTGTAGTTTGCGGTGAAGTGTAAAGTGTAAAATGAGGAATGAATTCCCCGAGTGTCGTGTTTTCTAAGGATGGCAAATTGGAGTCAAGTCAAGTGCAAGGCATTAAGAAGGTTTGTCATCAAGAGTTACAAGAATTAACTAAGGCAAAAAAGAATCATGGTGCAAGAGTTCAACAAATGTAAAACAAAAGGTAAACAATCAACTAAAACGAGGAGATGGATGCCATCACTAGGTCTCATGCATGATGCAACTACGGTGGAATCGGGACAACACAAACAAGTCTCGTTCAAGGAAGCTAATGACACCTATACTAAGCGGCGTCACGCTTAGACTCCCATTTCCTTAGTTGGTTGGGGCATTACGTCAAACACATGGTCTACCACTCCTTCCGGGCCTTGTCCTCTCGGACCAAGGGCGGGAATGTGGTTAAGTAAGACTCATGGAGATTCAATATCTCGCAACCTCTACTTCCTCCCTCTTTGCTACCTATCCCGGCCGGTAATAGGAACAAATCTCTCTAAACATCAACCACACATGAACATATAAAACCTAACTTGCATTTCTCAATTCAATGGAAGTATTCAATTCAATCATGCATGAGTGCATGACCCCTAGTTTAGAACATCCAATCTCCAAAGTAAATCTAGCTATTCATGGCAAGAAATTGAAAGCAAAATAGATCTAAAAGCTCAATGGATAATCAAAAAGAAATTGCAATTGAAAACTAAAAGCAAATTTAAATCAAGGTCTAAGAGTTACCAAAGCAATAGTAAATGCAATCCACAAGAATGCATGTGAAAGAAAATGGAGAGGGTGAAATCCGTCATCCTATCTACAAAGGGTGTTAACTATGCGTCATACAACTCTAGGAATATCAAAGGAAGCAAAAATCCATAAGAATTCAATTTTGGGTTCACCTTCTGTTTTGCAAGGGCCTTCAAGCCGATCCCACTAGTGGAAACGATGTACACACCTTAACCAAATCAACCACCCAAATGCCAAAGCCCTTAAGCACAAATATAAATGAGAGTAGGAGCATGGACCACTCATTGCCAATGACTTGGGTGGTTTCTCTTTCTTCTCAACCCCCTAGGATAACGTCATCGGGCACCCGACTTCACTTAGAGCCCCATGTTTTTTTTGAAGATCGGTGTAATGGGTACCCGAATCCCAACAGGGTGCCTCACCTCCTCTCTTGTTTTATCATCTTCTAGGATAACGTCGTTGGGACAACCGACTTTACGTAGAGCTCTATGTGTTTTCAAAGACAGNATTGGGATGTTTGAGACAGATTGAGGATTTTTTTTATCTATGCAGTTATCTATTTTCGGTTAGCCTGTGCATCTAGGCTGTGTTTTCTTACCTAGATGTGGCATGATGCCCCTTAAGTTTAAATTCTCTTCCGCTATGTTATGTTGTTGGTTGAGATAGGCAGCTGTTGTGTTGAGTTTTTATCTATCTCAACTTGTGTAAGGTTGGGGTGTCACAGATATGGAGGGTGAATCTTTGAGCATCTTTGTGTATTTGGGCATTATTTGCCTCTGTGTATTTGGGGCACTATTTGCCTCTGTGTATTTGGGCGCCCTTTGCCTTTGTGTATATCGCCATTATTTGCCACTTTGGTAGTTGAGGAATATTCGCCTCTATGTATTCGGGCACCATTTGCCTCTGTGTATTTGGGCACTATTTGCCTTCGTGTATATTTGGGCACCATTTGCCTCCGTGTATATTTGGGCACCATTTGCCTCTGTATGTTTGGGCACCATTTGCCTTTATGATTCGGGCATTATTTGCCTCTGCGAACTGAGCTTGGTTTTGATGATTGGTATGAGGATTGGTATGTTGGTTGGAGGGTAAGGGTTAGCACTTATCCTTAGGTTGAGGTCTGTTTGGTCTCTTACTTGATTCTTGAGTTACATCATATCTCGTTGGTTATTGATTATTCTTGGTTGTATTCTTGTTTGGTCGTTTCTCATGAGTATTCCATTGTATTCATGATTCGGTTGGATATTGGTATTGTTGAGAAGTCTTGGTTTATCCTTTATTCAGCTTGTTGTTGTTGAGTATCCGATTTTAAATGTTTAACAGTTCGTTGGTGTATATATTCTATATGGGTGTGTAAATCTATTTACAAACTTATATATATCTATATTTCCTTGCGGGTGTGAGTGGTGGTTGCTTAGCAGTCTTTTGCTAATGTTTCTCGTATGTTTTCTAGGTATGCAGTAAGTCTAAGCGAGAGCGCGCTAGAGCTTATCTATATGAGGCAGCTTAGACATAGTTATGTTGTTTTATACTTGTGTTTTGGGCCTATGTGCCAATGTTGAGACTATATGTACTTTTGTTTAGATTTCAGATGTTTTAGACATGTTTGAGGATTTGTTATCTATGCAATTCAGTTCTTTTGGTTAGCCTGTGCATCTAGGCCGTGCTTTTCTTACCTAGATGTGGCATGATACCCCTTTAGGTTTTTAATCGCTTCCGCTATGTATGTTGATAGTTGAGATATGCAGCTTTTGTGTTAAAGTTTAGCTATCTCGGCTTGTGAAAAGTTGGGGTGTCACAGTTGGTATCAGAGCCTGTGTTTAGGTCTAAGTAGAGATCCTAGGGTTGAACTTTTGAGACTCTAGGACTTGATCAGTAGAAGTTAAGAGGTTTTGAGAATCCTAGGATGTGTGAATTCTAGGAATCGCGGTGAGGACACGCCTTATTTGTTTATATTATTTGTGATTTGTTAACCTTGTTGTTTGCAGCTTGCGGGCACGTCTTCCGGGTAAGTTTTAATCGCTTTTAGTTAAGTTGCTTCGTTTTAGAATTGCCTAGGAGCTTGTTTTAGACTTGGGATAAGTAGTTAGTTGTTACGAAACGGTAGGTAGCACCTTATGCGTTTAGACATTAAGATGATCGGGCGACTCGTTGAAGAAGATTAATCTACTCATGGTTCGGAGTCGACGGCAGCAATCTACGTTCTTCGTGAATGGCATCTTTGCGCATGTAGCATCGTCTGCATGATCTTCGTTAACCTCAAGACCTGAAGAACACGTTTCGTGTAACTGAAGTTCGGTGCAATACGAAGAAAGCAAAAGGAGCCCGAAGACTAAAGACTCAAAGACTCTCGGTTATGAGGGAACAGCAAGAGCAGACGTTGACGTAGCCAAGCCTCACCAAGTAGGAGCTTTTGGATCAGCGATGAAGAACCTCGTGCAAGCTAAGCGTGATAATGATGAAGCCTAAAGATTTATAACATGAGGTCCTGATTCGCAAACCCTAAAGTAGTTCTACCTACCTCTAAAGCGGCAATGAAGGAACAAGCTAGAGGTTGCAACCTTCAAAGCAAAGAAGACTAAGTCAAGTAGGAAGGAAAGCTTGGATCCTTAAGACCCCCGGAGATCCCCAAAGAAACGCTATGAGCAAGTTGTTTGACCCCATGAAGTGCGAAGAGACTAAGAAGAGAACCATGAAGTAAGGACCTCGTGTGACCTAATCGGCACGCCTTGAAAGTAATTTCTCGTGCAAACACTTTAAGGAAAGAACCTCGGTGGCAAGAAAGAAATAAGGAATAGCTAAGCAAGCCAGAAAAGGCCGAATCGTCAAAGATCGAGACCAACCGAAGTGAATTTAAAGGCTAACTCAATCCTCGAGTTTTCCTAAGCGGAGTTGGACCGTGTGCTAATGGAGTCCCGTAGAAGACTCATCCTACCGAGCAAGTAAGCCAAGGTACAATTGATCGCGCTAAACGCAAAGATTAAAGTTGAGAGCTGCACTTCCTACCTCAGATGACCAACAAGAAGAACCAATGAAGAGTGGAAAAACAAGTTGATGTGTTCGCGCTATCGACCTGCAAGAATCGCAAGAAGAACACCAAGACTTAACCGAACCATCTTACCACGAAGATTGCTAATCGAGTAAATGAAGGACTCCTCGAAAGATCCTGAACGATCAAAAGAGCAAGAATTCTTAATGCTAAAGAAGGTGCACGCGTTACGTTGGCTTTAGGACCTCGATGTTTCAAAGTACAAGGAAGTAAACTCGGTTTCTAAGATCACGACTAATCATAGACGACCCTCCTTTCAAGATCAGGCGATACCTCCCTAGTTGAACCTACCTTTTCATAAAGCTTCCTCGAAAATCTCTTGCTCTGCACCCATCAGTCCTCCGCGATGAATCGCCTTCGGCCTCTCTGGGAGTGATAAGGATGTGCGAGTTGTAGCTTATAAAGTAGAGTTATCCGAATTCTAGATTCGCGTTTCGTAAGGAGCAAGGTTAAAACACGTCAATCGGTCAGAGTGTCGCGATCAGATCGTCAAGCTAAAGAAATCGCTTAGAGTTGAGAGATTCCTTACTCTTCTTAAAGCCGAATTCTTCTTTGTTCCTTGAAATCCCAATTATCCTTTTGTTGAGAAATCCCTTCTCTTTGTTCTAATCATTATTCATATCTCTTCTTGGAAACTAAATTCTTCTTTGTTTCTTGAGACTCCAAATGCCTTTTGTTGAAACATCTCTCAATTGATTCTAGACCTCATTGCTATCGTTCCTTGAAACCGAATTTCTCTCATTCCCTTGAAAATTGTGTATCCTTTCGTTGAGACATCCCTTCAGTTTATTTTAAATCTCATTCTTATCTCCTTTCAAGATTGAATTTCTTTCTTTCCTTTGGAGAATTGCATACCCTATCGTTGAAAACTCATTTCTGTATTTTCAGACTTCGTTCCTAAACTCCTCTTGGAATGTGATTCCTTTCTCTTCTTTGGAAATCTGAATACCCTATTGTTGCAACACTCTTTTCTTGCTTTGAAACCTTGTCCCTATCTTTTTAAAGCTGAATTCTTTCCTTCACTTTTCTTTTGTTGAAAGAACTTGATATTCCCTTGGATTGAGAAATCCTTTTGGCATCTTCGAACCTCGTCCTTATTTTCTTTCGAAGCCGAGTTCTCCTCCTCTCTTTAAAGAACTTGACATTGAGAAGTCATCCCCATTCTCTCGAACGTTGCTCTTGTTTTCTTCTTGAAATGAGTCAGTGCAAGGTGAGAACCTTATTTTCTAAGTTGTAACCTTGATAACCGTTGATTCTGTTCTTGACCGATGTTGTTCTTGAACCTTAACCCTTTCACTCTCTTTTTCCTTGTTGGGTAAAATTTTCAAAATAAGTATACCTTCTATAAATGTTTTCCTCTATCTGCTACCGTACTAGTTTTAACTTTCTGTCCCCAAAACGAATTTACCTTATGGAATGGTTCTGAGTTGGATCTTTCAAGAAAAGAGAGTTTGCCTAAGCTGTCAAAAGGTGAAAGCAAAGAAGTGTAGAAGCCCGTTCGGTTTGGAAGACTTGGTAATTGGGTAACCCTAATACCGTAGTGTCTACAAGTGTCATCGGAAAAGTTGAGTTGACTCAAGAAAGGATGGAAGCTGCCCATGATCGATAGGAGTCGTATGCCGACCAAGTTAGACCAGATGCGTGATGCGCTCGAATTTTGCTGCTCAAGATATATGTGCATGATGCGCTTCGTGTTATCCAGCTTGAAGTTGCAACCTTTGAAGATGCCCTATCTTATGAAGCAAAGCCGGTGAGAATTTTGGGCACCCAGTCAAGAGGTGCGCACCGTTAAGCAATGACGTTCGTGAAGGCGGTGTGATCCAACCACGTGGCCAAAGGAGCGACCTTGGATATGGGGGATGTGATGAGAAATCGGTTCCAAGCAGTTCGGCACGAGGAGGTCACCCGGATTAGTTGATAGTTCTCGTGTTCGTAATAGATCCTTGTTAGGAATCCTTTTTACCTAAGTAAGTAGCTATTTGAGTTCTTGCATGTTGTGCATGGGTTAGGTAAGTCAGAAGTTTAAGAGTAGTAGTGTAGTATGTTCCTAAGGATAGGTTGGTTGAGCAATCTTTTTTTTCCTTTACCCTTTGATCGATTCCTTGTTTCCTTGAACCGTTCCGTTTCAAGTTCTCGTGAGCTATGAGCTTCGGGGCGAAGCTCCTTTTAACGGGGGTAGAGTGTAACACCCCGTAAATTCGTTCAAGCCTTGAGACCGATAATCGTTTCCGCCAGATGATTTATTTGATTTAATTGGGCTTAGTCTTTCCAATTGATATATATATATATATATATATATATATATTTCTTGAACCCGAAATTAATTANTAACCTTATTTTCTAAGTTGTAACCTTGATAACCGTTGATTCTGTTCTTGACCGATGTTGTTCTTGAACCTTAACCCTTTCACTCTCTTTTTCCTTATTGGGTAAAATTTTCAAAATAAGCATACCTTCTATAAATGTTTTCCTCTATCTGCTACCGTACTAGTTTTAACTTTCTGTCCCCAAAACGAATTTACCTTATGAAATGGTTCTGAGTTGGATCTTTCAAGAAAAGAGAGTTTGCCTAAGCTGTCAAAAGGTGAAAGCAAAGAAGTGTGTAGAAGCCCTTTCGGTTTGGAAGACTTGGTAATTGGGTAACCCTAATACCGTAGTGTCTACAAGTGTCATTGGAAAAGTTGAGTTGACTCAAGAAAGGATGGAAGCCACCCATGATCGATAGGAGTCGTATGCCAACCAAGTTAGACCAGATGCGTGATGCGCTCGCATTTTGCTGCTGAAGATATATGTGCATGATGCGCTTCGTGTTATCCAGCTTGAAGTTGCAACCTTTGAAGATGCCCTATCTTATGAAGCAAAGCCGGTGAGAATTTTGGACACCCAGTCAAGAGAAGCGCACCGTTAAGCAATGACGTTCATGAAGGCGGTGTGATCCAACCACGTGGCCAAAGGAGCGACCTTGGATATGGGGGATGTGATGAGAAATCGGTTCCAAGCAGTTCGGCACGAGGAGGTCACCCGGATTAGTTGGTAGTTCTCGTGTTCGTAATAGATCCTTGTTAGGAATCCTTTTTACCCAAGTAAGTAGCTATTTGAGTTCTTGCATGTTGTGCATGGGTTAGGTAAGTCAGAAGTTTAAGAGTAGTAGTGTAGTATGTTCCTAAGGATAGGTTGGTTGAGCAATCTTTTTTTCCTTTACCCTTCGATCGATTCCTTGTTTCCTTGAACCGTTCCGTTTCAAGTTCCCGTGAGCTATGAGCTTCGGGGGCGAAGCTCCTTTTAACGGGGGTAGAGTGTAACACCCCGTAAATTCGTTCAAGCCTTGAGACCGATAATCGTTTCCGCCGGATGATTTATTTGATTTAATTGTGCTTAGTCTTTCCAATAGATATATATATATATATATATATATATATATATATGTATACATATATGTATATGTATACATATATGTATATGTACATATATGTATACATATATTTATACATATATACATATATGTATATGTATATGTATACATATATGTACATATACATATATGTATACATACATATATGTATACATATACATATGTGTATATCTATATACATATACATATATGTATATATGTATACACATATGTATATGTATATCTATATACATATATACATATGTATATGTATACATATACATATATGTATATCTATATACATATATACACATATGTATATATATATATATGTATATATATATATATATATGTGTGTATATATATATATATATATATATATGTGTATATATATATATATGTGTGTATATATATATATATATTTCTTGAACCCAAAATTAATTATTTTATTCAAAAGCCCAATTCTTGATTTAATTCCTGTAAGGGATTTATTCTAATTTTGATCCATACAATTCTTATAAGTAAGAGTATTTTTATAATGGCCCAATTCCTTATGCTAGTATATATATATTGTCTCTAAGACATTTAATTCCTAATATTATGGGCTTTCTCCTTATTCTATGTATTCATTTACTTAAGAGATGAATCATTTGGCCCAACAATTATTCTTGTACATAGAATTGTTATATATAAAGATTTGAGCTCAAGCCTTATTAAATCTTCCACCCTAATATATACATATATGTATATATGTATTATGATATATATTCAAGACTTAGCATTTTCTAGAGATTCCACTCTCTCTCTTCTCCTACTCATTCTTCATGTCATTTTCATCCTCTTCTCCTTCAAAGATTGGTCTTCATTTCATCTTCAATATTCAAGTCAAGATTGCTCTTTTAGGACTGTTAAGTGTCTATCTTTAGGAATATACCTTGCATCATGTTATTTTCATAATCTTTATATAAGTTCTTATGTTGTTCTTTTGGGGATCTTTTGGGAAAAAGATGATCAAGATGGAGGTGGTGGCTTGTGAGGTGTTTTGAGAGTTCTTGGGTGAAGTGTGCTTCAAGAGGTAACCATCATATCCACTAAAACCTATTTTTACACTCTTGATCTATGAATATTATTTGGTGTATTGGAATCATGAAATTTCTTGGATATTAGCCTTGTTGTTGGTCTGTGAACCTTTCTTTTTCTGGATTATGAACTTGTGTTCTTGATCCTTTGCATATTGATGTTTATGGGTGTTTGTTGGTATGGATTCCATGTTTATTTTGCTTCTGAGATATATAATTTGGACAATCTAATCTTAGTTTTGTATTCTGGAATGAGTATTGTGTATTCTGTTCCGAGTCTGGAATCTGTGTTGGGGTTGCACTTGCGGTGCATTTAGGCGGTATAATGTGTCCCGCTTAGGTGGTCCGCAAGTGTACTGGTGGAAGGGTTTGGCGGAACATGGTGTTCCGTTGGTGTGTTCCATTAGAACTAGAGGAAGGGTTCGGCGGAAGAGGCAACTCTGTGAGGGCGTTCCGTTAGTGTTGGTGGAAGGGTCT
>CM008331.1:5595454-5605678 GCA_002525835.2 Ipomoea batatas
AGAGGCATGTGATGATAGTGTGAAGTAGGGGAAACTTAGCATTATTGACAGGCTAATATAAGACAAAGATTATAACCTCTTTATTGTAGTATCTCAGTGGTTCTTTTGCAGTGGGCTTCCGCCCTCATCAAATGAATGCACTAGATACCTAAGATCGACGGGGGGTCCTTCAGTGGAGCAAAGCATGAAACCAATCATCCCACTGCAATCAAATTACAATAATAAAGTGGTAGAGTAAGTGTCTATTTAACATGATATGATAATTCATACAGTCAAGATATCTTTTTCGCATGCAGGTATAGACAATTGGTCAAAGTTCAAAAAGGCAGCATGCCTTGGATATGTAGGTATTGATGTCCACGCATAATTCACCGAGCCTTTAAATATATAGCGGCAATTTGCAGCAATGCCTTCAATAATGTCCAGATGAAGCCTTCAATATATGGCGGCAATTTGCAGCAAGGCCTCTTGAAAAGCTCTTCTGCAGGCCCTGAAACCATTAGAAAATGAGAAGTCATTGAATTTAAACAAATATGGAAATTTGAATTTTACCATCACCAAAATGAATTCTAACTCGATGATCCTCATACCCAATTTCCATCCTAGGGAAAAACATCTTAGCAACCTGGGAAGTACAAGAAGGGGAAAATAAAAACAGGAAATATGACAATAGCAGGGAACATAAGACGGATGCTCCTTCATCAATGGTAGACATTTGAGCCATCAGCTCCTGCATTCTCCTTTGCCGGATAGCTTCTAATTCAGGATCAGCCTGGGAAAGAAGCAAAAAATTTACCAACTTCTCGTAATGAAGAGATCAAGCTTTACAAGATCCTCATGTTATCAACTCAAACAGCAGAAATGGGAATCATTTATTTTAGAACTGCATTCTAGCTAGGAACAGATTGAAATGGGAACCATTTATTTTAGAAGAGAGGAAGGTTATGTACATAAATCCTCATTATTTGATATTTGAGTAAACACATGTGAGCAATAAAAAAAACAAATCAAGTGCAGAATGTAAAAGCCTAGAAATTTTTTAAAAAATTGTCGAACAAAAACCTGGTCATGGATCAATGAAATCTTTCATTTTCTTTTTTATTTTCGTTTAACAGGCAGAGTATTATATGAAATAGCACACCACATTCTTGGTCATAAGCATGTCCTTAAGAGCTTTTAAGGGTAGTTCCAGGTCTGCCTTCTCCAAATTTGCCTTACCTGTAATACTGGAAAAAGGGTAGGGCAAGTCAAAAATGATATCAGTGTCAACAGTTTCAAAATGGATACGACCCAAACCAGTAACAGATATATGCATCTGTATGCTCAAAAATAAGGGCAAATTTATAGTCATTAGCACCTAACATTGAACAACATAATCACAACCAGTAACAGATATATGCATCTATCTTTGCCTGTGAATGTGAATCATCGCAGACTCTATTCTTTTTCATTATTTTCTTTGGCTCTATCTTAGAACCTTTTTTAACAACAGTATCAGTTTTCTTTCCACCTTTAGACCTAAGTTTCTGTAACTTATTTTCATCAAATGCCCCAGTTTTAGAGCTAACATCCTCTTTAACATTATCAGTTCCCTTTGCAGGCAATTCCTCATTCTCAAATCTACAATTAGAATCACCTTGTCCTCCTCTCCACCATCATCTCCTGATTTACTTTTTTTATTACCTCCATCAAACATGCCTCTTTGAACTACCAGCAACAAAAATAAAAGAAGCAGCAGCTCATTACCTGAGACCCCGGCGAGCAGCAGCGGCGAGTAGCGGGGGAGGGCAACCGGCGGCGACGTGGTGCGGCAGTTGCGTCCGGCGACGAGGAGAGCAGCGGCGACGCGACGGCTAGTGGAGAGCAGCGGCGGCTGGGCGTGAGGCGGAGGATGTTGACGGCGGCTGGGCGTGAGGCGGAGGCTGTTGACGGCGGCTGGGCGTGAGTCGGAAGCTGTGGACGGCGGCGGTGGCTGTGTCGACGGAAGGCGCAGCGACGGCGGCGGTAATTGCCGTGTGTAGAAGGTGCGGCGATGGTGATCTCCAGATCCAGACCTAAAAGCATTTACCTAGTATATTTAAACTTTAGAAAAAAATAAACTAAGTAAATAAATAGGTAGCAGCGTCCAACTTCGGACGCAGCTGGTCCATTAAAAAAAAATTAAAATAAAAAATAATTAAATAATAGATATTTTAATTACAAAAATGTCACCGCATCAGTTTACGCGTCCAGAGTTGAAACTCTGGACGCAAATTGTCCTATATTTTTGATCAATTCTGTACTAGTGGATGTTATTTGATATTATAAATATAAATTGTACAGATTTTGGATGTCATTGTGATAACTGACGTTGTATGTAATATATATATATATATATATNTTCTAGAATTACGCTAACATCACATAAGACATTGACTAATTTACCCTTGCTTATTCAATTACCGTATACATTAATTCAAATTAAGCCATTCTACGCGTATGTTTTGCAGTGCTAATCTCATCCATTGAAATCTCACATCCTATGGTTAGGAATAAGTCTTATTTCTCATATAAGGGGATTGTCTCATATGAAGGCAACCCTATATATATATATATATATATATGTATATACATATATATATATGTATATACATATATATATGTATATACATATATATATGTATATACATATATATATGTATATACATATATATATGTATGTATATATATATATATATGTATACATATACATATATATGGATCAGGGATGGCCCCTCCTAACATGGGGCCATGGGCGGTCGCCCATCCCGCCCGTGCTCAGGACCGGCCCTGGGCGCACTCTGTCACCGTCGTCAACAAGAAACCACATGCGGGCTGGCCGTACCAACGCTGTTGGACGCTTTTTTCTTAGCGGCTGCCGCCACGGCGAGCTGGCTCCTTTTACGGTGAGTCGGTGACGATTAGCAGCTCCCGCTTGTCCTCCAATTCGGAACCTACCTCAGAAAACTTCCTCAGAAACTCATCCGACGAAGCTTTGATCATAGACTGAACTTTGGCTGCTGCTGTATTCACACTTTCACATTTTGCTTCAGAGAAAATTGCCGTTTTGGTCTACTAACTATAGGGGTCCTCTTAATTGCAGTCCACGACTTTCAAAAGTGTTAATTGCATACCCTGACTATTCAATTTTTGTCAATTTTGGTCACTCCGGCCAAATGTCACCGGAAGTTAAAATAATGAGGGTATTTTAGACATTTCACATCTTTCTCTTCTTCTCCGGCGAACCACCTTCTTCTCCGGTGGACCTAGCGGCCATGGATGCCTATACAGAGCTTAAATTTGGACGATTGAGTGGAGAGCTTCTACACACCGTAAATTTTCATCCATCTTCTGCGCACCGTAAATTTTGACGATCGGCGGATCAGGCCTCCATCTTCTCCCACAGACAAGGCAGCCAATCAAGAGGTGCAACGCGAGTCAAGAGCTTCTACGCATCGTAAAATTTCATCCAGATGAGGAGCTCATGTCTCCGGCGAAGCGCCCGATCGCGAGGTCCGCCGGTATTACCATCCCCTTGGCTTGAGTCGAACTTCGTTCCTCGAATCCCTTGCTATTCTCTCTAATATCAAAGTTAGTTTCTCTTTTCCCTTGTCTTTACTGGAGATTGGAACTTATTCTTTTTTCTTTACCTTCTCTATTGATTTTTAGTATTTTGTAGCTTCAGATTCGAATTCGGTGTGTAGTTGTCTCTCTTTTGGTTGATTAGTGAATGAAAATTTACATATATTTAAGCTTTGTACAGGCATCCATGGTCGCTTGGTCCGCCGGAGAAGAAGGTGGTTCGCCGGAGAAGAAGAAAAAGATGTGAAATGTCTAAAATACCCTCATTATTTTAACTTCTGGCGACATTTGGCCTGAATAGTCAGGGTATGCAATTAACACTTTTGAAAGTCGTGGACTGCAATTAAGAGGACCCCTATAGTCAGTAGACCAAAATGGCAATTTTCTCTTTTGCTTCAACATTCAAGTTTTCAAGAAACAGAGAGAGATATGTGGAAGGACAAGTGTTTGTTGAGCATTGTATTATTTGCATGGCTTTTTGGAGGTAATCAACATACTAATGAATGGAGTTATTGAAATGAAAGTTTGTTTACACAGGAAGAAAATGGGAAAATTGTAATTTATGTTCCTCCATAATATGTCAATTATCAATGTCACCCGTGAATTATTAGTGGTGTAAATGTTGCCCCTTAATTTTTAAAATGATACATATATTGCCCCTCCCAAGTGTAAATATTGCACCTCAAATTTCAAAACGGTATATATATTGCCCATCTCGTGAGGGGCAGTATATGTACCGTTTTGAAAATTAAGGGGCAACATTTACACCACTAATAATTTAGGGGTGACATTGATAGTTGACATATTATGGAGTGGTATAAATTACAATTTTCCCAAAATAATATAAAGATGAATATGATAAATATGAATAATATATTTTGTTGTTATGAAAAATATGAAAAGGAGAGCAAATTAAACTTGAGTGTTTAATCAGATCTCAACAAGAGCACCATTGATGAATATAATTAATCTGGGGTAGCTCGAATCATTAAATCCGATAAATAAAGGAAAAATAAATGGAGGTGATTGCAGAGAATCAATAAATAATAACACAGAGATTTAACGTGAAAATCAAAGCGGTAAAAACCACGGGCCTTTTTGGGCTCAGCCAAGCCAAAAATCTTTATTATATTTTACGAGTATATGTACATGAGCAACCATGGCCATTGAATAGAAGAAAGAAAAGGTAAAGAGAGGTTATATGGAGAAGAGAATGAGTCTGAGTCTGAATATGAGCCTTTATATAATGCTATTCCTATGCAGTTGTAACTTCTCGTAGTCTTTCCTACTTTCTCGCTGGACTTCTTCTTCTTTGACTGTTGTTATTATTATTATTATTATTATTATTATTATTATTATTATTATTATTATTATAAATAATAATAATATGACATAATATATTATTCCATCAATATATATATATATATATATATATATATATATATATATATATACCCTTATTCATATAGAGAACCTATAATAATAGAGGACTATGGGGAGTGATCTTACCCATTGAATCAAGAAGCATAAATGGCTGAGATTATGAGTTGATTTAAATGGTAATGACGCATATAATTAATAATTAAGGGAAAATAAGAGAATTTACTTGAATTAGAATTATGGAAGGTTTTTTTATTAACAAACATAGAGTACATGTTGAACTATAATTAAGGTATGAAATCATTACTGCCACATAAACGAAATAGTCCCGAACGACGAGAACTTGTAATCTGACAATAATGGACGGCAGTAGACAAGTGGGTTCTAGGAACGACATGGAAGAAAACGAACAATGGTTTTCCGAGCACACGATGTGATACGACTCCACGAAGAAGAATGGGACGACATTCATCGACGGTAAGAATCTTAAGCATAAGCCTTTAAAAAACGTTACTGGGGAAAGTGGTAGTATTACTGTATAATTACAATTTGCGTGCTTGTATCGTGTGCCTATAGCTGATTAGTTGTGTGCCCTAGTATGAAATTTGGCGTGCCTTTAAAAAAGACGTTTAGAATATAACTATACGAAGTTTATGTCACTCAAAGAAGGTTTTGAATTATAACATAGATACAACCACATCGTTTATATGCATGCCAAGTATAAACTACAATCAATTATGTAATCGAATCATCCATAAATGTGATATGACGAAACGAACTCAGGCACACGGGATCATAATGTTAATTGGTAATATCTTATTTTAATACTGGTTTAATGTGTGCATGATGAAGTTTATTTGTGTGCCATAATGATATATTTCGTGTGGCGGCGTAAGGTATAGACTATATATACATGGCACTAGAAGTATTAAAAAGCGTAGACTAACGAGGAAAAACTGAAAAACTTCTCTGACGAAATTTGGGTTGGTATAAAATGGAATTTGAAAGTGTTAGTTGGTTTTATATTAAATAAGAAATCAAAAGTGCAAACTGAAATTAATGGCTTAAAAACTTGTGACATAAACCGTATTAAGGTGGAGAAAAATGAGTGGATGAGTTTGAAGTTGTATAAAAATGAGCATACTGCAGAGCTTTTTTAGATAAAATGAGTGCCATTGATTTCTAAAATGTGTGAAGTTGTATACGAATGGGCAAACTGCTGAGCTTTGTTATATAAATTGGAGAAAATTGCCATTTTGGTCCAATGACTATTGGAGTAGTGTTAATTGCTATCTGCGACTTTCAAAAATGTTAATTGTGTACCTTGACTATGCATTTTTTTTTATCAATTTTGGTCCATCCGGCCAAATTGCCGGTCAAAAGTGGCCGGAAAATTTTAATATGCCAAATAATGAGGGTATTTTAGTCTTTTTACGTTGCTTTTCATTCTTCCCCGTTCTTGTTGCCGGCGCCGTCCATGACAGAGTTCTTCAAAATGCCAATTGTGGTTTCTGAACACAATAACGTATGTTTAGTCCTTGCCGGGCTGGTTTTGCAAGGGCCCAAGTGCCCAACGATGAGATTGGGATACGGAATGACACTGCGGTCCGGCGATGGAGTCTTTGCGCAGTAAATAGATCTTCGCTTGGTTGTAGCATATGTTTGACTGTTGTTGCACTCCGATTTGGTGGAGTCGTAAAGAAAATAGATTTATTGAAGAATAAATAAATAAAAAGAAATTAGCTTGAAGGAGCACGAGGAATACTGTGACAATGATGGATAATTTTCTGTAAAATATATCCAGGATATGATGCATTATGTATTAGGGCTTTCATAAATTAAAGCTCACCTTTTATGTTCTGGCATGGAATATATAGAATAATTTCTGCAACAATTGCTGCAAGCCTGCAACAATGGTAAAAGCGACGGAGGAAGCCAGAGGGTGCAGAGACTGGGTCAGAGAAGAAAGAAGAAAGGGTGAAATGACTAAATTGCCTTTAATATTTCCTCCTTTAAAATTTTCCGGCCACTTTTGGCCGGCAATTTGGCCGGATGGACCAAAATTGATAAAAAAAAAATGCATAGTCAAGGTACGCAATTAACATTTTTGAAAGTCGCGGATAGCAATTAACACTACTCCAATAGTCATTGGACCAAAATGACAATTTTCTCTATAAATTAAGTGTCATTGATTTGTAAAATGTGCGCCAATTGATTATATATTGTGTGCATATGGAAAAAGACGGACAAGACACCAGAATGTGACGAATCAATAAGAGCATACCTCGGGCAAAGATTTTCAACAATAGATTAAGGTGTGGAGTTTTACAAACGCTATGCAGTCGTGGCAAGTTTTGATGTTAGATGTAGCACAATGAGAAAGACCCGAGATGAGAATGTTAAAGTGAAATATCTGCTTGTTCAAGGTAAGAGCGAAACCTGCAATCAAATGAAGTGAATAAAACCCCCATTGAGGACACCACAGAAAAGAAATAGACACGACGACACGTCTCAAATCGGGTAGGTTGCAATGCAAGATGTGGGCTTAGGCGTCCAAAGGATGGTGACTATGCAATGAGCATACTACAAGAAGCACACAATCACCGTTTATGCTCAGAACTTAGAAGACCCTTCCTTAAGATAAATTGTGAATTAGGTATTGGTCATCAAGCATTCATAGCGATCTATGCTAAGGTAAACATAGGGACATCAAAGGCGTTTGAAATATACAAAGAAATAACAGGAGGATTCAAAAATATTGGGGCGACAATGGTTGAGTTCAGAAACTGTAGAAGAGACATACATGCCCACCTACATGAGGCTGATGCACAAGCACTGATAAACAAATACGTACTGATAAACAAATACGTACAAAAGTGATCCACAAATGCACATTATGTTGTTAAAAAGTGCACAATATAGTGTTAAAAGTTGTACGATAAAATTAGTGATAATTACAATAATGCCACAATGTTTTTTTTTTAATCTGATATGATTTGTATGATTTTTATAGATGTAGGGTTGAGATTGGTTCCTAGTTTTTTCCTAAGGGTGTGTTTTCATGGGATATTAGTCTTTTGATAACCCATGAAAGAACTATGAACTAATCAAAGTCGTCCATCTAAAAAGACCTAATGGATCATAAGCAATTAAAAAAAACGCGGTGACATTTTTGAAAATAACTCAAACTCTGAAGTGTATGTAAGAGGCCAGGTGCAAGTGTGTAAGAAAGAAGTATAAGTAACGTCACTATAAAGTGCAACCTTTTACACTATAGTGTGCAAGTAATTTACCTTTCACGTTCGGTGCAATTAATAATAATGTTAGGTGCTCTTAATATTGTTACTCGGGTGTACTTTATATTGTTGCATGATATGATGTTGTTAAGTGCATTACACAGTGTTATTACTTGCACTTTAAAGTTCATGTGTACTTTATATGGTTGCACTTTATGACAGCTAAATGCACTCCAGACTGTTAGTATGTGCAATTCAAAGTTCAAGTTATTTACAAAAAATACTATCGCACTTTTTTCTTTGCTTTCCTTTATTTATTTATTTATTTTTTAAATTGCTTTTGATTGGTTAGATCTTTCCAAATGGATGACTTTGGTTGGTTCTTAGTTCTCTCATGCGCCCCTATTCTTATTTGGATGACTCTAGGGTTTGACACCCATGAGAACCATGCCCCAGGTGAGAGCTGTGGTCTAATATGGACCATTGAAATTAGGCAATCTACGGTTGTGACCAAATCTTCCTGATCCTCTAATTAGCACTAATTAAAGAAAAGATTCATAAATAAAACTACTCCGAAGGACAATTTGGTCACCACGATAGCATTAACCTAAGACAAAATAACATAAACATCTCCCACTATCATTTTCAAACGCACTTGGTATCTCTATGCTTCCTAGTGTTCTACGCTACTAACTTCGACTCCTTCAACTGCTCCAACCACCATATCAATATCCTCATGGCCAGTGAATAAATAGCCTATGCAATTATTGTAGTATAGGTACCAACCTTATGCATTCATATTGCTTTGATCAAACATTCATACACTGAAGGTAGTGTATTGATAACTTTTTGGTTGTGCATATATTTCGCTAAACTTTTACAAAAACAATCTGAACACATAGTTCGCTCGTACTAACATAACAATGCACAACAATACCCCACATAATGTACACCTTTACCGTTAACAATGCATAAATGTGCCTCTAGAAGTGCACAAAGGTGTACACCATTTTGTAAGTTCACATCTTAAAGCTCTAAACCTTAAATTCCTAAATTCTAAACCTAAACCCTAACCCCCTAAACCCTAAACTCTAAAACCTAAATTGTTGGGCGTCGACTAGGTTAACCGAGTTCAACCCCTATTCGATTTGAGACGTGACGTTTATAGAGGAACGTGGTTAAATAATTAATGTTCACATATTTATCACCAATTGATTTTGGAAAAGACATGACAACCAGATACGTAGTAATAAAAAAACTCCGTAGTTAAGCAGGGGTGACAACGTATATATTACATTATTATATATTTCATTTTTAACTAATAAGATGAACAAATAATCAGATACTATAATGTAGATACTATAATGCAATAGACTCGTAGTAAAAAAAGAAACTAATATATTTTCATGCTTATAAAATAAACCCAAAGTATATATACTAAATGATAACCAAATTTCAATTTTCGGATTATCACTCTCCCTCCCAAGAGTCCTGCGTAGCTACTGCGAACCAGAGGACCAGACTGACTTGCGGTGCGGCGGACCTGCGATGGAGTGAGGACGTGCGGCTGACCAGCGGTGGCGTGAGGTCTCGATTGGAAGTAGGTTGGTCTTCTCTTACTCTTTAATTAGGTCGCGACCGGAAGCAGGTGGCCTGAGGTCGCGACCGGCTGCGGTTGCAGCTACGGCTGTGGCCTTTCATCTTCATCATTATCTTATGCATTTGATGCATCCTAATGAGTGAATCTCTTTCTTCTCGGTTACTATTCTTTTTTATTCAATTTTTCTGATAAATTTTTAGTTTCGATTTATCTGTTTGTCAATTTCTATAAATCTTTGTCTTTTGAGTTGATTCTTGTGTTAATTGTTACGGAAAAGAACCCACACCCAGCATTGTGAAGTTGGTCTAAGCTCGATTTTACCTAGATTTCACAACAAACAAAAGGGGGAGTTTGGCCGGAGGGTTTTGTTTGATTTAATAATTGGTCAATTAATTGCAAATACCTCAA
>CM008331.1:5624339-5648152 GCA_002525835.2 Ipomoea batatas
CCTTCCCTCTTCACGTGTTAAGGCCCGGTACTCTTGTGTCATTGCAATCATTTCTTGATCGCCAAACTTTCTCTTTTTAGATAGAATATCCCTTAAAAACTTCCCATAAGAAAGTGTTTGGGTGAGCAAATCGAGCAACGGGATAGAGACTTTCAAATTTTCTACAATATCCAAGAATTTTTTCCATCTACTATCATTGGCTTGCCTTTGGAACTTTTGAGAGAATGGAAGTGGTGGCACATACTTTCTCTCGGGCTTCTCTTTTTCATCTTTTTCATGACTTTGGGGACTCGCATTCAAAACGGGAGGGTTAGCCTCTTCTTCCTCAAGTTTCTCTTCAATCTCAACATCAATGATTTTACTTGGCCTTGGTTTTTCAACCGGAAGAGGTGGTTCTTCAAGTTTCCTGCCACTTCTTGTTATAATAGCATTGACATGCTCTCTTGGATTCTCGGGACAAGCGGGCAACTTCCCGGTGACCTTGGTGCTAGAAGTAGAAGCTTGATTTGCAATTTGTCTTTCTAGCATTTTGTTGTGAGCACTCAATTCATCTATCTTTTCAAACATTTGTTTGTACCTCTCCTCACTTTGCAATTGAGATTTAAGCATCATTTGCATCATAGCTTCCCAATTTGGTGGGGGTGGAGCTTCCAAAGTAGGTAGTGGTGGGCTTGGTTGAATAGTTGGAGCTTGGGGTTGAAATCCTTGAGTTTGCCTAAATTGTTGTGTAGGACCCCCTCTAAAACTTTGTTGACCTTGGAATCCCGGAGGTGGGTTTCTATTGCCATAACTTTGGGGATTTGCCGCCCCATTTGGGTTACTCCATGAAAAATCGGGATGATTCCTTGAGGTATTAGGATCATAGGCTCCTTGAGGTTGAAAAGATTGTTGTGGCCTATCATATCCCACCAAATTAACGTGCTCTACGGAAGATTGAGAATTTGTGTCATCATTAAGGCATTCACCCAAGTTGTGCCCTCCACCGCAAAGATCACAAATCATCACTTGTCTTGAGGGAGAAGGAGGAGTAGAAACATAGCTCACATTTTGATTCTGAAGAGTAATTTGAGCTAGCTTTTGCACCATTGTTGTAACATTATCCACTTTAGCCGATAAAGCGGATATTTGCTCCACTTCATGAATACCTCCTCCTAATCTTTGTGAAGATCTATCGGAGTACCAAGTAGAACCGTTCATTGCAATTTTTTCTAACAACTCCTCGGCTTGAATAGGCTCCAAAACTGTGAATGAACCTCCCGAAGATGCATCTACCAAAGTCCTTGAAGTGTCAAACAATCCCTCATAGAAAGCCATCATTAAATCCCAACTTTGTATACCATGGTGTGGGCATTGTCTTCTCAAATCTTTGAATCTTTCCCACGACTCGGCTAGAGACTCATTTTGGATTTACTTGAAATTTTGGATTGCTCTCCTCATCCTTTGGGTCTTTGAAATTGGGTAGAACTTCTTCAAAAAATCCCTATGGAGTTGGTCCCAACTATCAAAATAATTTGCGGGAAATGAAATGAGCCAACTGTGAGCTTTGTCCCTCACCGAAAAAGGAAAGAGTCGGAGTTTGATTGCTTCGGCAAGAACTCCGTTCATCTTGAAAGTGCTACAAATCCGGAGGAACTTAGTAATATGAGCATTTGGATCTTCCATAGGTGATCCTCCGAATTGATCCGATGAAACCATTTGAATTATAGCCGGTTTGATTTCGAAATTGTTGGCCTCAACACCCGGAATGTTGATACTATCACGTTCTTCCAAATCGGGTGCAATATAATCGGACATAGCTCTCCTAACCGGTGGTGGTTGATTAACTCCATTCCCATCACCGTTTCCATTTCCATTGGCATTCCCATTTCCATTTCCATTAAGATTTACATTGATATTTCCTTGAGCTTGTGCCATTTTTCGTTGCTTTCTAAGGTACTTTACTCTCTTTTCAATTTCAAGGTCCAAAGGTAATAATCCTTCTTTCCCCAATGATCGTGTTTGCATGCAACAAGTACCTAAAACACAAGATCACAACTAAACAAAGCAAATTTGTTACGGGTAAGTAAAAATAAAGAAAAATAATGGATGGATTAGACTCCTAGAATAAAACTTTCACTAATGTCAATACTTAAACGCCACTTCCCCGGCAACGGCGCCAATTTGATTGTAGCATATTTTCATAACAATTCAAATACCCGGAGTATTCCGGGGTATCGATTCACAGGGAAGCGGGGCGCATCGAACACTAGTTACTAGTATACTCATGTGAAGCTAATCCTAACGAAAATGGTGTTTGAACGATGGCAAAAACCATAAAAACGAGAATAATAAAAACGTAGTTGATGAAAACAAATAGGAGGAGAAATGGGATTTCCGGGTTTAGGTGTTTAGTCTCCTAATGCCAAACTAAGGGGAGATATGTGATTTGGGTTCTAACAAATGTGGATGATTGCATACACAAAAAGGGGAAGGAATTACTCCCATAATTCAAACCCACAATAAAGAACTAAACAAGAACAAGCAATCTAAAAGGAATCCCTTAACAAATATGCCCTCTCCCAAGGTGCATAAGTTAAGTGCAAATGTGAGTGCTCTAATCTATGCCCTAACTCCCATTAAGACACAATCATAGCAAGATACAAGCAATTTAGGCCTTTAATCACAAGTATCTCAATAGAAATCACATTTGCAACAAAAGTATTAAACCCAAATATAAACATATCATTTAAACATTAAGAACAAGGCAAATAGGATTCATAAACACCTATTACCCAAAAATCCCAACTTTACTTTAGCCACTCATGGCTAGGATAGAATTCAAAGCACAAGTAATGAAGAGTTTACAAAGACTAAGGAAATAAAGAAAGGGAAAGGAAATTCTCCCGAATATAGCTCTCCTTCTTCCTCCCAAAGCCTTGATAGCTCCTTGAGATGACTATCTTCTTCTCCAAAGTGGTGGATCCCTCCTTCACTCCATTGAAGAGACAACACCTTTCACTCACTCCTTTTTGCCTCCCAAAAACGCAGCTTAGCTTTAGGGTTCTTGGAAAATGAGCTTTTTATAGTGGGAGCACAAAATAGGGGCAAAATAGGCAATTCCGCGCAACAGTTTTCTAGACAGCACAGGATTCTCGACGCGTCGAGAATGGGGCTCGACGCGTTGAGCCTGGGATAAATTCTTTAATTTCTTACGGCGCCTTCTCGACGCGTCGAGCCCTCGACAATTTTCTGGAAATTCCTACAACTCTTTTCGACGCGTCGAGCCTGTGATGGCTCAAATCTTCATGCGTTGGACTCCAATCATGCTTTCAATCGTTCCTTTGCTTCGCGTTGGATCTAAAATTGCTTCAAAACACCAACAAACGCCTTAAACGCACCAAAATCAATAATATATCATGTCTACACTAGAAAGCAAGGAAACATGAATTGAAGGAGGCAAATTAATATATTTAAGCTCCAAAGTTGATCCAAAATACTTAGATAAATAAGCACAATTGAGATTACATCACCCCACAGACGGCGCCATTTGATATGGATTAAATTCTCCATGTATTCTAGTGTATAGCAATGTATGTAAAGTATAAAGATGATGGAAGAATTTAGCCCACAGAAGCCCTTTTATTCATTGTTCTTAATAGGTAGAGAGAATAGAGAGTTATTACCTCTTGGGTATTTTTAGAGAGATGTAGAGAGGGGACAAAAAAGCCCATTTTATGAAGGACTCAAGCCCCTTATATAGGGCTAAAATATTGATTGACTACAGGACATTTGCCCTGAACCGTTGACCCCAACCCAACTACAAAGCGAGAGCAATGACCATAAAGGGAGGTCAAACTTAGGAAATATTCCCTATCAATTGCAATACAAAGCAAGTGCCATACAAAGCTTGGCTTTTGCCTCCATCTTTTCTACCATTGCTTGCAATCTTTTAATCTCATGGTTCATTGCCTCAACATTGGCATCACTTGCAACACTTTCCTTCACCCCATACATTCCGGCCCGGTTGTTTCTCTTGTTATACCAAAAAGAAGTATTTGAGGATATTATTTCAATTAACTCCTCCCCGTTGGATGGTGATGAAGATACGAAAGCACCACGAGATGAGGAGTCCAATAACATTTTCTCCTCATCCGTGAGACCTCCATAAAAGGAAATTATGGCGTCCCAAGGATGTAGCAAATCCAGCGGGCATTGCCTTTTGAGTGTTTTGAACCTCCTCCACATATCACCAAGACTCTCAAGTTGACTTTGTTTCAATTCTTGCACTTATTTGCGCACTTTCATCGTCTT
Source organism: Ipomoea batatas (assembly GCA_002525835.2). Classification (NCBI taxonomy): domain Eukaryota; kingdom Viridiplantae; phylum Streptophyta; class Magnoliopsida; order Solanales; family Convolvulaceae; genus Ipomoea; species Ipomoea batatas. The sequence goes on from CM008331.1 coordinate 5,628,630, forward strand.
GGTTAGTGGGAAGAACTCATTCATAAATTCTTTGTGGATTTGGGGCTATGACCGGAAGTGATGATCATCTTGACTATCAAGCCATCTTGATGCCTCCCCTATCACGAAAAAAGGGAAGAGCTTCAATCGGATCACTTCATCGGACACGCCTTATTGCTTAAACATCCACATGCCCTTATGAATCGAGTAATGTGGACATGTGGATCTTCAGAAGGAAACCCGCTAAACGGACTATTTTGCACCAAATTAAGCACCGATGGGTGGATGTGAAAATTTTGGTTCTCCACGGGTGGAACATAGATCGGATTGTGCATGCTAAAATCTGGAGTTATGTACTCCGTGATTGTCCGGCATCTTTGCTCATTGGGAGCATCAAAGAATTTTTTAACCCGAATTAGGTCCGGATGCCCTCCAATGTCTACTTGTGGCTCCTCCTCAATTGTTGGCTCAAGTGGGACTTGAGGTCGCCCTTGAGTTCTATCTCCGGGTGGGTGGGTATGAGAGTGGGGTGGAGTTTGTGGAGGAATCCCCCTTCCATGGGATCCTACTCTATTTGCGCTTGTTGATGCCATCTCTTCTCTAGCTTGTGGATTTGTGGTATTCCTCCTTGTAGCACGGTTGATTTCAAGGTTGAGAGGGAATAGGCCTTGATTGCCTCGTGCCCTTGTGTGCATTCACCCTACAAAAGTTGAAAGAAGACAAAAGTTTCCTCCCCGAACTAGAAGTAGTTCTCAAAGGGAGGTTAGTAACAAACAAAGTAAAACTAAAAGCAAAAAGTGATATTTGCCTTCCCCAAACTAGAAGTAGTTCTCAAGGGAGTCAAATAATGCAACTATTCCAAAAATTGAAAACAAGTCAACAAACCATTTGCCTTCCCCGGCAATGGCGCCATTTGAAAACACGCTTTTTAGATGTGGGTGTTTTAGTTTCAAAGATTGTTAGGGAAAACCCCAGGTTTTGTCGGTCTCTCTGGAAGACAAATTGGAGGCGTTGACAAGTTTTTAATCAAATGAATACATTGTAATTTCCTCATTCGCCATGTCCCAAATGAATGAAAAATATGGTATCAATGTTTTAGTAACAAGAGTTCAACAAATAAGGATTGAAAACAATTAAAGGATACTAGGAATGAGTTGCTTAACTAGATGTGATGCACCATAGTGTTTACTTAGATCCTAGGTAAGTTGCATTGCATTGGTAGCTACGATTGGGACGCTATGCTATTACCGTTCTCTTTTCGGTCTACTAGGTTTTCCCTAGGATTGGAATGCTTTTAGGCAACCAAGACCCTAAGGGGCATTTCATCGAACACCTTGCCTATACCATCTTTCCTACTTCTACCTTTTAGTCTAAAGCAAGAAATCACAATTGAGTTGGAGCTACATGAACACTAGCAATTTCTCACATAGAATTCATGCCTTAACACATTCCTAGAGGTGGCCAAACCCTAGGAAGCAAACACTTCATCAATGGTGACAAGTAGATTGATCAAACCAATGCAATTCAAATACCTAGATAGGAAATTAGATCTACACTAGCATCAAATCCAATTTGCATAACTCAATTCCTATGAAAGAATTAGCTACTCATGCTTGAAATTGAAAATAAGATTAACCTAATTCTCAAATAGAAAATGCAATTGAAAAGCAAATTGAAATGTAAATCAAGATAGAGAATAAAAATTACCTAAGCAAATGCATTAACAATCCAAAAGTAAATTGACTTCAAGGTTGATCTTCAATCAGAAGTGTTTTCTACCATTTCTCACTCTACAATTTTAGAGCTTCTAAAATCTACTAAGTGTGTCTCTAAATCTGACCAACCCCTGAAAATATCTAATCTAGGACTTTAAATAGCTTCCCTCCAAAGCAGTCTTTAAACTTCCGCACTGCTTCATTTCCACGAGCATGGATCGCTTGTGGACTTGTTATTTAAAATTCCCACGTCGATTTCCACGCTCGTAGATTGGTGTCATGGAACTTTCTGTTTTGTTTCCACGAGCCAGACCACGCTCGTAGATGTGGGCGTGGCGATCTCAAACCATGCCTCATCCTGTGGTTGCTTCCTTGTCAAGTCCATATGCTTCCTCCTTAAGTTGAAACCTACAAAAATCATCTAAGTGCACCAAATAATATAGCTTTGCAAAGGTTAGCACATTAAAGCACATAGCACCATAAATTAATCACTAAAAGACATCAAACAACACAATTCAACCCCCTATTAGACTCTATTTCATAAGTATCTTTGGCACCTATCATAGTCTTGTTCACTTGCAATTCTCGCCCTAGATCCGAGAGGGCAAGACCAATAAGGAGATTGTAGACTAGGTGTTCGATGAAATGCCTTAGACACTTAAGTTGTCTAAGAGGCTAAGATTTATTGGCTTAGTACTTGTTGAAATTCCTCCTTTAGCTAGTCATCCCATACACCATTTCAAATCTACCATAGACCAATAAATGAATATGACAGAAAGTTTCCTATCCAGTTCCCTATCCTTACTTGCTTGGTTTTACTCTTTACTTTTATACACATGAATCCTTTGCCAATGCTTTTTGTTGCAATTGTTGCGCCTAGAAATCTCTTGTTAATATGTTACTTGTGATTGGAATGCACCCGAGTTGCTCCAAGTTGTCATCTTGGTGAGAACAACAATCTGGGATTCGCCCCATCCATATTTCATCCACCATCACTCCGCTTACACTACGTCAGTTAGTGGTTGAGGTAGGTTTAAATTTTCAATTAACATTGATTTTAATTGCAATTCCTTTACTGTGTTGATAATGTGCACACGCATACGAACAAGTCCATACTTACACTAGGCTCACCAATGCACACTCTGCAATGCATGTATTCACAAACTGGCAGTGTTATGCTCTGTGTATATGCACATGTGTTCAAATTTTTTTTAGTATCAAATCCACGTTGTGCACACAACTCTTATTTTAAGTGCAAACACTTAACAACTAATGTACACAGTGCACACGTCTATTCTCGTATTGATGCAAAGTCCAAACCCAAATTGTTTTTTTTTCCACCTTTCCCCCTCTTCTTTATTTATTTTATTTTATTATTATTACAGTATATTTCATAAATTCAAATGAGTCAAGAACCAAGCTATTCATTTAGAACTTAATTAATTGATTTAATCAAACTCAAGGTTAATATTTTATGATTTGTGCGTTGTAGCTCGTCAAATTATATAAAAATAAATTACTTGTGACTGTTAGGACTCTATTAGTTGTTGTGTTCTAGCTGGTCTCTTCTAGTGTTTTCATATATTTATTGTGTTCACTTTGTACAGTTCATATCATAATATACAACATTCATCTGGTATCAGTTACCGGGTTATATTCTTTTTTTTTTCCGCTTCACTCTTCGTTTTTCTGTTTTCTCCCATGGCTGCCGTAGGAGATACTGGTTCGGTTGGCGGCTCAACAGATCGCACCCTGACTGAACCTGCTGTTTCTTCTCCTCCCCTCGTTGCCAGCAACCCACTCACCACCGCGCATCACTTCGTCTCCATCAAACTGACGAATCGGAACTATCTGTTCTGGCGGACGCAGCTTCTCCCGTTCTTGCGTGGACAAGGACTGCTTGGGTATGTCGATGGTACGTGTCTCATGCCTGCTGCTCCGGCCGCTCAGGAGGCTGTTGTCCAGGCTGCTCCGGCCGAATCCTCTGCTGTTGCTCCGGTGGACGCTGCTCTGTTGGCGTCGCAAACTGCTTGGCGGAGGCAGGATCAGGCTATTTTATCAATGCTTATCTCTTCTCTTTCGGAAGAGGTAATGCATCTTGCTATTGGTAGAACGGCGTCGCGGCAGCTATGGCTTGCACTCGAGCAGTCTCTCGGATCGGCGACTAGAGCCCGTGCTCTCTGGCTGCTCGGATAGTTGCAGTCTCTCCGTCAGGGCGATGCGTCGGTCGCTGACTATCTTGCTCGCGCGCAAATGCTCGTTGAGGATCTTACTTTGGCGGGCAGGTCGATCGGGCTAGACAATCAGAACCTGTATGTTTTTCGCGGTTTGAGGCCAGAGTTCTGGCCGTTGGTGGCGACTCTCACGACCGGCGAACCAATAACCTTTGCAGAGCTTTCTGATTTTCTTTCTGCCCAGGAGTTTATATGCGGTGCTGATGGTGATTCTCCGGCTGCCTTGACTGCTAGGCGTGGTCGTGGTCAGTTCCAGCAAGGTGGACGAGGCGGTGGTCGTGGCAGGCGTGGTCGCGGCAGAGGAGGCCGTGGTCGGTTCGCTGGAGTGCGCTGCCAGATTTGCGGTGTGAATGGACACACTACTGCTGCGTGTTTTTGGCGATATGCTGCGGCTTCTGCTCCTCAAGCCCATGTGGCGTATTCTGATGCTGGAATTGATGATGCTGCATCAGTTGCCCCCCACCACTGGTTCCCGGATACGGGTGCCATGAATCACGCTACACCGGACCCCTCGGTGATGTCTTCTGCTTCCAACTACGGTGGTATTGACGTTTTATGCGTCAGTGACGGTACAAGTATGCCCATTATTGGTGTTGGTTCATCTTCGATAGCTGCTAAGTCTCGTGCTTTTCGATTATCTGATATTTTGCTCGTTCCTGGTCTTTCTGTTTCGTTAATGTCTGTGCAACGTTTTGCTCGTGATAATTCTGTCTTTTTTGAATTTCACCCCGATTGTTTCTTTGTGAAGGATCTTTCAACCAAGGAGGTCCTGCATAAAGGGGGAGTCGTGGGTGGTCTTTATTCCTGGTCGGTTCCTAGTCCGGGTCCCGCTACGTTGGTTGCTGCTCGTGTTCCTTCCACAGTTTGGCACAACAGACTTGGCCACCCTCACTCTCGCGTGTTGCGTCATATTTTAGATTCTTTGTCTATTCGTTCTAGTATTAGTTCGTCGTTATGTAATGCTTGTCAGGTTGGGAAAGCTTCTTGGCTTCCTTTACCTCGGGTTTCTCATTCTAGTAGTCATGTTTTAGAACTGATTTATACAGACATTTGGGGCCCTACTCCTTTGCTTTCAGTTAATGGTTATCGTTACTTCGTTTTATTCGTTGATGACTACTCTCGTTTTGTTTGGTTTTTTCCTATGCATGCGAAATCTGATTTATACTCTATTTTTGATCGTTTTCGTATGCAAGTTGAGCGTTTTTTGTCTCGCAAGATTATATCCATTCAATCTGATTTAGGGGGAGAATACAAAAAATACATAACACTCTGTCGTCTCTGGGTATTACGCATCGGCAGTCCTGTGCCTATACCCATGAGCAAAATGGTCGGGTAGAACGTAGGCATCGTCATATTGTCGAAACTGGTTTGGCTCTCATGGCTCAAGCTTCTGTTCCTATGAAGTTCTGGGACTATGCGTTTGAAACCGCAGTGTATTTGATTAATAAAATGCCCACTCCTGTTCTTCATAATGAGTCTCCGCATCTTCGCTTACATAAATCGTCCCCTGCATATTCCTTTTTACATGTGTTTGGGTGTTTATGCTTTCATCTCCTGCGTCCTTATAATAAGCATAAACTTCAGTTTCGATCCTCTCCTTGTGTGTTTCTGGGTTATCCAGAGTCTTATCGTGGCTATCGCTGTATGGATTTAACTACTAATAAGGTGTTTATCTGTCGCCATGTGCGCTTCGATGAGTCTGTATTTCCTTTTGCTACTGGTGTTTCTGTGCAGGCTCCTTCTCCGTCCCCTGATCCTTGGGGTGCTGCTACTTTGGCTCCTATTTCACTGGTTAGTCCGGCTGTGCCTTCTGCATCTGTGCCTGCCCGTGTTGAGGTGGTACCACATGCATCTAATTCGGATAGCTCTCGCACTGTCTCTGTTGTTGCCACACGACGTGGGCGTCCACGGGGGCGGTAGTCTCGCCGTGGTTTACCGCGGTCTCATTCGATGCAGTTGTGCAGTATGTCGCGTGGTCCGGTTGGCTTGGTTTCTCAAGTCGTTGTGCCCGAGCCTACTTGTTTCACCCAGGCGGTACGGTTTTCGGAATGGCGTGCGGCCATGGATCTTGAGTTCAATGCCCTGCTACAGAATTCTACCTGGAAGTTGGTTCCTTATGCACCTGGCATGAATTTCGTTGGATGCAAGTGGGTTTTTCACACCAAGCGAAAGGCCGATGGCTCTATCGAGCGGCATAAGGCCCGTCTAGTTGCGAAAGGTTTTAACCAGGTTGAGGGTCAGGACTTCTTTGAGACCTTCAGTCCTGTTGTTAAGCCTACTACTGTGCGATTACTGCTATCTCTTGCTGTTTCGAGGGATTGGACTGTGAGGCAGTTGGATATTCACAACGCTTTTCTAAACGGGACTCTTTCTGAGAAAGTTTATATGCGTCAACCGCTAAGGTATGAGGACAAGACGCATCCTGGTCATGTCTGTTTTCTACAGCGGTCGCTCTATGGCCTCAAGTAGGCTCCTCGAGCCTGGTTTACTCGGCTGCATGACTTTCTGGTCTCCATCGGGTTCTGTCCATCCAAAACAGATGTTTCATTATTTGTTTATTCTGCTGGTGATGTGCAGGTCTTCTTGCTTGTGTATGTTGACGATATCTTAGTGATGGGCTCAGACTCAGCTCGTGTTAATGATCTTGTAGCGCGACTAGGTCGTGAGTTTCGGATTCGTGATATGGGCCGACCGTCTTTCTTTCTTGGTATTGAGACGGTTCCTCATGGTGATGGCTTACTTCTTTCTCAGCGACGGTACATGAATGATATACTCAAACGTGCTGGTATGGTTGACTGTAAGCCTCTCGTCACTCCTGTTTCGTTGGTCAAGGACTCCGATGACTCCGCTGTTCCTTATGTGGATCCGACACAGTACAGGAGCCTGGCAGGTGCTCTTTAGTATCTCACTGTTACTCGCCTGGACCTTTCTTTTGCAGTCAACAGGCTATGTCAGCATATGCACGCTCCGACGACTGTTCACTGGGCGATGCTGAAACGGGTCCTTCGTTATGTTAAAGGTACTGTGCACTTTGGTCTCCGTGTTTCCAGGTCTACTTCCTTTGATGTTCATGCCTTTTCTGACTCGAACTGGGCTGGTGACCCCGGTGATCGCAAGTCTACAAGCGGTTTTGCTGTCTTTCTGGGTGATAATCTTGTTTCTTGGACTTGTCGTAAGCAGCGTACTGTGGCTCGCTCGTCTACTGAAGCTGAATACAAGGCCCTTGTAGATGTTTCTGCTGAGTTGACGTGGTTGGTTTCTCTTCTGAAGGAGCTTGGTTTGCCATTACGGACGCCTCTGAAGCTGTGGTGTGATAATTTGGGTGCTACGTACCTGTGTGCGAATCCGGTCTTTCATGCTAGGACGAAGCATGTTGAAACGACTACCACTTTGTTCGTGACAAGGTCTCTAAGAAGGAGGTTCAAGTCCATTTTATATCTACTAAAGATCAGTTGGCTGATATCTTTACCAAGGGTCTCTCTGGTGCTCGATTTTCCTATCTCCGTGGCAAGCTTAATATTGTTCCTGCTCTTAAGCTTGAGGGGGAGTGTTAGGACTCTATTAGTTGTTGTGTTCTAGCTGGTCTCTTCTAGTGTTTTCATATATTTATTGTGTTCACTCTGTACAGTTCATATCATAATATACAACATTCATCGTGACGAATTAAGGCTTATAAATATATAAATTTTAAACTAGATAAATTTTACGTTCGAATTCAAGCCATTACACTCCTTCCATAATAAGTTAATAACAACTCCTAAAATCAAGGATTAAATCAGCAATAAATATTTACTTTTATGTTAGTCAGCAGTGGATTACGTAAGTGCACACTCGGTAATATACATTGATGCACATTTGCGGGGGATTTCAGGTTTGTTTTTCCTTCTGTTACATCCTCCTATATCATTCACATCTCTTAAAGACTCCTTCCGTATTTTGGACACCTAAAACCATGAAAAGATCAGCATCAAATATTTTCTTTTAATTAGCTATTGAAGAAAATTGCATCAGTATCCCTTCACTAGTACAAAAAAAGAACATAAGAGGCTGACATTTAGCTATCGTTCTTACAAGAACGGTAGTGTATTCTTAAATAAAAATTCGTGGTGGCAATTTTGTAAATAATTAATCAACAATCCGCCCTGTTATAAGATGAACCGGATGTTGTTTTTTTTTAAACGCTTTTTACGTTCTACAACGGTGGCGGAAAGTCAATGACAATCAGTGACTGTCTCATCCGCCACTATTGTACTATAGTGGCGAAAAATCATTTACAACAGTGGCGGATGTGCAATTCTATACTAGTGCTTGTAATTAATTATGTTTTTTTAAAAAAAACGTAATTAATTATGGTTAATGTGCTATTTAAATTCTAATTTAATATTGACCATTGATTGCCAAAAATTTGATGCATTGGATTAGTTCCTAGGTTCCTACTTAAGGAGGTATACTCATTATCGAATGAGTCCACCCCCTTCCTATGAGTCCGTGTGGACAGATCTGAGCCGTTGAATGCTTAAGAGCAATGGAATAGATTCCGTCAACTGTGTACTGCGAACTGTGTAAGTGAAGTGCACATTTGCACGGTTGTGATGCACAATTACACAGTTGACGAAATTTAAGTCATTGATTTCAAGTATTCGATTATCTAAATTTGTTCACACGGACTCATAGGAATATGTGGGCTCACCAGAGCAATAACCTATATATGTAAGGGTGATGGAGGAAGATGATATCGAAAATTGAAATATATGACAAAAAATTTAATAAGTATAATGTAATAAATTTAATTTTTCTTATATATTTACCCAATGCTAATCAAACTCAAAAAGCTAAGTACTCCGTAATATAGAATATGAATCACGCACAGTACAAATTAAATCGTAGCTAAGAAATAAATAAATGTAATGTACAGTGGAAGCAGCTACCATGCATGAATATATATAATCCATGAACTGATCCAATTCGATCGATCGATCGAAGCCAAGCCATGCATTTTAATTTTAATTTTCATTTAAAAACCAATTAACCAAAACTAACTAAAAAACTCTGATCTGATCTGCTTAATAATCAAGTGAATTCCTGTCCTCCTGAGACGCCGGCGCCTGAATCGATCGTGAATTCCGAGTCGTCGTCCTGGCAAACGTGTCCTCCGACTTCGTCCGCCGGTGTTCCTGTCCACTCTTCTCCGCCTGCTCCTCTTCCTCCACCGCCTCCACGTCCCACAGCGCCTTCTCATACGTCCGGTTCCGGTTTGGAGGATCGTGGGTGATCGAGTTTCTCCACGGCGGCAATCCGCGATTGGGGCGCAGATAATTTCCCTGGAACGTCTTTAACCGCACCTGGAACCCATCCCTGATGGGCTCCCATTCCGTTGACGCTGCATCGGTTTCGTCCGGCACTGTTTGGAGGACCTTTTTCCCGGTGACTCCCGGAATGAACGGAACGCAAGAGGCCGTCAGGTATTTCCCGTGACAACTCTTCAGGCGCACCACGTCTTTCCCTTCCACCACTTCCACCCTCCAAACCGCGTTTTCAGCGGACCCATTCCGGCATTGTATCACGGTTTCTTCGTCGTCCGCGGCTATCAGGTGCTTGTCTCCCCGGCCCCGGAGACGGACCTTCTTCGCCTTTTGAAAGAATTCCATCTTTTAGGTTTTGGACAGCCGGCCTATTGCATGATTGATGCATGCAAAAAAAAACCCCAAAAATAAATCCATTAATTGCCAACAACAAAATTTTCTTCATTTCGATACCAATGACTAATAATTACCTCAATTATTCAAACTTTTGAAGTTTTAAATCACTCCAACATCAATGTTATAATACTAATTTAACAATGTTTATTGTCAAGAGAAAATATGGGTAATATAGGTTCTGTTTGGCAGAGTTTATTTATAAGCTTATAATTTATTTTAAGTTATTACTAAGCTATAAATTCTGTTTGGTAATCTATATCTATTATATATATATATATATTAAAACAGAAGTGCTAACTTTTTCGCTCATTTTAGTCCATAAAATTTGAAATCGGTCAATATAATATTATATAATAATTCCTTATCAGAAATTTTAGCCTTCCTTATATATCATTCCTTATTTATGATTAAAATTGACAAAATATTCAAAATATGATTCCGTTCCTTATTATACATGGAAATTAATGAAATATTTTATTCAATTTCATTCCTGTACGGAAAGTAATAATTATTAAATAAAATTATAGTTATTATACCATGCAATATATATATATATATATATATATATATATATATATATATATATATATATATATATATTACTATATTATGTAAATGTACGTAATTAAATTTCTCTCATTATAATATTCAAAAAAAATTCCAACAATCAAATTACTATATGATGTATATTATAGTATTCCAAAAAAATATTACTATATTAAGTTAATGTACGTAATTAAATTACTCTCATGATAATACTTCAAAAAAAAATACCAACAATCAAATTACTATATGATGTATATTATTGTATTCAAAAAAAAATATTACTATATTATGTTAATGTACGTAATTAAATTCCTCTCATGATAATATACCATGCAATTTAATTATGGTTCAAAATATTTTAATCTTGCGTATTTTTTTTTATTTTATATTCGTAAACAATCAAATTACTATATGATGTATATTATAGTATTCAAAAAAAATTACTATATTATGTTAATGTACGTAATAAAATTCCTCTCATGATAATATTCAAAAAAAAATTCAGTCAATCAAATTACTATATGATGTATATTATAGTATTAAAAAATAGTACTATATTATGTTAATGTACGTAATTAAATTTCTCTCATGATAATATTAAAAAAATAAAAATTCCAACAATCAAATTACTATATGATGTATATTATAGTATTAAAAAAATATTACTATATTATGTTAATTAACGTAATTAAATTTCTCTCATGATAATATTCAAAAAAAATTCCAACAATCAAATTACTATATGATGTATATTATAGTATTCCAAACAAATTTACTATATTATGTTAATATACGTAATTAAATTCCTCTCATGATGATATTCAAAAAAAAAATCAGCAATCAAATTACTATATGATGTATATTATAGTATTCCAAAAAAATATTACTATATTATGTTAATGTACGTAATTAAATTCCTCTCATGATAATATTCAAAAAATAAAAATTCCAACAATCAAATTACTAAATGATGTATATTATAGTATTTCAAAAAAATATTACTATATTATGTAAATGTACGTAATTAAATTTTTCTCATGATAATATTCAAAAACTAATTCCAATAATCAAATTACTATATGATGTATACTATCTATCTCTTATATATATATATATATATATATATATATATATATATATAATTAAAAAAATAATTAAATAATTAAAGAATGCTATATATGTTAATTTAATTTATAGTAATGGTTACCTAGAATATTTATTATACCATGAATCATAGTCTACTTTAAGGTACAATAAACTAATACTCCGTATATTCTTTTCAATTTAAGTTCAATTTTTTTTATATTAAAATAAAATTAATATATAAAAATATATCATTAAAAATTTCTAATTAAAAACTTTTTTTTTGAAAGGATATAATTAAAAACTTTTAAATAACACCTATATTGATATTTTATTTTAATGTATTAAATTAACATACAATTATATTAAATCACTATATTATATTCATTTTCAATATAATATTGGTTCATTTTTAAAATGTTGTAGATTGATTTTTTACAATACTATTGCAATACATAATAATATATATTAAAATAGAAGTGTTGTTTTCCCGTCCATCCTAAGAAAATACTTCTGTTTTGAAATTTGAAATTACAAATATTTTTTACCTAAGTAAAAAATAACAAAAATGATATATATGTTAATTTAATTTATAGTAATGATTACCTAAATATTTATTATAACATGAATCATGGTCTATTTTAAGGTACACTAAACTAATACTTAGTATATTCTTTTTCAACTTAAGTTCAGTTTTTTTTTTATATACAAATAAATTTAATATATAAAAAATATATCATTAAAAAGTTCTAATTAAAATTTTTTAAATAACACCTATATTGATATTTTAATTTTAATTTATTAAATTAACATACAATTATATTAAATCAACCTAATTACGTATGACAATTGAAATAATTCTTTTTCAAACGTTTCATTCGCATAAAAGTAAACTTTGGTGCAAAATAAAACAAAAATAAATTTCATTGTTATTTGTAATTCTATTTTCCATCATTATATTGCTATATATATATAGATCTCTATCCTTCATAAAGTCATAAATAATAATATGGTAATTTATTGGTAATAGAATTTATAAAAATGAAAATATATATTCTATTAAAATAAAAAAAATTCTAAATCAAAATAGATATGTAAAATTTAATTTATTCTAATAAGATAAAATTTTACTTTAAAGTAATATATATATATATATATATATATATATATATATATATATATATATATATATTGCTAAAAAGAGAAAATAATAACTATAATACATATATACATATTGAATCATTATTGCATGCATGTCAAAAGTTCACCCAAAAAAAATTATTATATGTCAATTCGTTTACTTCATCTAACTTTTAAAAATAACTACAATATTATTACTACTATATATAAATTTCTTCCTACATAAATAATGTTGGTTTTCGAAGTTTAAAAATGTGAAAGGTAAAATATATGATTTTAGCATTCTACTAATAACAAATCTAAGTATTATTGTATTAATTTAAATGTTTTGTAGTACAGTAAACAAATTTTATAAAATACCATAAATTATAAAAATTTACAAATCTAAAATAATAGTTATTATTTAAATATTATGAGCCCAAAACAAATTAATATACATTAATAACATAACTGAAGAAAACTAACATAAAAATGAACTAATTGAACTAACTTACATTTGCAGAGTTTGAAAAAAATATAATGTTATTGGGTAAATGTCTCACATTTAAATATAATGTTATTAAATTAATTGAAATTCACATATTTAAGAATGATGCATCATATCGAGATCTATCAATTTAAAATGAAAAAAAGAATAAGAGACAATAGAACTAAAAGAAATAACCTTTCAATAAATTAGTTAAAAACATATCATATATCTACAAATTAAATATTGAATTGAACCACTTAGTCAATTGTGGACCTATTAATTAAATGATGATCTAGAGATGTTTTGATTGTGCTACATTTACGGGTTGAAAAATATTTAGAAACAAAACTAAGTGGTTTCAAGACATCTATTAGTATTTATGATAATGAGTTAATACCCAATATAGTCCTCGACTATAGTGGTTTTACTCAATTTAGTCCTAAATGACTTTTTGTGCTCAATTTAGTCCTCGACTTTGATTATTTTACTCAATGTAGTCCTTTGTTAAAAATTATGTTAGTGAACGGTTAGAAATAAGGTCTTAATGGTAATTTCTCATCCTTCATCCCAAATGTGATGAAGGATGAGAAATTACCATTAGGACCCTATTTCTAACCGGTCACTAATATAATTTTTAACAAAGGACTAAATTGAGTAAAATCATCAAAGTCGAGGACTAAATTGAGTACAAAAAGTCATTTAGGACTAAATTGAGTAAAACCACTATAGTCGATGACTATATTGGGTATTAACTCTTATGATAATAGACAATAGTTTAAGGCAAAAACTTGTGTTTGACTGTCTAATGGTATCAATCCGTGAGACGGGTTGAATCTTTAATTAACGATCTTACGGATTGAGGCTCATGCAACGGTCTCACACAAGTGTTACTCAAATTTTAAAATAACACCAAAGTAGATTTTGAAACAAAACTCAAATATCAATGTAAAATTTTAAAATAAGAATGTATTTTCATGCAAGGAAAAAAAAATATTTATCAATATCTATATAATAAAAAAATTATCAATTTCTATTTTTATCCATTTATGTAGACATATATTATATTTATAGTATTTTGTACAATATGAAAATATATACACATTTTTTAATAGAATTGTGATTATTGGCATAATTATACACGTTAATTACTACAATGGTTACTTATTAAAAAACTATTTTAAAATATGTCTAAACTCATACTCTTAATTAAAAATTCAAAAATATTTAAAAATTTGTCTAAATATGTAATATATTTCGGGGCTACATTAATCCATATAAATTTAAAAATTAAATTCTTTTAATTTGTAAATGTAATTTTCTTAATTATAATTAATAAAATATAATTAAGAATATTATTATAAAATTAACAAAATGTGTATTCATAAATATTTATATTTTTAAAAATGCATACATACATATACTTATGCATTATATTAATCATACAAAATTAAAATGCTATTTTTTAATTTCTAAATTTAATTATTTTATTTATAATATATCAATATAAATTATAATTACAGAAATTATATTATAAAATTTGCATATATACATATTAATAAATATTATTTGTATGTACACTATATTACACAATCATATAAGAAATTGCGTCTGATTAGAGTTTAAAATCACATATATAGAATTTAAAATTTACATTTTTTAATTTCTAAGTATAATTTTCTTAGTTATTATTCATATTGTTAGAATTATAATATATATGAAATAAGATTAGGAATAATTCAATTTAATTATGTAAATTTTTCTCTATAAATTTATATAAATATTTACATGAATAGAGATTATATTAATCATACAAAATTTTAATTTTTTATGCTACGATAATAGATACTTGACTAAATATATAAAAATCCAACTATATTATTATATTGTACATTTTAATATATTTGTATGTTTTAAATTTTTTTATTTTAGTTCATAATAAAAAAAAAAAAATTCGTGCACCGCACGGGTAAAACACTAGTATTTTAAAAATAAGTTAGTAGCTTAAAATACGAGTTTATTTTGAAAAGCTAATAGCTTTTTAACTTCTTATTATTTTAAATAAATAACATCCTTTACCCCTCCTAATTAAAATTCTTTTGGCATTTTCTCTTCAATATGTTTAGTTGTAATTTCAATTTGACATTTGTGTTTAAACATTAATTTTTGTATGAACTAATATTATGAATAATTATAAACATTTTGTTTTACTTTATATATTTTCAAAAAAATATATGTTTTTACTTTTGATTTTATTAAAATATATTGACTTCATTATTTTATATTTTAATATATAAACAAACCTATTTAAATTGTATGAAGATGTCCTTTTTAGTCTTTTTACATTTATCAGCTTATCAAAAAGCTAATTTTACCAAACACTTTTAAGCTTAACAGCTCTTCAGATTTCAGCTTCGAGTTTATAGCTTTTCAGTTTTCAGCTACTTTTAAACTTTCAGCTACCTTTTAGTTTGGTTTGTCAAACATAGCCCACACACTAAGCCTTTATGGCCCAAACTTACCCATCAAAAATTAAATTTATTAATCACATTAACAAATCAATTTAAATATATACACTATTACAAATAAGACTTTTAACGTCAATTTTTGACACTTTTAACGTCGATTTTCTTTCGACGTCGTTATTCCAGACGTAGTACATCAAAGAAATGATGTCAACTATAGAACTAACATCGTATAATATCTACAACGTCAAAAAATGACGTTGTATATTTTTAAAAAAAATAAAAAATAACATATGATGTCGGTTAAATACTAAAAACCGACGTCGTTTGGTTATTATTATTTCTTTTTAAAAAATTAAACGACGTCGGTTAATAGCATTTAACCGACGTCGTATATATTTTTTTTAAAATAAATAGCATACGATGTCGGTTAATAGCATTTAACCGGCGTCGTATGGTATTTTCTATTTTTAAAAAAATACGATGTCGGTTAAATGCTATTAACCGACGTCGTTTAATTTAAAAATAAAAAATAAAACCATACGCCGTCGATTAATAGCATTTAACCGACATCGTATGCTATTTTTAATTTTTTTTTTAAAAAAATAAACGACGTTAAGGCGGAAGACATTACAAAGTTGAACGAAGACCAATAGGACGTTAAAGCCGAATCATGAAAGGGTTCGTCTCTTGATGAACAAGAAGACCGAATGGTTAAGGAAAATCATTCGAGGAGAATTTTCGGAGAATGATAAAGTCAATCATTCTTATGAGCATTTAAGGCACGAGTCATTAATCACTCGTAGGGACAAGCTAGAAGACATCCTCTGAGCTTCCCTCTATCTGAGACCTTAAAATTATGGATGATCAACCTTGGACTATTAAGTCCTAGGAACTAATCCCAATGAGCATTTAATGACATGTCCTTTAGTGTAAGACAAAGAGACAAATTGAATGGTTAACTCGAATGGTTGTCCTTACTGAAATTGAATGTCCTTTAATGAATGGTTAACTCTTACCTTTCGAGTTACTTCTTTGAACGTTAACCTTATGTAACCTTTCATACTCGAATGGTTGTCCTTACTATTCGAGTACTATTCTAAGTCCCTTACATTCGGTAGGTAGGTCCTTCCATTCTTTGACCTTTGTTACCTTCCAATCTTCTACTCTTCGATTCTTGACTTTTTGATCCTTGAACTCTTCGATCCTTCCTCTTGTAGACTATCTGACTATCCGATATGTAACTATTCGAGTTACAATTTAGACTATTCGAATAGAGTGAACAAAGTTCCTATGTCTAAGAAAATAAAATGAATTGGGGACTAAAATTCTGTAAGTCTTTTGATATCATCAAAATCTAAACACTTGTTCCTAATAATAGCCAATATCCAACTACCCCTTATTAGGTGTCCCACTGATAGGGAATATACCCCGGGTATACGACCCTGAGTATTTGATACGTAGACCGTATACGAGTACGGGGCTAACCCTATAAAAGGGACCTGAACCTTACTTGGAAGGGACTTTTAGCCCTTTCTCTCCTTCTCTCTAAAGAGACCTTAGAAGGCCTAGCTCTCTCTTCTCTCTAAAGGGCTCAAGATCAATAAATAAAAGAGATGATTTGGCCTAATTCTTCCTTGGATTTCATACTTTACATACACTGTAATACACTTTTGAGGAATTAATCCTTATCAAATGGCGCCGTCCGTGGGGAACCGAACAACAAGCCGTGTTCCTACAATTCTGGGTGTTTTTCTTGATTTCTGCCTAATCTGCAGTCTACGAAGAAAGGTCTATTTGGAGGTGATTTTCCCGTTTTCTTTCCTGGAGGCTGCGACGATTTCTTCTCTGCTGGGGTTTTCTTTGGGATCCTTGTTTCTACGTGAATTAGTTTCAAAGAGCATTTACTCTTAGGATACCAACTCCTAGCCGAGAAGAAACAAGCATGCAGAAGGGTGATAGCCATGCATGTCACCGCCACCGTCTTCTCCCTTTCTCTCCGTCACCGTCTTCCGGCGGAAACGATAGCGAGAAACGAGAAGAATGGATTAAATGGATCACAAGGTCTACTGCCCAACCCATTGGCATGTAAACCTCAAGAAATAAATGCCCAGTGTTTCAAGAAATAATTAGCAGTTACAGCGACCAAGATGAGAGTATCCGGAGAATGAGATTAAGCTCGCCATCATCGCCGGCCAAGACAGCCTTGAAGCGCCAGTCACCTTCCGTTGCTGCATGGCGACGAGCGAGAGGGAGCGGAGACCAGAATTCGCCGGAGTTCCTTGTCGCTGCCGTCGTTCGACGCTCCTGCTGCCGGTTCACTACCTTCTCACCGGCCGTCACCACCACACTCAATGAGATCATCAGCAGTAATGGCGTGAATGGCCGACGAGAGCAGAAGTCAATTCCTCTGCAGGTTTGATTTGGCATGTTAGATCCTAATAAATGCAAGCACAAACAGCCGTAGACCTCAATTGATTAAGGATGGAAGTTTCGTATCATCATCTTCGGACCGATTTTTGTGGGAGTAAGGTGCCCACTACGGGAGCAAGGTGCCCGTTTGTGGTCCTCGGACCGATTTTTATGGGAGTAAGGTTTCCACTACGGGAGCAAGGTGCCCGTTTGTGGTCCTCGGACCGATTTTTGTGGGAGTAAGGTGCCCACTACGGGAGTAAGGTGCCCGTTCGGTCCTCGAACCGATCTATTACGACGGCGGTCGAAAAAAATGCTACGACCGAAAAGTCGGAAAAAACTACGGGAGTAAGGTGCCCACTCGGTCCTCGAACCGATCTATTACGACGGCGGTCGGAAAAAACGCTACGACCGAAAAGTCGGAAAAAACTACGCTATTTGCCTTAACGAGGAAGAATTACCCTCGTTTGCTTTTCTTTGTAAATTGTACGTATGTGCTAAGCCCGGTTAGGTTGGCATTACCACCACCGGCGCTATAAACCCGATTAGGTCGGCCTAGCCACCATCGGCACAGTTAGCTCGGGACCAGTTCCCGGCTTTAAGCCCTACGAGGTAGGCATTTCAACCCGCCAGGTCGGTAGTCCGCCCCGGGCAAATCCAATCTCCTGATTGGTGAAACCCGATCCCCAGATCGGTAAATCCAATCCCTCGATCGGTTGAGTTCGGACGACCCTTGTAGTCTAGAAAGACTATGCTTAAGGTTATACTCTTTTTCCTTGACTAGGATTTTTTCCCGTTGGGTTTTTTCTTAGTCCAAGGTTTTTTAGCGAGGCAACCAGGCATAGGTCACAGACTATATGGTCAGCTTCCAGCCCGAACTCTTCCTCTTTGGCGCTCGAAGTTGTGCTCTTTTTTCCTTGGCTAGGATTTTTTCCCACTGGGTTTTTTCTTAGCCCAAGATTTTTAACGAGGCAACTAGCGTAAGTCGCGAGCGGTAAGGCCAGTCTTCCAGCCCGACCCCTTCCTTGTTGACTTGACGTCAGGGCTCGGACTGGGGGGCTAGTTGATAAGGAATATACCCCGGGTATACGACCCTGAGTATTTGATACGTAGACCGTATACGAGTACGGGGCTAACCCTATAAAAGGGACCTGAACCTTACTTGCAAGGGACTTTTAGCCCTTTCTCTCCTTCTCTCTAAAGAGACCTTAGAAGGCCTAGCTCTCTCTTCTCTCTAAAGGGCTCAAGATCAATAAATAAAAGAGATGATTTGGCCTAATTCTTCCTTGGATTTCATACTTTACATACACTGTAATACACTTTTGAGGAATTAATCCTTATCACCCACTATCCCTTATTTGGTGTTTCTTATGTAGGTATAGTTATACTCTGATGTATATATATACACATAGTTATCAATGAAAAGTCGAGACTTACATTTTTCTCCAGTCTCTCTCTACTTTATCTTTATCTCTTGCTTAGTATTACTTTGGTCTGAATCTTTGCAATAATAGCATTATCTTCTTAGAGGTCAAACTCTGTTGTTATACTATGGACCATGGTTCGAAAACATTCATGTTTTTTTAAGTAAAGAAACGACAACCATTAATTTTTAACAAATTTAGTATTTTTTGTGTGTTCAGAACAAAATGAGACTACAGTTTATCTAAATTGAAACTGGATAATTTGTCTAGCATATTGTGTTTATATTATCAAATGAAACAGTAATTGAATTAAAATGATACTTTAGTTGTGTTGAAATGACACTGCATTATGTATAAAAG
>CM008331.1:5664473-5676644 GCA_002525835.2 Ipomoea batatas
TTTATTAATAATAAGTTAATATCATTAGCTATTAAATAAGAAATAAATAATACGGAGTAATAAATAATAGATTAATACCTATGTAAATCTTTGCAATCAATTGTGAGTGCAAAATGTGTGCTTCAACATTTTTCAAGAGGAGGGAGGATCTATACTTAGTCAAAACTCGAGAACTAATACTAAGTGAGCTTTCACTAGCAACTATAGTGATCGGAATACACAATGTATCACAAGCCATTCTAGACAAACATTGAAACTGACAAAGATTGTAGTATGCGTGGGATGGAAAGCAAGTTGAGGAATGAAGATTCCTCGGGATGTATCTCAAGGATGACAAATTGGAGTGGATAATGCGCGGTTGAGTACAAGTGAACACGAACCTACAAGAAGCTAGGTACAAATGTGTGCAAGAGCAATAGAGTATCACAAGTAACAAGGCAAACTAGAGAGCAAGTAGTAAAACAATCAACTAAGAGTTCAATGAAATGAAAGTGAGAGCCAAAGACCTTGTGGTCTAGTGGCATCCGGTTGCACCCCCACATGGGAGGGGTGGGTTTGAGCCTTAGTGGATGCGATATTGGCTCTTTGTGCTTCATTTGGTTGTGGATTAGATAGGAAGTACAATATGTGCTAACACCTTGCCTATATGGTTGTGGAGGAAGGCTATAATATAGTCCCAATTCCTTGCAATTAACACTTGCAATTATAATCATAGAAGTACCATAACAAGTTCTAATCCAATTCCCTAAAAGAGAAATACTTAGCTCAATCACAATTTCCATATGATGGGGAATGGGTTAGAGGCTCGACACCTGGAGCTCCCTTGCTCGGAAGGGAGAAAGAGACGATCGAAGGGAACGATAGGAAAGGCGGAAGAAAGGGTGATGGCATGTTGAGGACAATTTTGTGGAACACGTTCAAGGACGAGTTTGAGAATGAAAAGAATATGCTTAGTGGACTCTCGAGTGATGAGTCGGTCTGGTCGACCCAGAGGCTGTAGCCGAGGTAGGAAATGTGGTGTGTGGAAGGCGGCTATGGGGTTTCCTAAAGGCGTTTTAGAAGGTTTCCTAAAGGCAAAGGCGGTTGGGAGCGGGAATCAGATGGAAGATATGGAAAGAAGGTTGAAATAGATTAAGGAAGTATCTAAATGTAATAAGGAAAGAAGTCTCCACTTGTATATGGT
Source organism: Ipomoea batatas (assembly GCA_002525835.2). Classification (NCBI taxonomy): domain Eukaryota; kingdom Viridiplantae; phylum Streptophyta; class Magnoliopsida; order Solanales; family Convolvulaceae; genus Ipomoea; species Ipomoea batatas. Next base: position 5,665,657 of record CM008331.1, read on the forward strand.
AGCTTAGGGTTACCAAAGGCAGAAATCCCTCTTAACTTGTATAAATAGGGGTTTAATGCCTTGAGAGAGGTTAAGAATTCATTATACAAAGAGGGCTGAAACGCTGCTCTACTTTCATCCCAAATACACTAAGTCGATTTTCCGGTAGTGTTGGCATGCTGTTCGACCATCCATGGTTGATAAAACCAACATTGGCGCCGTTTGTGGAGATCGATACAAAAAGTTGTGTGGATCGAACTGACGGAGAAGGTGGAAAGTACGTAGCAATGGTGACCACCAGGAGTCGTCAAGGTCAGGGTCAAGGTAGAACGCAACCTCAGGTACAAGCGAATGGTACTGTAGGGCAAACTGTTTTTCAGGGGAGGGGCCTACGAGAGCAGTTATCCCAACCCCGTGCTGGTGATTTGTGAGAGCAGCTTAGTCGCTATAATTCTTGTGCTCAAAGTGAACAAGTGCTAGTAGAGGCCCCCGTCGTTGAGGAGGTCCGAGCTGAAGAGGTGCCTCCACCTCAACCACCCGCGCCAGGAAGACCTGGAATTCTCGAAGCACTCACGAGAATGGCAGACTTGTACGAGCGAGAGTTTTTCATTCGTGAGAGGAGTGCGCCTCAGAGGGTTCAGCAGCAGTAGTCTCGGTCTGTTCGATCGGTGGAGCAAGAAAGGTCGGTCGCTTCGCGCCGATCTCCAGTTCGAGCGGGGTCGAGAAGCCCGCGTCAATCCACCTTAGATAGCTTGGGAAATCGAGATGTGCTGAGCGACAGAAATCTGAATGCAAATGAGGTACCAAGGGAGGTCACTCCTAACGAGCGTAGAAATAGGCGCGAGCGGAGGTACGGAGATGTTCAAAGACAGGTCGAGGAGCGCTCAGTTCATGAGAGTAGTGGAGAATCCCCGGCTGGTCGAGGACGAAGGCTGGATGAGGTCGTCGCGTTAGCTAGGCAAGTTCAAGATCTACAAGATCAAGTGAACAGAAGGACAGACAATGCTCGGTCTTTCCTAAGGGCATGTCCATTCTCTTAGTAGATCATGGCTTATAGGACCCTGGTGACGTTCAAATTACCTGAGAATTTGACTTATGATGGAACGGGTGATCCCAAGGAGCATCTGATCAGTTTCCAGGCTCAGATGCAAATCCATGGAGCTGAAGTTATTTTGATGTGTAAGGCCTTCCTAACTACTTTAATCGGCGCAGCACAAAGGTGGTGCATGAAGTTGCCCGAGCATTCAGTGAGCAGTTTCGAGCAGTTGGCTGAGCTTTTCTTAACCAATTACGCCGCCAATTTGCGACCTAAGAAAAACTTCATGTATCTGTCTGGAATTAAGCAGGACCCTAACGAGCCACTTAGGTCGTTCCTGGCTAGATGGCGAAAGGAGATTCAAGCGATCGACGACCTGGAAGATAACACGCTGCTAATCTTGTTCATGGAGAACTTGAGGTTGGGTAAGCTGTATACCATCCTCCATACTAAGTGGTCGACCTCGTACGCTCATGCCATCCAAAGAGCCAACCGGCATGCTGACGCGAAGGACGCGATCAAGCAGAAAAAATCCAAGAAGGAGGGTCGTCTTGACCCAAAAAGCCTTGTGTAGAGGAACAACGTTGGGGAAAGTTTGATAAGAATCGGCTAGGTCGCCAAGAGACTGACCTGAACCCTGAAAGATCGGGTGTCCCACCGTTTCGCCAGCAATCGGTCGTGGTCCAAGAAGTTCATGCCCTACCTTCGCCACCCAAGGTGCGACCGGGTGATAAGCCCGAGACCGTGGGCCAAGGTTCGGGAAATGACAAGTATTGTCGGCTGCATCGCTCGACCACTCATTCAATAGAAGAGTGCGCTTTCATTAGGAGGGAAATGGAGGCTATTATCCAAAGTAGTGCGCCGGCTTCTCCTAACCAGATGCGTCAAGGTTTACCATGGCAGCACGGAAACCAAAGCCAGTCTAGGGAGGGTAATCGTGACAAAGGAAAGAAACCTGCTTCAGGGGACGAGGAAGCAAATTGGAAGCATAAGAACATCATTAATATGATTGTCGGAGGACCTGGAGGAGGTGACTCGGCCGGGTCGAGGAAAGCTTGGGCTCGGCAGCTCTATGTCGGAGCAGTGTATGGACGAGAAGTCAACGTGAAGAAGATATGCTGCGAACCCATTACTTTCACAGATGAAGACGTACCCTTAGGAGTCGGTCCTCATCGAGATGCTTTGGTTATAGCTACGGACATAGCCGGCACCGTCGTGAGACGGGTTACTGGACACGCGTAGCAGTGTCAATATACTATATTTAGACACCTTCAATAAGTTGGGGCTGGATAGAGATGTTCTTAGACTGGTCATGACTCCCTTGGCGGGGTTCATGGGTGACTCGATTGAGGCGGAGGTGTGACACCCCTAAAATTTCACGATGAGATAGGCATAAACTTAACATAAAAGCTAGCAAATCTCAGAACTAACAACAGAATAAATAAGAAGCATACTAATACTCAAACGGGTGTCATGCCACATCCAGGCAAATCTGAACCTAGATGCACAGGCTAAGAATCTACAATACTAATCCATAAGATAAAACAACTGAAATAGTCGATACATAAAACATAGTCTAAGGCACACATGCCTGAAAAACATCTAAACAGTCCACTAGACTAAGCATAGAACAAAGTAGATCTATCTCTAGCGCGCTCTCGGCTCAATCTACTCCATACTTGGAAAACAGTTAGGAAAACATTAGCAAAGAAATGCTAAGTAATCAACCACTCACACTCGTGAGAAATACATAGTATAGTATGGTTTGTAAATAGGTTTACACACACGTATAAAATATACGCACCAACGAAACTGTTCTTTGTTTAAATCAGACGACTCAACAACAACAAGTTGAATGAATCACAAACCAAAGACACTTCCAAGTGAATTCAATATCAAATAACGAATGCATAAGACAACAAGTCTATAACAAGATACCAACTGAGTCACAAGTTCAACAGAATAACCACAAGTGAAACCAACCAAACCCAACCCAATCTCACATCACTCTCTTAGAGTGACCCCAAAACCACAATACAAAGGATAAGATCCAAACCACAACCACCAAACTATAATACCAACCACCATACTAATATCACAACACAAAGGTATAAAGCCCAACCACAGAGGCACGAAGCCCAACCACAGAGGCATAAAGCCCAACCACAGAGGCATAGAATGCCCATTACCACAGAGGCACGATGCCCGACCACAGAGGCATATAATGCTCATTACCACAGAGGCATACAATGCCCAAACAATTCCTCTCATAATACCAACCACAAGTAAAGCCATAATTCCATCAACCACTTCCCAAGGATATTAAAGACTCAATAAGCCAAAGTAATACTCATAAGGACTCAATGTCTCCAGATACCAAATTCAGATTCATTCCCAAAGGAATTACTCCACCAACAATGCTCAACTCAGAATATGAACACAGTCATACTCAGTATAATGACCAAGGAATCAACCAACAATACTAACTCAATAAGTCAAGATAAATAACCAATGATCATGAATAATTACTCAACAACCAAGGTGGAATACTCAACAATATGTTCAGGACAGATTCCAGAATCAAAGATGAAACAACAGAGTCAACAGACCATCAAGCAATTACTGGAACAGAACCAGAATTTGAACTGAAGGAACAACCTCACGAAGCACCACATTCTGCCGAACCACACCACCAATACTGACGGAACCCCCTCACGAAACACCTCATTCCGTCGAACCACTCCTCAAGTAGTCACGGAACAAACCCACTGTAACCCCTCGTATTTTCCGATAAGTTTGAGGTTCGGAAAATAGGTCTTTAAGTTATGACATTCATGAAATGATCGCTCGATGCCTCAAAAGAATTATTATAAGTAAGGATAGTTAGTAATAAGCTGCGATCGTACGTACCGGTTACGAACCGAGAAAATTTTAAGGATATAGATTCAGTTTGAAATTTTCCTAGAATTGGGATTATTAAGTATCATACGATTAAGCCTGAATTTCTAGTTAGTTCGAAAGGAATTTCTAAATGGATGGTGGGAAATGCATGCTGATGGTGCTTTAAGCCAAAAACACCATTGGGGGGGGGAAGGGGGGGGGTAATGCTAACTACCCAGAAGGCTTCTGATTGTACTATGCTTTGGAATACCAATTCAAAACTTCTAATAATGAAGTTGAGTATGAGGTCGTCCTTGGCGGGCTGCGAGTAGCTAAAGCCTTGGGAGCCTAGAAATTTCGCATTCGAACCGACTCATGTCTGGTGGTCGGGTAGGTGAAAGGGTCTGATGAGACTAAAGGGGAAAGAATGAGGCGATAGAAGGAAACGACTAAGGGACCCCTAAAGGAGTTCCAAGCCTATGAGATTGATCATGTTCCAAGAGCTGAAAACTAGGGGCTGATGTTCTGTCTAAGATAAAGTTAGGTGGAATACCGGATTACTTAGTGAGCATTTTTCGGAAAGAAATGGTGGAGCGACCAAGTATAGAAGCTCGGGATGAGAGTGCAGAGAAAGTCAATGTAATAAATCGGCAGGACTGGAACCAAGGGGAAAGTGATGAGGAAGAGGAAATTACTCCAGAGGCCCAGTTCTTGGCCGACCTTATCATGTACAAAGAAAAGGTCGAGCTTTCTGATGACCCGACAGAAGCAGCTAGAATCAAGAGAATGACACCATCCTATGTTATGCAGGATCGAAGGTTGTACAAGAGGTCTTTCGGGGGACTCTTCCTATTATGTTTATTCTCGGCCGATGCCAAGAAAGTGATGGAAGAAGTGCACTCAGGTATTTGCTCGGCACATCAAGGCGCTCATATCTTGGCACGAAATTTAGTGTTGCAAAGATATTATTGGCTGACCATAGTCAGAGACTGCATCCGGAAGGTGGCAAAGTGTCCCGTTTGTCAGGCCTTCGCTCGGAAAAAAACAAGACCAGCTTTCTTCTTTACGCCGGTTACCACTGACATCCCCTTTGCAAGATGGGGGTAGATATGTTGGGTCCAATACCAGTCGCGCCAGGGCGACATGAGTTTTGCATAATCACCGTGGACTATTTCACCAAGTGGGTGGAAGCCGAGCCATTTGTCACCATAACCGAGTTTTAGTGCAGAAAGTTTCTTTGGAAAAACGTGATTTGTCGGTTTGGTATTCCTGAACATATGATAAGTGACAACGGTCGGCAGTTTGATTGTCGGCCCTTTGTTGAGTTCTGTGAACAGTTCGGAATACGGCACACCAAAGTGTCCGTGGGCTTACCCTTAGGCGAATGGTCAGGTAAAGAATGTTAATCGGACCATCGTGGATGGAATACGAAAGAAGCTAAGAATGGCCTAGAGGAAGAAGAGATGTAGCTTGGCGTAGAATGGCCGAGTATCAGAGGTCGGTGAAGAGATACTAGGACAAGCGCGCCAAGTGTTGCTACGAGAGTAGAGCTTGTACACTAGCCACACATTCACACACTTGATGCTAGTACTAGAGTATTTCGGGTATTAAGGAAAATTTATGCTCTGTGTTCTTGTTTGGGCAACTTTAGGTTGGATTGCCACGAGAGTGGAGTTCAAGGTGAGGTTGCAAGTCCAAATAGCTACAACAGTGGTATTTGGACACTTTTGTGCATCTCACTTACGCTATGCCTTGTTTTAATCCACTAATCCTTAGTAGAATATGACATCTTAGCTTGAATCAACCAAGTCCCGACACTACTACAAAAATACATTTTTACGTCAGTTATTTTGGGCATACGACGTCTATTATTTTCCGACGTAGTTCTAGCAAACTTTATAAATAAATTATACGACGTCGTTTTTTTAAAAATCGACGTCGTATGTCATTTTTTTAAAAATAGAGATACGACGTCGATTTTTCCAAAAAACTGACGCCGTATCTCTATTTTAAAAAAAAATAGATACGACGTCGGTTTTTTAATTAAAAAAACTGTATAATATTTTCTGTCCGGCTTTTTGCCGCCTAGTCGCACCCCGTATCAGTTCTTCTTCTACTCAACGTTATTGCCTCTTGTTGATGTTAGATCATGGAGGGTGGATGGTTAGATCAGTTGGTGAGATCTGTAGGCGATGAAAACTGTTGGAGTAAAGGTTATAGAGGGTTAGATCAGTTGGAGTAAAGGTTATGCTAATATGCCTACGTTTTCCTCCTCCTCTTCTTCTTCGACCTGCCTAACTGCTCCTCAACCACCTGGAGAAGATCGATCAGCTTGCTGGAAGGAATATATACAAAGCCGCTAACTGCTCCTCAGCCACGTTTTCAGAATAGTTGCTGCCTTAACTACATAAAAACAATTTCAAAAAAATAGCTTCTCATACTGCTGGAAGGAATATATACAAATAGAGAGGGAGAGAAATTTGCAGGAAGATCTTCTGCTGGAAGAAATCAAAGGCTTAGTCGACTAAGGAATCGTCGTCGAAGGTTGTGGAGGCCGTCGACTTGCAGGAAGATCTTCTCACTCTCGTTGCCTTCCATTTTTGGTCGCCGCCGTACCTGCTATGAAGTCGTTGTGGAGGCCGTCGACTTGCTGCTGTATGTGGAACGAAGACTTGCTGCTGCTGCTCTTGTACGTGGAACGAAGAAGAGTGAAAGAGTGTGCGTTTACATTTACGATCTGATCTATGTTATATTAAAAACAATCGCAAGTCTTTACGTTTTTCTTCTTTTTAAAAAAAAAAAAAATTATTCAGAACATATGGCGTTAAGTCTTTAACTTTTTTAAATAAATTATTTATAACATACGACGTCGGTTCTAGGGAGAATCGACGTCGTATGTGTCACGCCCCACTTCTAGGACATGACCCGGCTGTATCGTTACATGAAAACCTGTAACAATACGAAGCCTAACCATACATACCTCTCGAAACCTTCATAACAACACTTGAATACATAATAATTCCACAACAAAGAACTAGTTCTTCCCAAAACAATCATCAATTCACCACTATTAAATATTTATAATCAATAGTAGTATGTTCAAAATGCATCACAAGCACTAAAATCAAGCACAATGATTTACCAGAAATACAAATGGTTGAAGGGAATATCCGAATAACCAAAAGCTCGTGATATGCTCCAATACTAGGACTAAGTTTTCTCCTAGTTTCAAAAGTCATCTTCGAGATCCCACCACTTGCGCCTCATGCTATTCACATATCCTTAACTACTCTGAAACATGAGGAAAAATACAAATAATGAGCTAATGCCCAGTAAGTGATACTCTTCTCAACCCGGATCAAGTAACCTTAATAAAAGACAATAAGCTTTAGAGTAATTTAATAGGTGCAAATCACGATTTTCAAACTGTATCGAAGCCATATAATTCCATCATACCATACACAGGTTCTCCAAAGTAGAAACTTTAGCTTTAGTTACATGGGCATCAACATTATTTCATAACACAATACTTCAAAGCTCAAATCATTCTTTAACCCATGACTTATTGGCAACCTACTCCCACCATTATACCTTGTGGCATAGGCCATTATTGGTATAATGATCTAAAAAGACTCGACGATTCGGAATGAGTTAGGCTCGGCGATTCGGAATGAGCCGGATGGAACGTTCCAACAAATAATTCAAAAGTAAAGACTCGACGATTCGGAATGAGTCAGCTCGACGATTCGGAATGAGCATTTAGGAACGTTCCAAGCCAAACAAAACAAATAACAAATTGTAGGTTGCCTCATGAGTTTAGTCAAACATTCCAAATAATTCTTATAATCAAATAGCCCATTGTAGCAAAATCGTTTCGTTAACATACACCACATAACAAAGTGCATATCCAAAAGTAATATGAAATCCGTATAGCTCATAACTTGGCAAAACAAATCTGACTTCATAAACTAATAATTGCCAAGTAACTTACTTGATCCTCTCTTATAACAAAACCCCTTAGTACAAATCACACTTACAATTAAAGTCCAAAAGGTCATGTTCACCTATTCACAAAATCCATACTTAGGCATGCCCAAAGATATCTATAATCAAGTTTAATAGTCCCAAAAACATATCATAGCACTTCTTCAAACATATACTTAAAAATTAATAATAATAACTCATAAATCGCATAATAGTGAACTCACACTTTAACAATCATAAATAGCATGAGTCATACTATATCAAAAGCCCAACGTATTGTTAACTCAAACTAACCCTAAAATGGGTATTCCAATTGGTAGAGATTCCAAATAAGTTATGGGTTTTGCAAAATAAGGAGAGAAGAGTTAACCACCTAAACACATCCAAATCTTAGCTATTTAGCTCACCCAAATACTCCTTGTCAAAATCCCTAACATTTTCGAAACATCAATTGGTTGTAGCTTTTAGGTACACGCAAATACCCGGAGTATTCCGGGGTTATCGATCCATAGGGAATGGTTGGTCAAGCACTAACTCGGATTGATTCTTGTGAAGCTAGTTCGGTAATAACATGGTTATAGCAATGAAAATAAATAACAAAAATAAAATCAACAAATGAAGAGAGATATATATGATGCAACATAGGTAAGGATATGGATCGGGTCAATGTCCATCATGTGTCAAACAAATGTAGAAAAGAAGTTTTATCCCTTGTGAATGGAGGAAATGCACTAAAGTCCTCGGTGCCACTCTCGTGATCTACCCGAGTGTGCCAAACCGCAAGTTATCTACTCTCGTAGTCTACAAGCGAGGCTCGTCTTAAAGATCATAAGCAAATCAACATGCCCAAACCCAAGTTAATCCTACAAGTTGTGAGGAGGTAGCCTAAACTAACCTCTAGGTTCCAACCCTTGCCACTAGAGAAGGAACCGTTTTGGCTAACTTCTAAATTCCAACCCGCTCTCGCTAGTGAAGGAACCGAAGATTAGCCGAGAAATCCCCCTATAATTTATCAAGCTCTCGCATTGTATAAATCAATAGGTGTGGCAAGAGTGTTCTAGCCATGCCCGGTTCTCACCGTGACACAACAACAAACAAGGATGCAATTGGATCCGATAATCACATACTTTCAATAATAAATCTTGCACACAACAACTCATAGAAGCTAAACTAACAATTCATAATAAATAAAGAACAAACAACAATCTAGACATAAACACAATCCAAAATCCAAATATAAATAAATTCAAGTACAAGCATCTAGATACAAGATTAATTCAAGATAAGTTAAGGAAAGAAGGGAAAGAAATTCTCATCGCTTTCTCCTCGGTCCAACGGTTGAAGCTCCTAATCTTGCATCATCGCTCTTCTTATTACAAAATAAATCCTAATCTACTCCTACACTACTAAACAATCCTCACTTGGAGGTCTACATTTTGAAAGGAGTAGAAAAGGATTAAAGAGAGAAAAGAGATTAAGCTAATCTGAAAATAGGATGTTGAAGAATGGAGAAATGAGGGGTATTTATAGTTGGGCAAAGGCAGGGGCAAAACTGGAAATTTGCACTGCTGAAATTTTTGGCCTGGGCAGGATTCTCGACGCGTCGAGAGACATTCTCGACGCGTCGAGAATGATTTCTGCTGCGTACTGGACACTCTCGACGCGTCGAGAAAAAGTCTCGACGCGTCGAGAAGGAATTTTCTCGCTCCAAAAATCCAGCTAGCCGAAATGTGCTGCAGTCCACCATCCCTGATTTTATGCCATCTTTTGCTTTTGCTTTATGCTTTTTGGCCATAAAATCCTCCACATGTTTCCATCATCATCATATAATTTATTTTTGTCTTTTGTCATTTTATGCACATCCACCAAAGCCATTTATGCATCCACTATGCAAATTTGTCTTACACTTCCACTTTTATGCATTTGTTCCATCTTCCTACGCCACTTTAGCCTATTCATCATAAAATGTAGCTTAATTAACACTAAATATAAGACAACAAGGCCAAACACTAATATTATGCTCACTTGTGTATTTTTATCAACTTTGATCAATTATAAGCATAATATCATTATTTAGTGGTAGAAAGGAATTTAAATATGGGGTAAAAATATGATCAAATATGCACTTATCATCAATCTTAGGGCTTCAATGATAAACCCAACTCAAAAAGAGTGAAATATGGAGGTCAAACTTACCTACAATACTCCAATTACTTGAGACCTAAGCTTGAAGAAGATGGAGCTCAAAGATTCAAGAATTTTCCTTCCCTTATCTCTCTAGTCAATCTTCTTATCCTTTTTCATTCAAATGAGATATTTATCCAAGATGAAGTGATTCCTTAGCCTTTAAGAGTAAGGAAGGGTAATTTGGTAATTTTATCCAATATCATATTTAAGAAACTTTGACTTGTTGACTTCATTTAATAAACAAAAATATAATTACTTTTCTAAAAATATGAGTATTACAGTATGTCTTTACGTTTTTTTTTTTAATTTTATTTAGAACATACGTTGTCGGTTCTCTTTAATTTTAAAAAAAATATATATTAAAAACATATGACGTCGGTTTTTGCCAAGAACCGACGTCGTAAATAATATATACTATTTTTTTTATTTTATTGACATATAACGTCGGTTTGTCAAAAACTGACGTTAGTTAGGCAACGTAGTTTCCTTTTTCTGTAGTAGTGCGATCCTTTGTTTTTAATTATCTAATTTGTTATTTGATAAACCATATCAACCAAACTCATTAACGATAGGTCTAGCTTCTAAAAGAGTAGTTTTAGCTTGTGTTTAACTCCACATAACATCAATTCCTAACATTACAAGAGTCATCTCCAGTTGAACGATATCTTAACCATATACTGTAATTTGATGCTTGATGCATGCGTGAAAAACGTCATTATCAGGGTGTTTACCGAGTACTAGGGTTACGCCCTGTTTTGTGAAGTACTTGGCATGAACTTATCCCGGGTACTAGGGCCTTGTGTCCTATTGGTTAATGAGTGGTTATATGAATTTACCACTAGGGTTGTATACCTTGTTTTGAGAGGTAGTCAGTAGAAACGTATCCTGCCTACTTGGGCTTTTAACTACTCATTGGGGCTTG
>CM008331.1:5681768-5696461 GCA_002525835.2 Ipomoea batatas
TATATATAGGAGTTAAAAGCTTAAGACATAAGGAAACAATATTCTAAAAGATGCTTACCTAAAGTAAAATAGGCAACTACTAATAAACTAGGAAATCAGATAACTAAGGATATTGGTAGCAGAATCTGTATTCTATCATTACACCCTTCCCGGAGATCAAGCTTGTCCTCAAGCTTGAAGCTGCTGGACTCAAACAACACTCTTCCTTAAACGATGCCCAGGAAGCAAACGGTGACACCGCAATTTCAGAATGGTACCACAGTTGGGCCTCGCCAATCATGTGGTGTGCTGCCAGAGGAACACGTTCGTGGTCTGGTGTGTCAGCATGGCGAAACGAAGACTCACAACGAAGTAGCCAAACCATAGGGTCTTCCTCGCCTGAAAACAAAGGGAATTCGACTTTGGGATACCGGGAAAAACGATAGGAGTGATCCCCTATGTCTGCCATAGTAGATATCCCTTCGGTGGGAACGAAGTCCTCTTCCTGAACTCTGTTTACCGAGGTTGGTGAGTAGCTGTTGGACCAGTTTCTCCAAGTTGGCTAGAGAAGCTGCCTGTGCGTGAGAAGATGCGGACAAGGAGGCGACAGTAGTGGACAAGTTCTCAATTTTGTCATGCTGTAATTCCAAAGCTTTGACAGATTTCTGCAAAGCTTTGATGGCTGATTCGATGTTCAAATCAGTACCAATGACAAAATTGAGAACTTGTCCTATTGATAAACGGGCTTAGGGTTTCAACATTTTTTATTTAAAGAAAAGCTCTTTTTTGGAGAGGCACTAACCATTTGATAAAAATTTTATATTCCAAAATTAGCTTAATCCATTCTAAATAATTATGAAGAAATATATTCTGAAAAGTTCTTATTATAAATCCTTTTTTATTTTTCCTCTTATCTAGTTGGGCTAAACATGCATTAAGTGCATTTTGTTTTGGTGTATGCTTACAGGGGCAAAAGGAACGTGATCAATGCTACAAGCCGATCCTGGAAGAACTTGAAATACTGTTTCCTAATTGTTGCAAAGAAAGGTGTGTTACTATATTCCTTCTATGAGTAACTATGTATGCCCTATTTTTATCAGTTGGTGAATACTGAAATTGCTGTTCTTCGTTGGCTAGTCCTCCAACCTGTTTAGTTCCTGGTGCTGGACTTGGAAGGCTTGCTTTGGAAATTTCTTGTCTTGGTAAGCTTATTTGTTTGTGTGGCAGTTACTTATTATGTATTCTGAATGTTACCATCACATTCTGAATATATATATATATATATATATATATATATATATATATATAATATTTGTTATTATTATTATTATTATTATTAATTTTTTTTTTTTTATATTTAACAGGATTTGTGTGTCAAGGAAATGAATTTTCATACTACATGATGATCTGCTCCAGTTTTATTCTTAATGTGTAAGAATGTATTAATCATCCATTATTCAACAAAATCTTGGTGTTGTAGTTCTGATGTTGGGTTGCTTTTTGTTTTATTAGCACTCAAACCGCCAAGGAGTGGACCATCTTTCCTTGGATACACAGCAATTGCAATTCACTTTCAGATAATGATCAGCTTCGCCCTGTGTCAATTCCAGATATTCACCCTGCTAGGTTTTTATCATTTGTTTGCCACATATCATATTCATCTTTCAGCTTATATATCCTATCAGTGAATCTCCTTGTCAATACAAGACCTAAATCCAACTTATGATTTATCTCTTTTCATTGTGGATATTCAGTTTTATTCTTAGTTTTTTACATGGGAAACTTTTGATTTATCTTTGTAGAACGTGAACTGTGTGTATTTACTGATGAAAAGGAACACTGTACAGGTAGCTATTTATACAAGTTAGAATAGTATCAGCCAAGCACCTCAACCACTCATTTTAAATTCAAAATGAGTATTATGACAGCAACTCTCTCAATTCCCCTTAACATTCTCTAACAATCTTTCAGCTTATATATCCTATCAATGAATCTCCTTGTCAATTGTGGATATTTGGTTTTATTCTTAAATGGGAAAAAGAGAGAGGAAAAAGAAGAGATTATTGGTAGTTCTGGTTGTCTTCACTTGGTGCAGCCTAGCAAGATGTTACATTTGACTTTTTCTGTTTGAAAATATGTATTAGGCATTTAGGCCTACTTGGTGCTTCATAAGTTCTTTACATCTTGGTTAGTAAAGGTTAGATATATGTTGATAGCACTTATGATTTATGAATAGAAGGGTATTTCTGAAAACCAAGGCAGGTGGATGATTTTTTAGTTATTATGATCTAGTTAATTTACTTAAAGGATTCAAAACATGGTCATTATGTCTCTTTTCTGATCTAATCCTCATTTTGTACCTTTGTAAACAGCGCAGGAATTACTGAAGGTTTTTCTATGTGTGGTGGTGATTTTGTTGAAGTGTACAGCGATCCAAGTCAAGAAGGTAGGAATATGGAATCATTACAGGTTTCTTTCTATTCTCACAACTTGAGAACACAGAGAAAAGTAAACTGGTTGTTGTGTTATACACTTGACAGTTGAGCTTGCCTTGTCTTTTTTACACCAACTCTCCTAGAGGATTTTCTGTTTCGAAGGTGCATGCTGTTCTACACTTCTACTTTCAGATTCAAATATATAGTCACTTTACGGGAAAACTAGATATTTTTTTTTATCCACCTTGGTTCATAAATGGGCCTAACTACCATTGTGAAGTTTATTTTTTCCTCTTTCTGAAATTGCCATGCATATATCATCTTAGATACTAGTGCAAAACAAAACACATCATGGTACACCTAAGTAGCAGTTTAAAAAATGCATTGAATGTATTGTCTCTTGGTTGTGCATTGACATTGTTATCTCTGAACTCTTAGGCATTTCTATGCATAGTGTTGCCATAATTTGTGGTGAATTCTTAATGTAGTTCCCTGCAGTGTGTGTGATTGCGCTCACTGTTGCAAAAATCTCTGCCTAGGCGCTAGGCGCTCCTAGACCGAGGCGAATTGCTCCCTAGGCGTCCGTCTGGGTGGCCGGCTGCCTAGCGCCTAACTCGGCCGACTGGACCGAGTTGGCGGCCGACTGGGCCGAATTTGGCCGAGTTAATTTGCCCAACTCGGTAAAGTTAGCCGAGTTAACTTGAGCGAGTTGGTCTTGTTAATTTTATTATTATATTTATATATATTTAAATTTATTTATTTATATAAGTAAGAGAAGTAAGATATATATATATATATATAAAATATATGACATACACCCACACACATGAATTAATTTTTTGTTTTTATAGGTCGCCGCCTAGACCGCTTAGGCGCTAGGCGCTAGTCTACCACCCGACTGGCGCCTAGCGCCTACTGCAACCATGATTGCGCTAGTGTCTTGATTAAGCACTTTCTTATGATTTATTCCAGGATATTGGGATGCAGTCGTCACTTGTTTCTTCCTTGATACTGCACACAACATTGTTGAATACATTGAGGTCATTTCAAAAATTTTAAAAGATGGTGGAGTAAGTGCTTTAGTTTTAAGCAACCTAAAGTTCCCTTTTCCGTATCTCTTCATGACTAAACTGCAATTTGTTGGCAGATCTGGATAAACCTGGGGCCCTTGCTCTATCATTTTGCTGATATGTACAGTCTGGAAGATGTAAGCTGACTAAGCTCTCTTTGACTGATTCAGTGCAGATGTTTGTCAATACAGTAGATCTTATACTGCCTCTTATGTTTTTCCTTCCCTTGATGTTATCCCCACAATTTCCAGGAAATGTCAATTGAGCTAAGTCTAGAGGATGTGAAAAAGGTTGCTCTTCATTATGGATTTGAATTTGTGGTGAGTTCTGCTAGTGCTAGTTTTGTGTAGTTTCAGTATTGTTTAAAACTTTAGTAATCTGGATTGGCATTACAGTATTGTTTAAAACTTTAGTAATCTGGATCGGCATTATGAAATGCAGAAAGAATCAACTATTGAGACAACTTATACAACTAATCCACGCTCAATGATGCAAGTAAGCTTATTATTGTTTTTGCATTAACTTTGTTCACTTTTTTTCCTTGTGTGTGTGTGTGTGTTCTTTTCTGTTAGTTTTACTATTTTAATGCAAAGGGGGGAATTATGTTCCATGGGTTAATTTTAGTAAATAACAACATATAGTTCAGTTGTTCTGGATGCATGTTTTAGGAGGAAAGGTTATTTAACTTCTTTTTGCTCTATCATCTAGACTAGAAAGAAGAAAGCCATATGTACTGAAATTAAATTTGTCTGAAGAACTACTTATTTTAACAATTTATCTCACGGCCATTTTGTTTTACTGTAATATATTAAAAAGTCCCAACTTTTCAAAGGATTTGTCTGTACTGGCTAGCTCACTTGTTTATGAAACATTTATGCAATTTACGATATATCAGTATATCACCTCCTTGAGAGTTGAGACCAATCACCAATAACAGCTAGCTTTTCAGAAATCAGATAAAATGGTGAGTTTCACCATGGGTACAGATGTAAATTACTAAAAGGGTAGGTAAGAGGCATACGTCTATTTGGATAAGACCTTGAAACTGCTAGAATTACCATCATATGATTGAAAATGCTGAAATGCACTCCTTTGCCAGAAGGTGTTCCATGTTTAGACAAGCAAAAATTAACAGGGCTGAGGATAACATAATCATGAGTTGCGTATCTGAACATTTTCTTATCATCGACTGAGCTAATTCTGTAAATTTCTGTTGTGTTCCAAAGATTGTAATGGGTTGTACTTTCTTAAGCTTTCCTGAAGTTAGTTCTTGTAACTGCAGAATCGATACTACACTGCCTTTTGGACGATGAGAAAGAAAACAAATCCAGCTTAAGAGCAGTGGTGCATAGACTTCTTATGCACATAACATCAAAGAATGAATGCTGCCATTTCTGGTTGTTTTCAGGTTGCAAGAGTGAGATTGGAATGCAATTCTTATATTATTACGCTTGATTGCACTTATATTCAAGATATTGCTATTCTTTAGACTTGATTCTGGGGTATAAACTTCATATTTCTTTTTATCTTATTTTTGTGTTCGTTTGGCAATTTCAGATGCTAATTGAATGAAATGGTTTTTTTTTTTTTTTTAATTTTATTTTATTATTATTATTATTTTTATTTTTAATGTACTATTGCAACGAGCTTGGCTCACAGATTAGGGCAAAGAATAGAAAATAGAATCTAGGGTTGGGAAATTGAGAGAAGGATAATGAAATCAGAAATTGTATATTTCATTCAAGGCATGACCTTCTCCCTGCATTCCAAGGGAATATATTCAGCTCAACAGCTCCCAGAATTCTCGGTTCAATAACAGAAAATAAACAGCAGAATGTAATACAGAAAATTCATTAAAAAAGAAATTGCTTGGGCTTGCACAAAATGACGTCGTCCGATACTCCTTCTCAACCGCCTTAACTGCCCTCTTTAAAACGGCGCCGTTGGATCCCAATGTGTAACGGTTTTAACTCCCCTTGCTTGCGATGTTGTTTCTGCCCTCATTCCCAATTCCGGTTCTCCTGATCTAACACTGGCTCTTCTCTGGGATGTTACAACTATACTCTTTATAATTACAGTGATAATTACAAAAAAAAAAAAATTATAGTGATAATCTTGAAAGGAGCAGACATTTATTCATTACTGCCTTCAATTCTTTTGCACCATCAATCTCTTGACATGTTTTTGGTTTGAACGTGGGGATATAAGTGGAATGCATTACTGAGCTCAAGGACTAGCGAAGTTTGAATCCTAGATGGCTAACCATGAATGCTGCCAAATCATAGTATTCTTCTGGTTGCCAATCCTATTCCTACGTCGATATCCATTTAACTGAATATCCTGAATATGTCAAATGCTACACCAATAGTTACTCGGATTAGGACCTAAACTTACCTCAAGGAAATTACATTTAGGGAAATGTCTAGCTTTTAAAACCTGGTAACAATGGCTGAGGGATTGTTGAAAATCACCAGCCTTGCTTTCCTATCAAAGTCATATTAAATGCCTGAAGTTGCTTAAAGCCTATCCCTCCATGCAAGTCAATTGTTGAAAATATCTCCTATGCCTTTTTATCTTTCCTATGTATGCAATTTCATCTTTCCTATGCCTTTTAATCTCCATGACTCTTCATCTCTTGTAGGAGATAACATGTCTCTTTCAAGGCTCTTTTTTAGCCTATATATATTGAGTTGTAATCTGAAGCATTGAATAAGATGAAGTAATATTCTTCTTAACATATAATTAGTTTCCAACTCAGTTTTCAACATGGTATCAGAGCCATGAGAAGCTCTTCTTGAAATTCCAACTTCCTCTTTTTCACTACAGAAGATTTCTTCATTGTAGAAAAATTGTTTTCTTCACGGCCAAGAAGAAAATTTTCTTTCTTCTCCCCCCTTGCTCCACAGTCATCACCACCTACCCAGAAAGGTTCGCAGGCGTCCAACAACTGATATTGGAAGTTCCGGTGGCATTCCAGCCTGTGCGTGAATCTCTCGCACCATCGTCACGTGACAATTT
This sequence comes from Ipomoea batatas, assembly GCA_002525835.2. Classification (NCBI taxonomy): domain Eukaryota; kingdom Viridiplantae; phylum Streptophyta; class Magnoliopsida; order Solanales; family Convolvulaceae; genus Ipomoea; species Ipomoea batatas. The sequence goes on from CM008331.1 coordinate 5,688,271, forward strand.
TCTGTGATATTTTACTGGCGCGTGAGCCCATCTCCAGTGACAATTTTCGGCGATATTTTCAAGATTAGTCCATTTTTTGTCTGCGGCCCTACGGTATGTTTCTCATAATTTTCCGATGATTATGGCAGACCATGAAATTTTAAATAGTGTACTAAAAGTTGCCAGGACTACCATTTCTTCTACTGCTCTTGCATTAAAATTAGACTTTGTTTAGGTCTTGGATTTTGGAGCCACTGATCATATCACTGGTAATCCTTCATTTTTCTCTCAAATTGACCTCTCAAACTCACTTCATGGCGTCACATTTGGTGATGGATCAAAAGGAAAGGCTAAAGAAATTGGAAAAGCTACACTTCATTCTTTATCTTTATCCAATGTCCTTTACATTCTTGGTTGTCCATTCAATTTGATTTCAATTAATCAACTTACTCACTCCCTCAATTGCCTTGTTACCTTTTCTTCTAATTCTGTTGTTATTCAAGACCGCCAGACAAAGAAAACAATTGGTGTAGGATATGAATTCGGAGGTCTTTACAATTTTTCATGTTCCACCAATACCAAAGTAGCTTGCACTGTTACTATTTCACATCTTCTTGAGCATTGTTGGTTAGGACATCCTAATCTTAATAAATTAAGACAACTTGTTCCTGGTTTGTCAAATTTAAAGGCCATAGAGTGTAAATCGTGTCAACTTGGGAAACACTCAAGAGCCTCATATCCTAGTAGAATGAATAGGAGGGAAAATACCCCATTTTCTTTAGTTCACTCCGATGTTTGGGGACCATGTCGAGTTTCATCCACTTTGGGTTTCTCATATTTTGTTGTCTTTATTGATGATTTCTCTCGGTGTACATGGATCTTTTTAATGACGAACCGTTTTGAATTATTTGATGTGTGTAAAAAATTCTACAATGAAATTGTGAATCAATTTAGGGTATCTCTCAAAATCTTATGTAGTGATAATGCGAGCGAGTATTTTTCTGACCCTTTCACTTCTTTCTTTTCCACACATGGAATACTTCATGTGCTAGAACTCCTCAACAAAATGGAGTTGCTGAACCGAAAATTTGTCATCTTGTTAAAACAGCTCGTACATTGCTTTTTCGTAATAAGGTTCCTAAGAATTTTTCGGGGCAGGCTATACTTCACTCTTGCTATCTCATAAATCGGATGCCTTGTTCCGTTGTGCAAGGAAAAATTCCTCTCCATATCTTGCGTCTACAGGAACTTCTCCATAAGATCTCATTGAATCTTTGGGTGTACTTGCTTTGTTCATGATACTTCTCAAAGGCGTGAAAAACTTGATGCTAAGGCAATAAAGTATGTTTTTCTTGGAAATTCTTGCCTCCAGAAAGGTTTTAGGTGTTACTGTCCTAAAACACACTGATTTAAACTTCCTTCAATGTTACATTTTTTGAAACAACACCTTTTTGCTCTTCCACCTCCATTGAATCTGATTTCTTACAAGAGCCCATTGAAATCACAGAAATTCTCCCTGTTCCTACTTTCTCATATCCTATATCTCCCACTTTTCCTGAAAGGACTATACCTATTCCTAAAAGAACTATACCAACTCCTACTCCAAACATCCAAGAGGAAGGATATATTCCACCATTGTTGTACACCTACAATCGACGCAATCATCAAGATTCCCAAGAAGGCAGACACCCAGTTGAGTCTTGTCCTAGATCGTCGTTACCCAATGATACTGTCCAAAACACCACAAAAGACTCTCCATTGCTAGTCGAGTAGGTAAAGGATCCACTCGAAATCCTTACCCTATCTATAATTTCCTTTCACAAAACAAAAGAATCTGTCTCCATCATATTGTACCATTATTACTAGTTTGTCAACTATTTTTGTTCCAAACAATGTCAAGGAGGCAATAGCTCATCCAAGATGGAGACAAGCAATGATTGATGAAATGGAAGCACTCGATTATTCTAGGACTTGGGAGTTAGTACCTTTACCTCCTAGAAAAACTGTGGTTGGTTGTAGATAAGTGTACAATGTGAAGGTTGGTCAAGATGGACAAGTTGATAGACTTAAAGCTCGACTTGTTGGTAAAGGATACACACAGGTATTTGGCATTCACCAGCAGCCAAGATCATCTCTATCCGCCTCTTCTTCTCAATGGTAGCCAATTGCCACTAGCCATTGTATCAGTTGGATATCAAGAATGCTTTCTTACATGGTGATTCGAAAGAGCAAGTATATATGGAACATCCCCTTGGCTTTGTGGCTAAGACTTGAGCGAATCTTGTTTGTCGTCTCAAGCGGTCACTCTATAGGTTGAAGTAATCTCTAGGCACATGGTTTGGGAGATTTAATAATGTGGTTCAACAGTTTGGCATAATTCATAGCAAAGCTGACCATTCTGTTTTCTATAAACATTCTTTTGGTAAAAGCATATACCTTGTGGTCTATGTTGATGACATTGTTATCATAGGGGATGACACAGAAGGAATAAATTAGCTGAAGAAACATTTGTTTCAACACTTTGAGACAAAGGATCTTGGAAAATTGAAGTATTTTCTTGGTATTAAAGTTGCTCAGTCCAAAAAGGGTATTTATGTGTCCCAACGGAAATATGTTTTGGATATTCTTAAAGAAACACATATGACAGATTGCAAGCCAGTTGACACACCTATGGATCCAAATGTCAAACTTCTTCAAGGATAGGGGGAGCCTCTAGCCGATCCAAGTAGATAAGAAGATTTGTTGGCAAGCTACTGTACTTAACTGTCACTTGTCCAGATATTTCCTTTGCTGCAAGTGTTTTAGCCAATTTCTACATAAACCATGTCAAAGTCACTGGGATGCAGTCATCAGAATTTTAAGATATGCTAAAAGATCTCCAAGTACTAGATTGCATTATAAAGATCATGAACATACAGAAATTGTGGGCTATACAGATGCAGATTGGGCTGGACGCCCTTGGGATAGGAGCAGTGTTGAAAAAATCCCGCCTAGGCGCCGATTAATCCCCGCCTAGGCGCTGGTCGATCGCCTAGCGTATCACATTAAATGGTGGTCTAGGTGGCTGGCCAGCTAGGCAACCGCCTAGGCCGCCAAAGCACTGCCTAGGCCGCTTAGGCGCTGACCTCTTAGGCGTCGACTAGATCAACTAGGCCTTTTAGTCGGTCGATTAACTATTGTTCTTTTTTTTTTAATGGGTTATTTCACTCAAAACAACATTGTTTTGAGTGAAATAATCCTAAATTGTATAAACTTTAGATATTTTTTTAGGTTAATATTTAATATTTTAGTATTTACTATTAAAGTATTATATAATTTATAATTATTAGTCTCTAAAAAAAATTAAAAATACTTAAACAAATTTTTAAAAAATAAAAAATAAAATAAAAAAATACATTGGCGCCTAGGCGTCCTAGGCGCTAGGCGCTCCCCGACCGCCTAGGGAGCGCCTAGTGATTTTTTCAACCATGGATAGGAGATCAACATCAGGATATTGTATTATGTTTGGAGGAAATCTTGTTGCTTGGAAAAGCAAAAAACAAGATGTGGTTGCACGCTCAAGTGCAGAAGCAGAATAATCGGGCAATGACACTTGGAATATGTGAACTGATTTGGGTTAAGCATCTTCTCACAGAGCTAAACTTCTATAAACTTGGTCCTATGAAATTAATTTGTGACAATCAAGCTGCTTTGCATATTGCATCTAATCCTGTTCGGTCGAATGATCAACTTGCTGATGTTCTCACCAAATCTCTTTGTGAACCTAGGGTTGAATACATTTGTAGCAAGCTTGATGCATTTGATTTATATGCTCCAGCTTGAGGGGGAGTGTTGAAAATATCTCCTATGCCTTTTTATCTTTCCTATGTATGCCATTTCATCTTTCCTATGCCTTTTCATCTCCATGGCTCTTCATCTATTGCAGGAGATAGCATGTCTCTTCAAGACTCTTTTTTAGCATATATATATTGAGTTGTAATATGAAGCATTGAATAAGATGAAGTAATATTCTTCTGTACATATAACCAGTTACCAACTCAGTTTTCAACACCAATGAATACCATTCTCCCTCCAATATTTATTCATAATTCATTCCAGCTTAGGATAGGAACTTTCTATTCTAGGCTGCCACACAACTGACACAATTTTTGAAGTATCCCTTTTATTACGTCCTATCATGGACGGTAACCCAAGATATTTACCAAAGTTATCAATCGGGGTCACCTCCAATATTACAGCGACCACTTCTTTGTCCTAGTAAAAGTACCTAAACAATCTTTCATATTCTTACAAACAATTCCTACTTCCATTGCTTCTTAGTCATTGACTTTAAAAAATAGGAGGCTATTATCAACAAAAAACATGTGTCAAATCGCTGGAGCTCCTCGAGCAACATGACATCCATTAATAAGCCCCCTTTCCTAGGCCTTTTGGAGTAATAGAGAGAGTCCCTCAACACATGATAAAAAGATACGGAAACAACAGGTCACTCTGGCCAAGCCCCCTAGTTGGTGTTGCAGATCCAACCACATCCCCATTTATTGTAATATTGTACCTAACAGTGGTGATACATAGCATAATCAACTCAACCGAACCCGAGTCAAATCTTAGACCCACCATCATATTTTTCAAGAAAGATCACTCCATTTTATCATATGCTTTAGCCATATATGCAACTTCAAAACCACCAACCCAACACTGCCTAATTGCTTCCTGCGCAGATAGTGACCTACTTCAGCAGCTACTAAGATATTATCCGTTATCAGTCTATCAGGTATAAACACACTTTGAGAGAATGAAATAATACTACCAAGGAGGCTTTTTATTTGGTTGGCTAACATTTTTTCCATGATCTTGTAAACAACGTTGCATAGGGCTATTAATCTAAGATCAATTACCTTTACAGAAGTTTGCTTCTTGAGGATTAAAACATGTTTGCATCATTCAGACTGATGGAGGAAATAGATTTCTCTATTGATAAAAGGTGTATAATATTAAGCAATATAAAGTGTTTGTTGGGAAATAAATAAGGACACATGAGTTAACGTGGAAACTAGGCCAAAACAGTAAAAACCACAGGTTTTTTTAGGTTAAGTCAAGCTGAAATTCTTCATTATGTATATTGTAGGTACATATACATAGGCAACCATGGTAATGGAGTAGAGGGAGGAAGAAATATTATACGTAGGTGAGTTGTCCCCCTATCTTGATCCCTAAGTCTTTATATAGAATTATTTCCTGACAGTTACAACTTCTCGTAGCTCTCCCTGCTTTCTTTCCAAGGCTTCTTCTTTCTTGACTGTTGAATAATGGAATATTATTCTATCATAAGCCCCCCAATTTCTTAGCAGCAAGAATTTATCGGCAAAAGAAAGTAGAAAACTAGCACACGTGAAACAAAAGCACATACAAAGATAACAACACTCGTAGTGTGACGGGTGTAGTCCGGACTACATGTTTGTGCACGGGGCACTAAAGTTGTGACCTTCTACGCTCATAGCGTTGGAGATCATGATGAGAGTTATAGTAAGGTGCGTAGGGCTTTCCTTGCGATAAAATTAGTAGCATAGAGCTTACCATGTAATTTAGGTGGCAACATAGGACTTGCCTTGCAATACGATTAATAGCACAGAGCTTACAATATCATATTATGTAAGTCACAACATTAAGCTTACCAAATTATGCAATTGTTCAAACGAGTTGACGGTTAGCACATCAACTAGTTAAGACTAGATATATCTTTTAGCGCTGCAAGATGGATTCGCGATGCCGCCATCGTAGTCAAACGTCATTTTGATATCCCTCCTTGGAAGGGGCAACAACTGATATGTAAGGCATAGAGTGGACATGATGCCATTGCTTAAAGACCAGATCTTATGTAGCCGACGATTCATGCAATATAATCATGCGCCATTCTCCGGCCTACGAAGGGCGGCGAGCCAGCAGTCGAAGGATAATGCGATAGCCGTCGATGCGATTGCGCGAGGCGACGTCAAAGCAGATTGAGGAGAGGCAAAGCGATCAACCAATGGACATAGACAAAGGTTTGGTTTAAGTGGAATTGCATGCCGAACGACTCAAGATCGAGGAAGTCAGAAGCTCTGCCAAATAAGTTTTTTCATGATTTCATCTCATTCATGCTAAACATTGGATAACAATACGAGGTGCTAAAATTGTGGATTTGTCTATTTTGTCCACACAACTAATTGAGAAGGAGCATAAAAATCAGTAGTTCCTTAAGTTCTTTGCTTTATCAAAGTGCCATGAGGAATTATGTTATAAACAAAGACACTCCTTGTAAATAATCATGGAACATGGGAAAAGCTTGTTGCAATGAACTAACTAAGGAAGGTCCAAAGCACAAATAGTCAGAATTGTGGAATTGGGTTTGGTTCTTATTTGCATTCTAATATACAAGTAGTCTCAGGCACTCTTTGGGATCTTATTCAGTTAGTTGGTGAAAGAGCTCATCAAAAAACTGTTCTTTTGATGGACATGGATAATGTTGAAGTATTTTATAGTAAAGTGTCAGATCTTGTAGAATTTTCTCATTGCATTGTAGTCTTGATCTTTGCATTGCATGCTGGAAAATCTAACAGCTGGTGGTGGAAATTGCCATGCAGACTCAGGTGCTGCAGAAGGAAATTAAATTTGCCATGGATGTGCATTATATTGCATTAGAGTGTGAGAAACGGACAAGATCAAACTCCTAGACGAGCCAATTTGGTCCATGTTTAGCAATTGAAAGAAGATTGGGTACGACAAGAAAGGCTACGTAATAGTTGATCATGGTAGATGAAAGTAGAAATCATGCTCGAGTTGTACGCATGTACATCGAGTTCTCAATGAAAACACCATTGATGGAGAAAATAGATTTCTCCATAGATAAAAGAAGTATAATATTAAGCAGTATAAAGTCTTACTACGAATTAATGAATAAGAAGGATACATAAGATTTAACGTGGAAACCAAAATAGTAAAAACCATAGGCCTTTTTAGGCTAAGCCAAGCCGAAATTCTTCATTATGTATACTGTAGGTAAATATACATACGCATCCATGGTAATGGATCAGAGTAGAATTAGGAAGAAATATTATACGTAGGTGAGTTGTCCCTCCTGTCTTGGTCCTTGAGCCTTTATATCGAATTATTTCCTAGCAATTGCAACTTCCTGTAGCTCTCCCTACTTTCTTACTCGGACTTCTTCCTTGACTATTGAATAATATCTGTACAATGGAATATTATTCCATCACAATCCTTAGGGGAAACTCCTACCATTCAAACATTTAAGCACACAATTAGTAACATTATGTCCCATCTCATCCCAAAGATTATGGTTAAAGCTCAGGTTCATCCCATTGAGACCAGGGAGATTTATTTTGTCCCATCACGAACAAAGCATCCTTAACTTTTTTTTGCCATAAAAGGATGCATTAAACTTGCATTGTCCCTATCAAATAACACACGCGAGTGCAATAGTTTGAACAACTCTCCCTTTTTACCGCCACTAGATCTGAAAATTTCCTCAAAGTCCCCAAGGATAATAGGTTTCATACGATCCCCATCTACCTAATTCCCCTTCATTCCTATGCTTTGTCACAAAAAATTTCCTCCTCCTTCATGTCGTAGTATCGTGAAAGAATTTAGTATTCAGATCTTCTTTCTAAAGCTAGTGCTGCTTTGCCCTTTTCTTCCAATAGGCATCCTCCTGATTATCAAGCATCTACAGTTCCTTGTCCAAGGAATTAAACCTTTCTAGAAACACACTATCAGTCTTTCCCCTTAGTATTAGCAAATCGTTGTTCAAAAAGACCCTCTGCTTTCAAAACCTATGAAATTTCTACCCTCCCCACTCCATTAATTTTATTCGACAGTACTCAAATCTCGACTGGAGATCTAACCATCCCCCGAACCTTCCCAAGATCCACTCACAACCTTCCTATAGTCATTCTCTCGGAGGTATACTCATATATGTCAAGAAACAAGGCAGAACGGTTAGACGTATGGGTAATGATGTTAATAACTCTTGTTAACATGTGGCTAAAAAATCAATATGCCCCTGTTAGCACTATCCAATCTCTCCTCCACTCAGTTAACCCCCTTCCCCTTTCCAACGTAAAAGATAGCCCGTTGTAGGCACAAAGTCTAACCCACACCGCCACCGCATCTTTGAAGCCTTGTGGTAGACTTTCAGGATGTAACTTGGGGGGGG
>CM008331.1:5705772-5728393 GCA_002525835.2 Ipomoea batatas
TGATAAATTTATTAGCTCCAAACTCTTTAGATAGTAAGAACAAACCCAACAGTGAAAATAATAATAAAGTAGAAGAATGACAAACCACTATAGAAAAGGAAGGAATTGAAATGTTCACAAGCCCACAATTAATAACTCTCAGATTTTGGTGCATAGCAATAGCAGCAAACTATCGAGAGAATAGTAGTAAAAATTTACCTCCAATCCCTCTTGTGAATATTGTGCAGATTTGATCCAGTTTGTGAAGGGTGTATACCAATCTCATCAACAACTTTAGATGCATTCCTATAAGGATACCAGAAACCTGAAAACAATACAGACATGCTACTAAGATCCAATGAGACATCATAGTAATCTAACACTATGTAATTGTTATTGGATTGGTCTGCAACAAACACCTCACATATTTTGAATGCTATTCAGAGCTCTATCAACTGACCCAAAACACATTTTTCAAATTAGTTTTGCATTATCCAATACCAGTTCTCATAATCTTTATCTGGTCTTACATTTCCCTTGCAATTCTGCATCTGTGTTATAATAGGAAAGGAGTTGTTTGTGTACAATGGTTCAATTGAATAAAAAATTCATTTCTCATGGTATAGATTACATTCTGCAATAATTCCAAAAATGAAGCATTGTTTAAATAAAATCGACATCCAAATATAGAGGTTAAAATGAGCATTAAAAACTAGGAAGTAAGTTTCAGCATACGGCCCAGCCTTACTTATCTGTTTCATAGTGTTGTCAATATAAAATATGAAACAAGAAGTCCACTTTGCATATAAAGCTTGAGAAGCAAGAGTTCAGTCAACCAACATACTTGTATTTCTTGTTGGTTAAATTGTACCATCAAGAATAGTCTTATAGGCACTATCAAATATTTGAGTTTTAATACAAGGCTACAATTAAGTTCAATTGGTAAAGAAGGTTTTGCAGACCTGAATTAGCTTATGGCTTGACCATGGTCCCATGTCATCCTCCTCACTTAAGGAAGATTGCTTCAAATGAGACTTGAAACCTGGAGGCAATTTTGACAGCACGGATTGTTCAAAATGTGTCTGTACATCTTCATCACATTGATATGACTCAAAATAATCTACTTCTACTAACAAAGGTACCAAAACAACAATAATTTACCATTGACCAAATTCTTGTTTTTGTTTAGATAAACACTTCCAAAATTCATCACTTCTTTGGATGTTAAACACATACTTTTCAATTTGTGCAAGTCGAAACTAGATAGCTCAAGCATTAGATATGCGCAAGTGGAAACTAATGATATTTTAAACAAGGGAGTTTACAGAATTACAGATTCACTAAATGAAAAAAGGGATATAATTGAAGCACATTCACGACATTTCGATATAAACCCTATAAATTTCGAGCAAGAGACCAGAGAACTCAAACAACTTACAGAGAAGCACGAAATCGGAGTCCAGAGGTTTCAGCAGTGGAGTTAGGGTCGCGATTAGGGGCTTCAGATCTGTTTGGTGGTCGTTGGTGGATGTGGCCTTTCGCATCGGCGGTGGGCACTCTGGTCGGTGGCGATGGTGGGCGACTGGGCGATGGCAGTGGGCCTCTAGTCGACGGCGATGGTCGGCGATGGCGTTCGGCTATGTTTGGCAATGGTGGCAAACTGGCTTCGGCTAAAGTATTGAAACTTCAATTAGGGCCAACATTTCAACCTTTTATTTTTACTTAGTAAATAACATGCTGTGATTTTATGAAAAAAAAAAAAAACAAGAACGACGTCGTTTTCGTAGCATAAATAAAAACGACATTGCGACAGAATAAATTTTTTCGTTTATTCCGTCACGATATTTATTCATCTTCAAATAAGTTGTTACTTTTAGCAACGAAATAAATTTCGTCGCCATTTTGCAATAGAAATTAAATTCGTCGTCATTTCCATCGCCATTTCGCGACGGAACTAAAATCGGTTGCAATTTTTTGCCACCAAGATTTTGCGGGTATAATTTTTTATTTGCGCTAAAATTCGCGACGGAATTTATTTTCGTCGCGAATTCCGTCGTTAATTTGCAACGGAAGTTGATTCCGTCGCGATTCGTGATTTTTCTTGTAGTGACTGTTTCCTGCAATTGTCAACCGGCGTAGCAATAATCATCCATGGACAGTGTTGGGAATACAAACGCGTAGCCTTCCAATACATTGGCTTCTTATATAGTGTCGTGAATTGCCTATAAATGGCAAGATTGTGTTGCGTTACCAATTTTTTTAATTTCTGGTAACTTCCGAAAAAAGCTCCAATTTGCAAGAACAAACTCCCATACTGAGAAGGTTGTCTGGGATGTTCAACATCATCGTACCATGACGCATTATCGGGTTGCACCTCAACTTGCGCTTGGAGCATTTGCCGCGCTGACGTATTATCTTGAACAGGTGGGACATATTCTTCCGAATCATCGGAATGGACATCTTCTTCTGAATCATCAGAAGGGACATATTCATCCGAATCATTGCTTCGTAACCAAAAATCATATGCATCATACAAATTTGGGTCTCCTATTTATTCCTCTATGGGCGTTGGCTCTGCACTCCGTTTGTGTTGAGATGGACCACCATATTCACATCTTTGTTGTTCAAATGAAACGGAAATATGGTCAAATGTCCTACCACCTTCAATTTTGTTGCAATTCAACGAAATTGACAGTTGTCGTTCAACAGAAATCACTAACGGGCCAAATGTGGACATTGCATTTTAAAAAATGACCAAGTTTGATTGTTGGTGATTGGAAAAGGGAAAATACAATCTCCATTTTTTGATGAATTTGGATGATATTTTCCCCACATCAAAATATCTCCACCCTCACCAACATTAAGAGTGTTTTTTTTTATCCCATTCTTCAGTTCCTCAAACGTCCATCTGCTTGTAACAAACAATGCATTTTGCGGAGCAATATTAAAATTAATTTTTCCACTCCCAACATTAGGCGGCGTAATGCATATGAGAACTACGATTTGGTCACCTACAAAGCACATATTGTAATGCATTATTTGGCGTTAAACAAAATATCCATAATGTTTAAACAAGAGTCATTTCCATTTTTGGTCCTACTGTTATTAGGGCATTACCAATTTTAGTCCACTTCATTAATTTTTGCCACATTGGGGCCAGTCTTATTTAGTCCTTGCCACTTTTAGTCCACCGTTAAATTTTTTGTCAAATAATCGTCCAAAACAAGGGTATTTTGGAATTTTCATGCTTTGATCATCTCCTTTACCATTTGTAGTGATTTTCCTTACTCATTTTCATCCCATGAAGAGGTCTGGCGAAAGCCATGGCTTTGTAATGTGGCTCACATGGCTTTCGCCGGACCTCTTCATTGGATGAAAATGTGTAAGGAAACCCACTACAAAGGGTCAAGGAGATGACCAAAGTATGAAAAGACTAAAAATACCCCTGTTTTGGACGACCATTTGACGAAAATTTAGCGGTGGACTAAAAGTGGCAATGACTAAATAAGATTGGCCGCATTGTGGCAAAAATTAATGAAGTGGACTAAAATTGGCAATGCCCCAATAACAGTAAGATCAAAAATGGAAATGACTTTTTAAACAACAATGAATTAGTAATATTACCTGACATATTGGTTGATCAAACACCTCCAAAGAAATACTAACAAAATGTGATATTTGCGTATTTGGCTATCTCTATCAGTATAAATATTGTTTGAATATGGAATTTGTGGAGGTGGGAGGCGTGTTGTCCTATGCTTTTGACGCGATGCGCCGCGTCAGACCTAGTGACGCGCCGCATAAGGCCTAGTGACGGCGGCGCTTCATAAGTAGTGATGGGTCGCGTCACATTTATGACAAACAAGTTCGTGTGCAAGGAATACCCTCTGACACAATCATGGCCGGTTGTTATTGGTTATGATTACGCACTTCCGTCTCTTGGGTTGTCGAGGATTCGCGTGTTTTAATTGAAATTCATTTAGCATTTCTTTCACTTCCATACCACGGTGACAAGATCTTCAAAATTTTCAACGAAAAAATCGTGGGGAATAAAGATGACATATGATAAAATGCAAGAAGAACCAACTCCAAGAAGGAGAAAATAAAAATTGCCATATTATTTTGCAAATATTATGTTTTGACATGTGATATAGAATGGCCTTTTATAGCGAATATCTTATATACGGACAAAGCATAACAAAAAAATTATGTAACAAATAATATTTACAAAAACATTTTTATTACTTTTTACAACATACTCGGTATTATTGAAATGGGCTGTCAACAATTGTTGACAGCCCTTGGTGGGACATCGGCTGACAGCCACATTGGCTGTCAGCCGATGTAGTCAGACGGCCACATGGGCTGTCAGGCGGTGACAGCCCATGTGGCTGTCAATGGGCTGTCAACCATTGTTGACAGCCTGGTGGGACTTTGGCTGATAGCCCATGTGGGCTGTCAGTCGAAGTGGATATGACGCGCATATGGGCTGTCAGTGTCGGTGGCGGACAACCCATGTGTGTGTTAAATCTCGAGCTTTCAGTTTTATTTGTATTTATCTCTTTGTTATCAATTCAATTTTTTTTATGTATTTGTTTTTTGAAACCTGAAATCCATCAAATTAAAATTAACAAATAACAGAAAACGTATAACAAAGCAACGAAATAGCTTAAGAACAAAGCAACGAAATAGATTAAGAACAAACAAGACAAAATAAATAACAACAACCCAGATTTAAAAAAAAAACAACTAATATGCGCAACAAATTATTCGGTCCCACAAGGGGGTCATCTTCTATTACGAACTGGACGACGACGCTGATATATTATGTCACCTTTTGTAGCTTAGGGTTGCGTAGGGTTTACGACCTGAGATGCGTTAATTGTTGTATCCTCCTCGGTCATGTAATGTTGAATAGGATATTGAAATGGATCGTTTGTCATATGATTCGAAGGGGTACGAATTGGACGTCCGACATGTGACGGCATTTGCGATGATGAACCCTCCTCATACACATGTAATTGGAGTCATTTCCATTTTTGGTCCTACTGTTATTGGAGCATTGCCAATTTTAGTCCACTTCGTTAATTGTTGCCACATTGTGACAAGTCTTATTTAGTCATTGCCACTTTTAGTCCACCGTTAAAATTTTTGTCAAATTGTCGTCCAAAATAGGGGTATTTTTGGTCTTTTTATGCTTTGGTTATCTTCTTGACCCTTTGCAGTGGTTTTCCTTACACATTTTCATCCATTGAAGAGGTCCGACAAAAGCCATGTGAGCCACATTACAAAGCCATGGCTTTTGCCGGACCTCTTTATTATGTATTATTGTTATAATATAACTATAATATTTTATATGGTATAATACTTAACATTATCAAGATGACAATATCTTCTATCATAAACTTACGTTTTCCGATTGACATCTATCAAATTCATCTCGATAGGTTGTATACGTGTGGTTTGAGGTAAAAGCCCAATAATGAGGACACTGCCACCTACAAACGAAATTTCATAAGTTACATTTCAATATTTGTAAATGCATTTAAATAAAATGATTATATTTCTAAATAACTTTACCTAGCACCATAAGATCCTTCGATATTGATTAACGACACGACAACAGCCGGTTGTGTGCATGATAATCACTCCCACGCCCACAATTGTAACAAAAGTAGGCAACCCGCAACAATGGATTGCTCATAATGTGCAGCTCAACATAAGGCTCTATACAAATGATATAGCATTGCAGAACCCCAACTATATTGTCCAGCATTTGATAAATCCTCAAGAAAATCTAAGAGACATAATTTCACCGTATTCCGCGTTGTGTCGGCAAAGAATAACCCGCCCAAAAACAATAAAATTATGCCCCACACATATTGGTCAATTTATTCGTCACCGGCCGTGTCGGGATTCATAGCCGTGCTTGTAACACGCAAATATTAAGCATCGTTTTCGAATACGAATCAGATCGCAGAGTAAAGCCTAAATAATTTTGAATTTGAAGTAAACGGTCGCCTTTTTGTTTTTCAATTTTACCGATTAAGGGCCTACCATCAATTTTTAGCGCTAACAACACTTCAACGTCTTGTAAAGTAATAATTACCTCACCAAAAGGCATATGAAATGCAAGTACCTTTGGCCTCCACCGTTCCACTAATGCAGTAATGAGATGATGATCAAGTCTCATATCTCGTAAGAAATTAAGTGTATTAAAACCTGCTTGGCATAACAAATGTTGTACGCGATTATTCGTACGAAAATTTCTAAATGCATTTCGCGCATAACGCACACATGACAATTGTACTTTGTACTCGCGATTTGCCCAAACAGATTCAGATCAGTGCTGAACTTGGTATGTTAGTAAACTTGAGTCCAACGGCCCAGGATGAAAATAATTGCGGCTCATTTTTTTCTAAATTGTTCACTCAACAAATGCCACTACCCCCCAACAACTTTTTTCAACACTGATATTTTGGAATCCAAAAACTTACACCAATTTTTTTTCCAATCCAACATACGGTCCAACGTCATATTTATAGTTGTTTGCAATAATAATTTGTTTGCACCCTTGGCTTATACATGCAAAGAGCGGGGTGGGGGTTATCTGATAAACACTGATGTGACCGACTACTTTTTGAAGCCGCTGGTCACGTCAGTCTAAGTGTAGGACTGACGTGACTGACTGACAATCACGTCAGTCTATTAATTGTGTGTTTCGAAAAACGCATTTTACATTTTTTATTTCCAAATACGAATGTAGTTATACAATTTGATTTTTCATATCGGTACAATAGTGTGTTTGTTATGTTATTGCATTCATAAATGAACATTACGAATCTTTTAAAAAAGTATACAACATATGACATCACTATAAATCAAAATAACAGTGTTATTGTATTCATATATGAACTGTACAGTTGTTACATTTGTTGTATATACATATATAGTCGAACATTTAAATTACAAAAAATTAATATATGCCTAAATGATGCGGCTATCTACACAAAGCGAAGCTTTAAACAACAACCATGTATCTAGTGTCACGATTACTGAAATGTACTGCAGCATACTTCACGTGTGCAAGTGTGCAACTATTTCAGTAATCTTTGACCTTTATTTATTAATTATAGTTTCAAGTCCATTAGGTGAAAGGGAGTTGGAATGAAGGTGGCGAAGGTAGTATACTTCGCCAATTCAACTCACCCACTTGAAACTTATAAAGGTTTATTCAGAAAAAACACGACATATTTTTAAAATAAAAATATGTCGCGGGTTTTAACTGAAACCCCACTTGAACTCGCGAGTATTAACTGAAACCCAATTAATGAATGTAGTACCACATACTTTATACCTGTAAAACAAACAATTGAAAACAACAAAATTACTACATATCTCTACTAAAAACTATCAACACCAATTGAAGTTGTATCTATAAATATACATTTATTGCACAAATATACGTATACAATTTACACTTACCGTTTTTTCTTATTCTTCCCCATTTTAGGTCGAAATATAAACATCATATGTGTGTGTACAAAATATTTGGAATGTTTCACCATTTTTAAACTATAACTCAGTATACATTTGATCATTGTTGCTACTTATAGAAATTGTTGCACAAATCATACCCAATTTATAGCCAACACCGAGAGTTGTACAAAATAGTTTTTGGAATTTTTTTAATAAAAAATAAAAGGGAAAATCGCACTTTTGGTCCCTCAATTGTTACCCAATCTGCAATGTGATCCCTCACTGTCAATTTTATGTAATTAGGTCCCTAATAACTTTAAACCTTAGTCAATGTAGTCCTCCGGTCAGATTTCTCACTAACTAGTGTTAAAACCATGGGCAATTTGGTAATTTCTCACACCCACCTTAACAATTTCTCCAGTCCCGTCTTCGTTTGCGCGTCTTGTCTCCGGGAGAAGCTGTTCGCGGTGATACTAACTCAGGCGTAGGCGCAAGCCGAGGCGCGTATTCAGCATCGAGCGCTCCAGGAAGAGGGGCGGAAATCTGACACCAATCCGCCGGTTCTGGTGTTTCCGCGCTCCGTTTCGCCGTATATTTCTCGACGGAAGTCGGATATCTCCGCCTGGAATCAGCACCACCAGACCAGCCACCATAGCTTGGCCAATCAGAGATTTTATAGTACTCCGCAAGTGGGGCCCAACGGGACGATCATTGTCGGGGGAGAGTATAGTAAGAAGAAGAAGAATTACAGTTTCTCGTTGTTTTACAATCTGTTTAGATCTAAATCTCTTAAGCCGGATTTGTGTTCGGATCCCAGGGTTTCGAATTCGGAAGGCCCGCGTGCGGATACGACGCCGTCGTCAAACCAATCGTGGTTCTCAACGATTTTCTCGGGTCGTTGGAAGAAGCAATACCGGACGTTTTCGTTGGACGAGGAGACGATCGGAGGTCGGCGGATAATGACTTCCATTGTCGCCGGTCTTAAATGACTTCCTCTAAGAAATCCGACGGCCAATCGCCTTCTTCTCCGACGCAGTCTCCTACGGCTATAGAGGAAAGAAGTTGGGGAACGTCACGTCGGATAAGGGACACCTCCAAACCAGAGCCTCTTCGTACATCAACGCCACGCTTGAGCTCGAAGACGTTGAGATCTTCAGCGATGTGCTTTCGATAATCGAAGACGTTCCAAGGGTTCAATTACTTTCAATACGATTACTCAAATTAATGGCCAACTCGATGTTTTAATATTCCGATCGGCCGGATTTCCCATTGGACAGTGGAGGCCGCCGGCTTCCGGCATCAAACGGCGCCAAGGACGAAGAAGACCGGCATGGATTAGAGAAATTATTAAGGTGGGTGTGAGAAATTACCAAATTGCCCATGGTTTTAACACTAGTTAGTGAGAAATTTGACCGGAGGACTACATTGACTAAGGTTTAAGGTTATTAGGGACCCAATTACATAAAATTGACGGTGAGGGATCACATTGCAGATTGGGCAACAATTGAGGGACCAAAAATGCGATTTTCCCAAAATAAAATAAAATTTCCATAAATGCCGGACTGATTGGACTAATCAGTCCGGCTAAAAACGCGGACTGACGTGGCGCGTCAGTCAGCGCCTCGCCTCGGGCCGAGCCGCGTCAGTACACATGCGCACTGACGCGGCCTGGCCAGGGAAGGTCATCATTAAGTGACGTGACCGGTCATTAAGTGGCGGGTCACGTCCTGGAGTGACGTCACTGTTCACTTATTGACTGGTCCCCTCCTCTTTCAATCAGTTCAATTACACGTGTTTTCTATAAAAAATAATCTAAAATATTTTATATTTTTTAAATAAGTATTTTTTTGAACAATAAGTGTTAATTTTTTATTCAGATCATTTTTTTTATTATCAATGCTGGTCGTTTATATTTGACATATCCGTGTATAAATAGGTCATATAAGTTCCGACTTTCGACGAAACATTTCGACTCCTCGCATCCCTTTCATTTTGCACTACTTGAAACGCTTTGATCTTCGCCGTTCAACATCATCCGAGCATATGGTGGTGCTCCTTTCACCATATTTTTTCTGTGAAAGACAAGCTTAATGATTTTCAGTTAAAACCCGCGAAATGGAGTTGGTGTATTAGTTGGTAAATGTGATCCAAAAGTCTCAGCAATGGATGAGTTCTATTATTTTCCATTCAATGCACCATCTGGCAGAGGTAGAGGGAGATCTTTGTTTACAAAATTTGTACATATTATTTTTTTCAAGTGTACACAACATAGTTGAATTTATAATTTATTTTTATATATTTGATTGAAATAGTAGAAGCAATGGATCAACATTTATTATTTTTGTCTTCAATTCACCTTCTTGTAGAGTTGAACAAGTACAAGTACGGGTGATCATTTTTTAAAAATATATGTACAACTTTTTTCTAATTTACACGGTATAGTTTAATTTATTTTTATACGGAATATATGTTTGTCTATAATAAAATTTCTTTTTGTCATTAAAAATGAAACAAATTCAAAATTAGTAAGTTTTATAACTTTTTTCTCACGAAAACGTAATTTATCGGAACAAAAAAAAATGAGTTGTACTATAAAAAAATGTGAAAGGGAGTAAAAATTGAGAGTATAAAATGGGAGTATACTATGTATTTTCTTAAAAAAAATATATGGTCAAACTTTTCAAGTGGGCATTTAGCCCACATCTGCTGTCAGCCGGAGGCTAACCCCCACATGGGCTGTCAGCCGGACTGCCCACAAGGGCTGTCAGCTGAGACACCCATCTCGGTTGACAGCCCAAATAGTGCAGTCCACGATACTGCTTCCCACATGAGTTGTCAACTCGGTGCTAACAGTCCATGTGAGAATTGTACATTTTAATTTCGTAGTTGCTATAAATACATCAGGTCAGTTTGGTAACGAATAGTATTGTAATGCAAAAATTCTTTTCTTCCTCTATCTACACAATAGTTGTCTTCGTTGCTATGGAGAGTTTGTATAATCTTTCCGAATTTTTCATTCATGTTCTTACTTGCTCCCATACTCTGTCGAAAAAAAAATTACAACAAAAGGTGGACGAATT
Organism: Ipomoea batatas; assembly: GCA_002525835.2. Lineage (NCBI taxonomy): Eukaryota > Viridiplantae > Streptophyta > Magnoliopsida > Solanales > Convolvulaceae > Ipomoea > Ipomoea batatas. The sequence goes on from CM008331.1 coordinate 5,716,311, forward strand.
TCAGTTAAAACTCACGATTTCGAAATTAAGGGTAAGATGCAGTCAACTGAGCTTCCTTGATGTTTATGTTAGAAAGTCTGATCCTACAGACTTTGTATTTTAGTAACGGAAGTTTGTATTACGGCGCATCGTTTATTCCGTATCAAAATTCGATTTCGAGCTCGAAGAAACCCGTTATGTAAGAATAAAAAGACGCACAACAATTCGGGGCCCCCATATTTCAATATTCTCTTCTCCTTTCGTTTTGAAATTGTCATAAATAGAAATTCAATTGTATATAGTTGTATTTGATTTACTTATTTTGTAGCAAATACGATTTATTTTATAAGATTTGTAATTTATGAATTGAAAGTATACTTGTTCTGCACCAATTATGTTTCATGTAGTAGGATTCGTAATTTACGGAAATGAAAGTGTACTTGAAAACTATTTATTTTCTTATTGTTAATTACACTACGTGAAGTAATATCAAACAACAAAAATGAAATTGAATCTAGTGCGCACCACAGTCACGTGGCAATTCATAAAAATTTCGTTTCCAACCAGTCAAATCACTTGGGTGTTTAGAAAAAAAAAAGTATGGAGTCGCGTTGGGGAAATGCGGAGGTAGCGGATAAAAAACACAGTTGCCATTTGTGATCCGGACTCCGGGTGATAATATACGTTTGGGAAATGTGTTTCCCGTTGACGGTAATAATGTGTTACCGGTATCTTTTATTATTAATATCAATGTTTGAGTATAGTGCAGTACAAATGCTCAATACAATAGAGGATTCTAGTATAGAAATGTTGTGTGTCTTCTGTACAGGTATGAGCGTCCTTTTATATCCCTCCAGTGCAACGACTCTCTTCTTCACCTTTATTGCGCAGTATTAATTCTGGGGAGCTGTTGAGTGGCTCCTCATCATTAATGTGCAGTAATGCTGGTTTGACCTTAATGCTAGGGAGCTGTTGAGCGGTTCCTCATCAATGCGTAGTAATGCTTGTGTTTGACGTCTGTTCATCTTTCTTCGGGTCTTGCTCATATTTCAGGGTCGGATACCTAATTACCCTGTCACCAGCTCCCCACTCCCTAGCTAGTGAGAGTGGCCGAGGTAGCTTGGGAGTAATAGCTTGGTACTGGGTAAAAAATCTGTTGTATGGGATTCGGAAGCAAACTCTCTTGATTTGTGAAATATTTCCTAATCTTCAAAGTATTTGCTGTGATTTTCCTTCCTTTTATGGGCCTCCCAGTTGTGTATAAGAACTGGCTCGGACTAAGTTGTGTCTTCCATCAACACTTTTTGCTTTCTTTATGGGTCTAAAGAGAGCAGGCTCAGAGATGGGGCGACGTCGTTCGCCACGTTTGTTAGAGCTGGCTAGACTTGAATGGCTAAGGCAGAGGAAAGCAATGCTAGGTGGTCACGAGGTTGGGGATACTGTTGAGGACCCCGTGACCATTCTTTCTGACGGGAAGGAAGGGGTTATCGTCCCTTACGAACCGAAACAGGAGACTGTGTTGAAAGAAGATGTATCTATTGTGCTTCGTGCACCGAAGCAAGAAATCGCACCTGTAGACGAGGGATGGGCCGTCGTGCCCTATGAAACAAAGTAGGAACTAGTTTCTGACGAAGAGGAGGAAAACCTGGCTATGGTTCCTGCCGTTGAGGATGAGCTTCCTTTGGCATATGAGGATCCGAAGTCTACAAGAGTCTGAGTGCAGTCTTGTAGTTCTGAGTGTAGTAGTCTTGGTTTAAACAAGAGAGGTGTAATTTGTACGTTCCATCGCGATTTTTTTTAAGAAATAAAATATGGTTTTGTTACATGCTTGTCACCCTTTTTTTTTTGCGTCAGCCCCATAATTACTCGGAGTAAAACTAGGACATGAACAATTATGGCAGGATTTGACTAGGAAATCCTTGTAATTTTGAAAATATTTGGCAAGATTTGATTAGGAAATCCTATTGATTTTAGGAATGATTTCCCCTTCCCACCATAATTGGTATTTCCTTGTGAAAATACCTAGGTTTTTGTATAAAATCTCTTTTCCTCTTCCTTTATTTTTTATCGTCCTTCACCTTTGCTTCCCAACTTCTCTTGGTACGCTCCTAATTTTCCTTCTTTTTCTTCATACTTTTTTTTTCAAAACCCTAGTGGACGGCGTGGCCTCGACACAGGGTCGAGGCAAAGCCTCGGCACAGTGTGCCAAGGTCATGCCTCGAAGCTGTGCCGAAGCGGTTTTTTTTTTTGTACTCTAGTGCTCAGGGTTCCTTTGTTGTGTTGGCAGGTTGGTGTTCGTGCTTACTGACCAGGTTAGTTGTGTTCAATTTTGTAATGCATGTAAACTTATTAGTTGACGAATCTCTTGATGATGAATCTTCACCTTATGATGGTGAGGAGGACTCTTCAGATGACGAGGATGACACTTCCTCTCCTTCAAAGAATGTCGCCACACCTCCAAATAATCTTGACCCACAGTTGCCTGGTTCGACCACTCGTCCTAAACGGAAGAGGGAAAAGGCTTTATATTCTCCTTTAGATAGCTCCCTCATAGAGCTTGTACGGCCGCAACTAAGTCAGTTGGATATAGAGGATGTCCAAGGCCTCATGTGTGAGAATGTCCGCATTCTCGTACCGGGGCCGGATGCTACCATTATGGATCCCCCTGAATTATACTTCGGGGTTCACGTTTTGTCTATTTAGCTAGGGCTTAGGTTTGCTATCCACTGTTTTCTCGTAGCATTCTTGAATTTTTATGAAATAGCCCCAGGTCAGCTTGTGCCGAATGGTCACCAAGCAATTGCAGGTTTCCTTTCCCTGTGTCGAGAGAAGAGGGAGAAACCTACATTGAGTCTCTTCCAATCGTTATTTAGAGCTTGTAGGTCGTCTGGGGAGGGTAAGGGTTTCGTTGTTGTTTCTGGCAGACCCCGTAAGAAGCTCTTTGATGACGGCACCACCTTTAAGAAGGATTGGAAATCTAAGTTTATCATTGTCTACCTAGGTTTTCCACCTCCTTTTGATGTCAGACGGGGAACCCAAGTTAGATGCCACCCACCTCCTTTTGTTGTACCCGGTGCTTAGGGAGAAGGATCCCAACTTTGATCCGCTGGCCATGGTCTTGCCAGCAAGATATGAGAATCCTGATCCTGAGTCCCAACGCCATATAGTTGTTGATGAGGATGATGCTGTTGCTGCTGATGTTGCTGATTCTGGGATGTCCCATCTTTCCGACCTCCCTGTAAACACCAGTGCCACCCCAGTCTCCATGGCTGACATATTCGCCGAAGGCACCACCACAAGGGCAGAGGGTGCCTAGCTACTATATTTCCTTTTTGTTTTGATTATTTAGCATTCGCATTGTTTTCCGGTATTTTGACTTTTGTTTTTGAGCTCATTACTTCGTAGTAAAGACTTTATGAATTATATCATAAGACTTCATATTATTTCGTATTCATGAGTAGTGTTGCTTGCCACTTCATGCCAAAAGTGTTTGTTTGATTTTTTTTTCACACACTGCCTCGGGCCAAAGCACGACCTCGGCAAAAGGCCGAGGCACGATCTCGGCCTTGTGCTGAGGTGTGACCTAGGCGCACATAGCCGAGGCACGGCCTCGGCCTTGTGCCGAGGTGCGACCTGGTAATTTTTTTTTCATGCAAAATTATAATCAAGCAAAATTGCAATTTTATTCAAATAAGTTTTATTCGAATAAGTTCGACGGACCATGACTATATTTTAAAACAATTTGGACGGACGGAGATTGAGTTTCTTACTGATAATAATTCGTTAAGTGCTCTGAATTCCATATCCTATCGATCAATCTGCCCCCTACGGTCATCAATTTGTAAGTTCCTAGGCGAATAACATCGTCTATGATGTAAGGACCTTTCCACTTTTTTACGAACTTGCCTCCTTCTAAGGGTTGATTGGCTTCTCTCTTTTGCAATACGTAATCGCCTACTTGAAAGTATCTGGGTCGAGCTTTTGCATCGTGATAAGATTTCAATTGCCTGCTGTAGTTCTCCATCTTACAGAATGCAGCATCTCTTTTTTCATCTATTAAGTTAAGGTCAACTCCTTGCTGGACTTCATTTTGGCCTGCCTTGTACTCCTCCACTCTTCTACTTGGCACCATCACCTCTATTGGAGCTCGAGCTTCGAACACGAAACTGAGAGCGAAGGGAGTTTCACCAGTGGCCCTCCTTGGCGTTGTGCGATAAGTCCAAAGAATGCTGTCCAATTCTTCAACCCATGCTCTGCCAGCTTCCTTTTTAAACCGTCAAGGATGGTTCTATTTGCATTTTCTACTTGACTATTGGCTTGGGGGTATGACACCGCCACTCGGCTATGTTTGATGCCCCACTCCGTCAAAAATTCTGAGAATTCCCTTGCTTCGAATTGGCGTCCATTGTCCGTAATTACTTGAATGGGGATGCCAAACTGGCACAGTATATTTTTTTCCGCGAATTTCTTGCATCTCGCCGTTGTGATGCTGGCAAGAGGTTCAGCTTCCACCCATTTGGTAAAGTATTCAATTGCCACAATGATGTACTTCCAGCTTCCAGAACCCGTAGGAAGGGCCCCCACCAAATCGATTCCCCATCTTGAAAAGGGAATTTTTGTACTCACAGGAGTGTAATTAGTTGCAGGCCATCCTAGTAGTGTTTGAAACTCTTGACACTTGGGGCACCGCCTGACATATTCCACGCACTCCTTCAACATTTTTTGCCAGAAGAAACCTTGCAACATGATCCGACGGGCAATGGTGTACGCTCCTTGGTGCGCGGAGCACACCCCTTCATGGACTTCTCTCATGATCAGCTCTGCTTCATCAGGGTACACGCACTTTAGTAGTGTGCCGTTATAAGACCGCTTATATAATTTTTCATCCAGAATAAAGTAGCTAGGCGCCCGTAATTTTGCTAACTTAGCGTTCTGCTCGTCCAGAGGTAGAGTGCCATCCTTTTTGTATTTTATGATGTGGTCAATCCAACATGGTTCTCTAGTTTGTACGGGGCAAAACCATGAGATGTCGATGCTTGAGGTCTCCAAATCTTCCACTCGAGCGATCTTGCAAATGTGGTTGGGGATCCCTATGCTTAGCTTGGAGAGCATGTCAGCGTCAGCGTTCTGCTCGCGGGGTACTTGGTGAATTTCATACCCCTCAAATTCTCGCAGGGTTCTCAACACTGCGTCCCTGTATCTTTGCATACTACCTTCATTGGCCTCGTACTCTCCTGTGACATGGCTGACTACCAGTTTAGAATCACATCGAATGCGGATCTTCTCTACTTGTAGTCCTGCTGCTAACTGTAGCCCGTTCAGAAGGGCCTCATACTCTGCCTCGTTGTTGGATAACTTGAAGTGGAATCTGATTGCATAGTAGGCGTGGAACCCTTCTGGGGTGATGAGCACTACCCCACCACCGTAGCCTTTGTTGTTGGACGAGCCATCCGTAGACAAGGTCCACCATCCACCATCTTCATTTTCGACCTGCTCCGTCACCTCGCGAGTTGTGCACCCCACTATAAAATCTGGAAGAGCTTGACCTTTGATGGCGAGCCTCGACTTGAATTCAATGTTGAATTGGCTAAGGTGCATGGCCCATCTTGCCATCCTAGCAGAGTTAGCATTTCGTAAAAAAATCTCCAACGGTTGGTGCGAGAATACATGGATGGGATGGGCTTGGAAATAATGGGCAAACCTTTTTGAAGCGGTGACCGCAGCGAATACCGTTTTCTCCATGGTAGTGTACCGTAGTTCTGCATCATGTAGGGCCTTGCTCACATAGTAAATGGGACGCTGAGTCCCTCCTTCCTCTTTGACCAGCACGGAGCTGATCGCACCCTGTGACACACCCAGGTATAAGAGTAAGGTTTCACCCGCCTCTGGTTTTGCAAGTAGTGGCGGGGATAACAAGTATTTTTTCAACTCGTCAAAGGCCGACTGGCACTCTAGAGTCCATTCAAACCCCTTGCTGTTCTTCAGTATTTGAAAGAAGGGGAGGGATCGTTCGCCCGATCTAGACAAAAACTGACCCAAAACCGCAAGGCGACCATTGAGTCTTTGGACTTCTTTTATGGACCGCGGGGGTTCCATGTCAAGAATGGCTTTCACCTTTTCTGGGTTTGGTTCTATTCCATTTCTAGTAACCACAAATCCCAAGAACTTGCCCCCATTAACTACAAAGGTGCATTTTTTTGGGTTCAAGCGGAAATTAAAATTCTTCATAATGGAAAATACCTCGTTAAGGTCTTTGACATGAGAGGCACCTCTGCGGCTTTTGACGATCATGTCGTCCACATATGCCTCCATGTTCAGTCCCAGCACTTTTCTGAACCATTTGGCTACCATCCGAGTGTAAGTGGCGCCTGCATTCTTGGTGGGGTCCACAACCTATTTATGAGTTGTTGGATGACCTCGACTATCTGGGCTTTTAGCTCTGGTGCCAAACCGGTGCCAATCTTTACAACTCTATCCACTCGTGCTGGATCAATCACCACATCTTCTATTTCAGATGCAGGCTCGGCACGGGGCCGGGTATCCTCTTCCTTCAGCACTTTTTCTGCAATGGTGTGGACCGGTAGATCTTTCTGTCTAATTTTCTTACATGCTTTAACGTAACAACTGTGGGCTGCTCTTTAGTCCCCTCTCACGACTCCTATCCCGTTCGGCGTGGGAAATTTCATACACAGGTGCTCCATCGAAATTATAGCCTTAAGGTCCTCCAAAGCCGGCCTCCCCAGTATGATGTTATGAACACATGTGAGTCTCACCACGATGAACTCCATGTTCGTCTTGCAGATGTTGGGGCTCATGCCTATTTTTACTGGCAATATCACAAATCCCTCTGTTTCTATTGAATCCCTAGTAAAACCAAAAAGTGGAGTCCGTACCTATTTGAGCTGATTTCTGGGCAACCCCAATTTGGTGAAGGTATCGTAATACATCACGTTGACTAAGCTTCCGGTGTCTACGAGTATGTGATGTACGATGATGTCGTTGATGTCCATCTTGATCACCAATGCGTCTCGGTGAGGCAATGGTCCTTCCGGGAGGTCATCATCAGAGAAGGTGATGGCTTCCCGCTTCTGCTTTTTTCCTCTTGGGAGGCTTACCACCTCTCCTGCGTATAACTGACGGCTCTATTTTTTCCTCTTGGCTTGTGTGTCTTTTCCTGCGGGACCTTCATAAATGAAGTGTATGGTTTGTTTCTTGTGTTGTCTTGGCTCCTCTGCTTCTTTTTCAGCTTCCTATCACTCCGTCAGCTGGTCATGTTCCATTTTCCTGGTATTCGAGGATGATGGTTCGAAGCTATCATCCTTCTTCCAGACGTTTTTGGGTGGGTTGCGTGGTTGTTGCTGGCCAGATCGCTTGACAAATTGTTTGAAATAGCCCCTCTGGATGAGCTCTTCGATCTGGCGCTTTAACACGTTGCATTCATTAGTATTGTGGCCCACCTGCCTATGAAATCGACTGTACTTGGATTGATCCACGTTTTGAGAGACTTTCATGCATTCTGGCGGAAATTGCACGATCCCGATTTCCTCAGCTTGATTTAGGATTACACTAACCGGGTGAGTTAGTGGTGTTAGATGTCGTAGTGGGATGAGATGAGGTTGCTCACCTTTTCCCTTCTTTGCGGGTGGTTGGTTTGGTCGTGGTGCCTAGTTGGACGGACCAACTTTATCTTGTTGCCCACACCTTCTACCTTCATCCTCATCTTTCTTTTTCTTGTCAGCCTCTTTTGCCTCAGCGTACCGGTTGGGTGTCTTCATCAGGTCCTCATAGGAGCGTGGGTGGTGGGCGTTCATCTGTTTTTGCAAATTGCCTGACCTCAATGCTTGAATGAAGATGAGGATTGCTGCCTTCGAATCGAAGTCATACACATTATTGAACTCTTTTTTCCATTTGCTTAAAAAGTTTCGCAGGCTTTCCCCCCTATCTTGCTTTACTCCACAGAGATGCGAGAGTGGATTTTTATGTTGTATATTTCCAGAGAAGTAGGTTAAGAAATTCTTGGACAGTTCTGCAAAGGTCTAGATCGATCCATCCGGGATTTTATTGAACCAATCTTGCGTCGTTCCGTCCAAAGTAGACAAGAACGCTCTGCACGTGATGACGTCGCTTGCTCCGATCATTACCATGGCTGCCTTGTATCTGGTCATATGGGCACGTCGGTTAGAAGTCCCGGTGTAGGCTTTGATGGTGGGTAATCGAAAATCCTTTGGGAGATGTACTTCCATTACGTCTGGAGAGAATGGGGCAGCCATTCTTACCTCCGGTTCTGGTGAGTGTTCTCTTGCTTCAACATTCCTCTCTAAGTCATCTATCTTCCTTTGGAGTTTCTCCACCAAGTCTTCCTGCGCTGTTCTGTGTCTAGTGGAGTGACGCGGAGCCAGTTCACCAAATCCGCGCACCCCTTCTCCGGGTGGTCGTCTAGTTACTGCCCTAGCTTCTTGTTGACGTGGGCCTCTATTGGAGGATCTTTGTACCCCCAATCGATCCTGGACAGATCTAGAAACCGCTGGCCACGGTTGAGGACCGCCGTCCTGTCGTTGAGTTCTTTCTCGTCTTGGAGATTGCACCTCCACCTCTGGAGGAGGCGGTGGCGGTGGTAGGGCCTGGCCTTGCATTCCTGCTACTAGTTTGGCCATCGTCGCCGCCGCCTGTTGGATGACTTGTGTTGTTGCTTGGAAGTCCACGGCTTGGATGGGAGCAGCATTCACTAGGAGGTGAGCGCGGCCCCCACTGTGGTTGTTGTTGAGTTGGCTACAGATCACCTTCTCGATGATGATTGTTATTGATTTGGCTACGAAGATCACCCTCGCGGCGATCTCCTATGCGGTTGCTATTGAGTTGCTCACGAAGATCATCCGAGGGGTGACCATTGTTCACCTGTCGAGAACCATGGGAGCTGCTGGATCCGGATTGCGCCATCGACAGTGATGAGATGAGCTGGGTGTTTTGTGTTTTGTGAAGTTTTGCCTTAGATTTGATCTCGACTCTCAATGAAAGCATCAATGACAGTAATAATGTGTTACTAGTATCTTTTATTATTAATATCAATGTTTCAGTATAGTGCAGTACAAATGCTCAATACAATAGAGGATTCTAGTATAGAAATGTTGTGTGTCTTCTCTGGTATGAGCGTCCTTTTATATCCCTCCAGTGCAACGACTCTCTTCTTCATCTTTGTTGCACAGTATTAATGCTAGGGAGCTGTTGAGTGGCTCCTCATCATTAATGTGCAGTAATGCTGGTTTGACCTTAATGCTGGGGAGCCGTTGAGTGGTTCCTCATCAATGCATAATAATGCTTGTGTTTGACGTCTGTTCATCAACCTTAATGCTGGGGAGCTGTTGACGTCTGCTCATATTTTCGGGTCGGGTACCTAATTACTCTGTCACCCGTATTATACGAGAAATGCATTTCCAAAATGCGTGTGAGTTTGACCAATCGCCGGTGGGTTTGACGGAGTCGCGGGACTCCGGTGAGAGATCCGCATATGCGAAATGCGAATCTCGTATTTCCAAAATGCGTGTGCGTTTGACCAGTCACCGGTGTTCGCGGGGGACTCCGGTGAGAGATCCACATATGCGAAATGCGGATCTCGTATTATACGAGATGCGCATTTCGCAAATGCGTGTCTCCCTTGACGTCAACAATCCCATTCGCGAATGGGAAATGCGTCTGGCGTATTAAATACGCTAGATGCATTTGCCAATCTTGAATGGCGTTGTCAGGTAAAAGAAGTAACTCGCATTTGGGAAATGCGTTTGGGATCCCCAAACTCATTTCCCAAACGTAGATTTCCCATTTTTGTCCAATCCCCCAAAAAAGTCATATTTTTGTCTTCTAATTGTTCAAAATATCCATTTCAGTCAAAAACCCTTTATTTTTAGAGAAAATGGTCAAATAGGCCCTCCAAAGTCTACCTAAAAAATTAATTAGGTACCTAAACTTTTTAAATGTGCAATTAAACCCTTTAACATCTTATTTTTGTGCAATGAGGTCCACAAACAGGTTGGTGACCTGTGATAGCAGGTCAGGAATAATTTCCAATCAAAAACAATTGTCGGCGCGGTAGCCAGAAAAGTCAACTGGCGACCAAATCTGGTCGTCTGATGAGTATAAGTGGTGATAGTAAAAAGATGGTGAAAATGTCATTCTTTCATACTTGTACGATATGTAAAATTCTAGGCACTAAAGTCTTGGAATTCACTAGAATCCAAGCAAACTAAGATCAGGGAATAGAAATAAAGGAATGCAAATTAAACAAGGATTAAACTTTATGAATAAAGATGGATCCAGATTAGAGGTATAGCTATCTTGATGCACTAACAATATCAAAATTGGGAAAACAATTAACCAAGAAAATTATGGAAATGCACATAAGAATTCAAGCTCAAGCTACTCTCGTAATCAATAAAGAAGAATTAGAGTACACTACTACAAAAATACATTTTTACGTCGGTTATTTTGGGCATACGACGTCGGTTATTTTCCGACGTAGATCTAGTAGACGTTATAATATCCTCAACCCGGTGGTATATAACTGTGGTTGAGAATACCCACAGGTATTTAACAGTGCAAAATGTGACAAACTTAACAACTATAATTTTATGTAATTGATATTTTATTATGTTTTATTCTATCCTAGGTGTCTTTGATTATCAATTCTTTGTCTGTGTTTTCTGTTGGGAATGAAAGTGTACATGTGTAACGTGAATAGAGGTTGAGTGTGGGTGTCTTGGTTGAACTCTACTTATTATGCCAACTAAACCAGACAGCTAGCAAACCTTATCACACTTAAAATGAGCACAAGGTTAAACCACTATTAAGCGATGCACTCACTAGACACTTAATTTGTTAGGATAAGAGGTGAGAATGAATCTGGTTATGCACTGCACTCACTGGGCTAGAATGGTACCAATAACATTTAGACTTGAACCGACACTAAAATTGAGACTTTTTAAATGGCGTTATAATGTGCAACGTCTGTGTTGGGTTGCGTTTGTGCACTACTCTTCTAGGCTATTTGTTCTTTTGTAACTGTATGACCAATGGTCGTCTTTGCACCTGTCGCTGTGTTAAATTGAGTTTTCCCATAGGGTGTTTGAGAGAGTTTATTTTGTTGTTCCATTGTTGTGGTGCTTTATTTAGTTTTTTCCCTTTTATTTTATAAACTTTGGCAGAACAATTATGTGGTGGTGCATCAGAATTGAATGTTGAGCTAGAGTACTGTACAACGGCGATTTCCCCGGGCAATACTAAGTCGTGGACTCCCACCTGTGTTGATGGTTATGCCCCATACGTTGGGTGCTAGTTTATATCGTTAGATGAGGGGGTTCAGTTTTATAGGAATTACGCTTGGTTTGGTGGGTTCGATGTTAGGCAGAGCACCTTGAAGAAGAACAAAGATGTAGTGGTCATAATGAAGTATTTGGTGTGTAGTAGACAGGGTTTTAGGGGTGATAACGTGAGCAAGCTTAGAGTAGAGGAAGGAGAGGTTGATTTTAATGCGAAGCAACGTAGGCAGAAAACCTCAACCCGGGTTGAGTGCAATGCTAAGATTCGTTTTAGGAGGATTGATATTGGAGAATATGTGGTTAATGTTTTTGTGGAGAATCACAACCATGGTTTTTGCTTTGAGTCAGCGAAGATGTTTTTTAGGGTGAACGACAAACTTGACATCGGTCAACAAACATTAATCGCTAACTGTGGATTAGCAAATATAGGCCCTTCAAAGTGTTTTAGAGTATACAAAGAGGTGGTAGGTGAGTACAAGAACGTGGAGGCTACTAGTGTTGATTTTCCCAATTTTAAGCGTGACCTGCGTACTTATATTGATGGAGGGGGGGGGGAAGTGTTATAAGCACATAACATAGGGGGGAAAAGTGTCATTTTCCCTAATAATTAAACATAGTACTCGGGATCACTTTTCTTTATTAATTTTTTTATTTTATTTTTTTCTTCGTGGGTGGAAATAACCCTAGCTAAGTTGATCTTTACTTCATAACCATAAAATTACAAATTCAATGCAGATCTTTACTTCGTAACCACAAAATTACAAATTCAATGCAGTTGATTTGAATAGTTATAAT
>CM008331.1:5796797-5810967 GCA_002525835.2 Ipomoea batatas
TTATTTATTTTTTTAAATCTTATTTGTTTTATATTTTTTTTCCTCCCACCTCATCTTCTCTTTCCTAATCACACTTACAATAACTCCTAAAATACCGTGAAATATTTTCATTGATAAGGATGCTCTAAGTCTCTAACAGTCTAACAGCAAGTCAGGCAGTCAGCATCAACAGCAAATCAACAATAATATGACATACTGTCATTCAACTATTCACGCAAGCTTAAGCATTTAAGCAACCAAATCATATTCACAACAATAACAAGTAACAAATGTTTAATTACTAAATACATAAAGATTAAAGGAAACATAAATTACTAAAAAAATTGTTTACCTTGTGAGCCGTGAGTAGAGGCTAGACTGCTAGAGGTCAGAGGAGTAGAAGTGTAGTACTGTAGTCGCGTAGAGGCAGACCGCAGAGTCGTAGACGGCAGTGGACTGGTGGTCCGGTGGAGCAGCCGTCAGGCGAGTGCGGAGCAGCGGAGGTGGAGCAGTGGTCAGTGGAGGTGGTCCAGGTGGAGCAGTGGTTCTCGACTTCGAAGCCTTCGTCCTCGTCCAGCCACCGTCCTCGTCGAAGCAATCGTAGGGCTAGGGATTTTGTTTTAACATGAAAATACTTATGGACTCTCATTTTATACTCTCAATTTATATTTTCTCTCATATTTTTTTTATGTAGACAGTGGACCCATACGATGAAAATAATCTATTTTGTTTGCCACCTAAGGGAGTAGAAGTAAGAGCATCCTTAGAGCACCCTGATCAATTGAGCTTTTTCGCGGTTATTGAGGAGTTTTTGTAGATGTGATTAGGAAAGGGAAAATGGGAAGTGTTGAAAAAGAAAATACAAATCATATTTCAAAAGAAAAAAAAATACAAATTAATGGGTCACTCGCGCGTCAAGCTAGACTGACATGCCCAGCGGGCGCGTGCCGCTAGGCGCACCGAGTGCGCCTGACGCGCGACTGGCTGGCCTCTTCTTGAAATTTGGGAATGCTTTTTACTGTTCAAATCTACCCTTCATATCAGAGTAATTTTTTTCTCTCTCTCATTGCTTCTCACTCTTCCAAACCAGCATGCATTGTACCAATATCTACCTATTATCCAATGATGTAGTTGCTCTAAGTAGTGGAGTTATTTCACGGTTATTGAGGAGTTTTTGTAAGTGTGATTAGGAAAGAGAAAATGAGAAAGATGAAAAAAACCAAAATTGAATTTAAAAATAATAATAATTATTTGAATTGCCAGGCTGTGCGCGGACTTGTACAACATTCATTGCTTTGTTTAATATTCTTTTTCTTGGGACCACAAATATCTCCTAATTTACAGAAGGACTCCACCCTTCTCTCTCTTAATTTCTCTATCATCCATGTGGCACAAGATCTGACATGAACCCCAAAAAAAACTTCTGATAATGATGCTCTAAGGGAGTAAAATTGAGAGTATGCATATAGAACTCGTTCTAATATAAGAGTATGTTTGGAAATTGAGAAAATGTCTTCTGAAAATGAGTCATTTTTTAGAAAACGTTTTCTTTTGCGGTATTTGATTACATTCTGAAAAATTGTCTTGATGTGTTTGGTTCATTTTCTAGAAAATTTATAAAACTGTATAATTTTAATTTTAATTATTTTATTTTAAAATATAAATAATAATAATAATCATAGTTGTAGTAGGCGCTAGTCTAGCGGTACCTAGGCGGCGACTTATAAAAACAAAAAATTAATTCATATGTTTGGATGTATGTCATATATATATATNACCCTCAAAATCTCAAAAGACACTAGATTACCAGCTCAAAATCAAACATTAAAATTGAAATGGTAATATTTTAATGGTAATGGGAATCAAATATTTAGTAATGGTAATAAGTTTATAATGAGTTTAAATATAAAAAGTCACTTTTTTTAGTAAATAAGAATTAGAATTAAAATAATTAATTAATTAAAATAATATATATATATATATAGAGTTGTGTATATAGGATTGTATTCGTACTACGTAGTACATCCCCTCAATTTCTTGGTTATGTATGTTCTTTCTCCATTCTTATATGTTTGCCTGCACTTAGAAGATAATGCTCTTTAGTCAACTACTATGTAGTGTGATGACATTTCTATTATCCTTCCAAAATGGATGGTCAAAGGATCAAACCCCGGTAATGGGGGCATTGATTCTTTGGACTGAAAAAGTATAGAGCAAATACTACTTTGTACAGAATTATGAGTATTTCAATAATAATAATAATGTTCCTTAGTTTAGGTTCTATTTCCTTTATTTTGTGTTGATTTTTTGTTATACTTATTATTACTTAGCTTCTTGTTAATTTCTTAATGCTAGTCTCTAATTAGTAGTTATGACATACCATATGCCAATAACGACGACACATAGTGTGATTGCAATTTGCAAAGGGTTAGAAAAGATTACACAAGGGTTGGCTAACCTCCACAATGTTGCAAATTTTAGCTCATCTACATTATTTCAATTTGTAAAAAACTGCAAAAATAAGGCTCTATTTTTTTTTTTGTTTTTGTTTTTGTTTTGTTTTTAGTAAGGAAGGAAATCACATCCATTATATATAGCATGCGCAAATCACATAGAATAGATAAAATATACTAAGAAGACCCCTTATATCAGGTTCGACCGTAAAGATATTAGAAAGAATCAAACTTATAACTTTCAGGTATGAGAATCATATTCTTCCCATTCGACCACTCCTCTTAGAGCAACATGAGGCTCTGTTTTGTTTTACAATCCATGAAAAGGAGTACTGCAGGAATTGGTGAACAAACATCCTCGTTGTAGTAATAGATTTTTTAATGTTTGGTTGTTGAAATGAGAAAACTTGTCCCTATTCAGTGCTTAACTTGGGATTAATTGTTGCAATCAGGAGGCTAATGATTCTAACAACTCAAAGTGCATAATTCAACTTATATCCTTAAATTACACAAAAGAAAACATTTTAAAACTCTACATTATTGGGTAGATTTGGAAGTGGGGACTGCAATTCTACCATTATGCATGTGGACCATTCACTGTCTTAATCAAATCACCATTTTGTTGATTAAACCTCCTAAACAGATCTCCTTAATTTTATGTGGTTAATTGGAATTTTTGCTATATCTTATGATGCCATAATTCTAAAAATAATAAAGATGTGGTTGGTCTGATCTAGCCCCTCACCACAAGGCCGGTTCAGTTGTTATATATGGTGGGCTACGGTCCATATAGTGCTATGTGGACCATGTCCAATACAATTGTCAAATGAAACTGTAGTAGAGTTAAAATCATACTTTAGTGTTTTTTTAAAATGAAACTAGTGTGTGATGAAAAATGAAACTAAAAAAAAATTCATGTAATAACGTATAATGTCAAAAGAAACTGTAGTAGAATTAAAATGATACTTTAATGTTGCTATAATGAAACTATTGTGTGTGAAAAATGAAACTAAAAAACAAAACTCATAACATATATTGTTAAATGAACATAATGTGTAATTAAATTATACTTCAATGTTACTATATAATTGAACTAGTGTACGGTGTGTGAAAAATGAAACTAAAAAAATAAAACTCATGCAATAACGTATATTGTCAAATGAAATTGTAAGTATAATTAAAATGGTACTATAGTATATATTGTTATAATGAAACTAGTGTAATATGATGTATGGATAATCTTGGATGGTCATCTAGTGGATTGGATAAACATTGAGTTACCCCGCATACATAGGAGGATTGTCCGAACTGCGTAACCAATTTCTTGTGTCCGGGTTCTTTTATTTTTATGTTCGTTATTTTATTTAATTATCTATTATTAAATTAAATAATTATTCAGATGATTAATTATTGTTAAAATTAAGTAAAAATTCTTAGGATTAATCTTACCTTCAAGACTCACGATTCAATTTCAGACTATAGTTCAGACAATAATTTGGCAAGGGAAGTGCACACGATAATTTGCGAGGGAACGTGTTGTTGGCCAAGTCTTCCAACATAGTAGGTATCACTCTTTATTTCCATAAATGTTTAATAATACAAAATGGTAAAATATGGTATTGAAGAACTTTTTTAATATTTTTTTTTGATGAATGAGAATAAAAAGTAAAGGAAAAAAAGCACATGAGACATGATCATACCAACCAAACCATTAACAACAAACAATGTTAGGAGTACGTACTGTACTGTGACAGTTTTGGAGGAAGGTATAATATGATACTGTAGAATTTTCCATGCATGTTTTAAAGCTTTATCTACTTAACTTCAAGATTCTCACAGTCAAAAAATTTTATATAATAAACAACTCGTTTTGTTCACAATAATTTTTTTTTTTGCCAACAATTCTTTGAAAGTGTGAATTCTCAGGCTTGGTTAACCATTTGGATATTTTAGGTATTTCAATTCCTAGAGTTCTTTTTTTTTTTTCTTAGTTTTTCCTTTCTCCTCAACCAAATAATATATCCACTACCAAAGACCTTGTGGTCAAGCAGCATGAAGTGATTCTCCCAGGTGGGAGGTCATGGGTTCGAGCTTCAGTGGGGCAATGTTGACTCCCATTTATGAAGATTTCAATTTTCGTCAATAGTATTCAAAAAAAAAATAATATATCCACTGCATCAAGCTACATTTTATCAACTCACATCTTTTATCATAGAATATATAGGGGTAGGATCATGTGAGAATTAATAGCCTTATGAAAATATATGAACTAATTTCATCTAGTCATCTAAGATGATTAATAGTTGAAAATTAATTAAAGAAAAAAGTGTGGTGACATTTTCGTAATTATGATGGCGATACATTTTGAAACACTATAGTGCATTTGCGAATAATTGATAGTGCACTCATGATCTATAAATCTAAAATAGTGCACTCACGTGTGTGCACTATTAGTTATCTGAGGATGCATTATCAAGTGTTTTCAAATACACTATCATAATAATAGAAATGACGACACTGCATTTTTTATTCTATTTTTCATTATTCTCCAACCCTTAATTATCCAGTCCTTATATCGTGGACCGCAGTCCACAATGCATTGTGGACCGTGGTCCCAAAACGACGTCGTTTCAGTAAGTGGGAGACGGAGCCCGTAATTGATACTACAGTTCATCTCAAAAGATACTGCCTTACATTTGTTTTGATATTATCGAATGAAACTGTAGTTATATCGAAATGTAACTGTAGTTGTGTTGAAATGTAACTGTAGTGTATATGAACTGATACTGAATAACAGTTTCACATTTGTGTTTTATATTATCGAATGAAATTGTAGTTATATCGAAATGTAATTGTATTTTTGTTGAAATGTAACTGCAGTGTATATGAACTGATACTGAATAACAGTTTCACATTTGTGTTTTTATATTATCGAATGAAACTGTAGTTATATCAAAATGTAATTGAAGTTGTGTTGAAATGTAACTGCAGTTGTGTTGAAATGTAACTGAAGTTGTGTTGAAATATAACTGCAGTGTATATGAACTGAAAGTGAGTAGTGCGAATTCATCCGTCTGTTTTCATTAATCAAAACGACGTCGTTTTGATGCGCGGTCCACAATGCATTGTGGACCACGGTCCACGATATAATTTGCGTTAATTATCCTAAAAGGACATATGAGATTAGTCTAGGGACAAATATCTTTATCATTTAATTTGTATTATTTTTATCATTGCTCATTCAGCGTAATTGTAATTTTATGTCATATTCGATGCGTAGGATAAAATTTACCCTAAGATATTGACAAAAGTGGCTAATTTTCAAGTCGGGCCCAACACTTTCTGTCAAACACATTTCATAATTTATATGAAAGTTTATATTTGAGACAATTTTATTTCCATCTCTCAAATATAGTATAATTAAATAAACATTTCTTTTCAAAAAAAAAAACATATAATAATAATTAATGACCTTGTGCTCTAGTGGCACAAAATGACTCTTCTAAATGGGAGGTCATGAGTTTGAGTCTCAGTAGGGGTAATATTGACTTTTTGTGCTATTTGTGCTTCAATGATCAAGAGAATTTGTCATGAACAAATTAAAACTTATAACTAAATAAAAAATTTATAATTAGTAAAGAATATACAATTTTATTTTCTTATACTTACATAATAGCCAACAACACATTTTAATAACACCCAACAACATCACAAATGCGTAATGCTATGCTAAAAGTTTAGTAGCAAATGCATAGCAATTAGCATTTCGGCGCTAATTACTTGCGTAGCAATTAGCACCAAATTAATATGATAAGATAATGGACGTCGACGTTGCTCCAAATAAGATTTGACCAGAAATCTATTAGATGCGAAAGCTAATGAATTGAAGTATGCAATATAATATATATATATATATATATATATGCTTAGTCTTAGGCTCCTGTCTATTAAGTTCCCTAGGTGAAAAATAGAATAGATTGGAAGTCATAGATCTGTTTTAATCCAACGCACAAGATTAACCAATTCTAAAATAAAATAACGCAAAGGAAAGGGCTAATATGTAAATCCCCTAACTTCCTAAGACATAATTTGCTAACTAACTCCACGATATTCTTTCCTATTGATCAAATCAATTAGATCTCCTTCATTTGCATAATCAATTGCAAAATCTATTAGATCAACATAATGGAGGAAGGTAAGCTCAATTGCAAATTATTCTATTTTGTTTTTGGACTATTTTCAATTTTAATTCATTCGTAGACATGAAATCACCATTGTTTTCATGCATTCCTGCACATTATATTCTTTGCACCTAATTCAACAAAATTGTGCGATACACGATAATATATATGCACTTGAAAGTGCTGGAAGTAGAAGAATAATGTGCACTAGAAAATACAACCTTGCGTATATAGTCTAAAGGAACAACGATGTGCACTAAAAAAACAAAAATAAGCTCTGTAAGACATAAAAATATGCACTGGAAGTCAGAGTGCAAACAATATGCACTCTATGGAGTTTTATTTGATTAGCCATAAAACATGCACTAGAAGTGATGATACAATTGTGCACTGGAAACATAAAATTGAATGTTTAGGTGGTTAACAATGTGGATTCAAAGTCTAAATAATGTGCAGTATAAGCCTGAACAATGTGCACTGTAAGAATGAAAAATGTGCTCTATGAATCAAAAAAATGCATTGTAACATTTTGAAGAGATTATTGACAGTTTTTCTTTTGCACTTACATGATATTTTATAAGGCCAAATAATGTGCACTATAAAGGCAAAGAATGTGCTCTGTAAGGCTAAACAATGTTATGTTTGTATATTACATGCCAAAAATTGTATAGTAAACATATTCTGTGAAGTTTTATTTAATAAAAATGTGCTCTGTAAGGCACAACAATGTGCACTTGGGTTAAACAAAGTGCACTAATAAACCAAACAATGTGATCTGTACGTGTTAGATATATTAGGAGTATTTGTAGTTATGATTTAGTCTAACCTATTAGTAGCCTATTGTATAGGACCTGACTCTAATTGTATTATTGGTATAGTGCTCAATGCAATCTCATTCATTCAATTCAAACATTCATTTGGTATCAGATTACGATAGGACTCTATCCTCTCTCTCCTCATGGCTAATCCCGCATCTGATCGCAAAATTACTTCCACCACCGTCGCTCCTCCTCCGGCTGCCACCCCAACTACCTCAACTCAGCCCACCACTTCGTGTCGATCAAATTGACGACACGCAATTACTTATTTTGGCGAACCCAAATCATTCCCTTCCTACGTGGCCAAGGTCTAATTGGCTACGTCAGGACACATTGCTGCCACCGGCGACGCACAGGAGGCGACGACTCCCATCCCTCCTAATCCGGCATACTCCGCATGGATCCAGCAAGACCAGAGCATCCTCTCCCTCCTCATCTCCTCTCTCTCGGAGGAGGTTATGTACTTGGACGTTGGTTGCACCTATGCCCGGGAGGTCTGGGTTTCTATCGAGACGGCGCTTGGCTCCACCACCCAGGCTCGATGCCTCAATCTGCTCAATCGTTTCCAAGAACTCCGGAAAGGCCACATGACGCCAGTGGAATTTCTTGGCAAAGCCCAATTGCTCGTGGAAGATCTTGCGCTCGCTCGATGAGCAGAACCTGTACGTCTTCTGCGGTCTCTGGCCAGAGGATCGATCAATGGCGGCTTCGCTTGCTATTACAGGTACACCCGTAACACTTCTGCTGTTAGAAAAATATACATGCGCAGCGGAAGCATCAAATCACTTTTTCAATGATTCTATGTAAACGAGGGAGTTAGTAAGGTTTACCCTTGAAGCGTGCTTTGGCAGAATCAAAACCGTCCAATCGTCCGGCCTCTAGTCTGTCCACCGGTCGGGCACGCGAGAACTCCCAGAGATTTCTACGTGAAACTCTTTTCAAACTAATCTCTGTATTGTTATTCTATCATCTCTTAAGAAATTGGGCAAGGCAATATATATAGCCTGGTTTGGGCCCAAAGGTGCTAGCCTTTAAAAGCCCAAAACTACCCAATATTAAATTAATCCATTAATCAATTATTAATGTATTAATTCAATATCGATAACTCTTTATCGATTTCTTTTAAAGTTCTCAGCATTACCACGAACCATTAAGGTGTGACTTTCTAGGTTCATAGTCAAACTAGCAACGATTATTATTTAATAACTCATTATTAAATAATTCGTAAGTCATGAGTGACACCTAGCAGTATGTCATGACTACCTAGTTGACAATGAATATATTTTAATATATTATAATGAACCTTTCCGTTACAAATATCATGCAACAGTCCTTCCACACAACATTTGTTCCGAACCAGATAAAGGTCATGGTCAAACTTGGTCAAACCCATAAACCCGGTCAATATGTCTATTCAATATTCTTAACCTGAAGTCCAACTTCATTATACTCTGGCCAGAGATTCTCGTTGTATGATTATTGAATAGACTGGAACATCCTTGTTACCTCAAGGCGGTGGATCCTCTATTGAACGCACACATGTCACCGTACAACACTGAACTAGGCCACCAAGTACACTTATAGTCCCATAAGGAACAAAAAGACGCATACTGGCAAAAACTAGTCCACCATATGTACGAGACAACCATGTCGTCTCAAGTCAAAGGATTATTGCATACTTGTAACATACAACATACCGATGACACGTAGGTAAACACCATGCGATACGTTGTAGTCAGTCAATGTTCAATGACTTGTTCTCTAACAATCATCCACATGTCCACTCTCTGTATCTCATACAGAATGGCATGAGACTCACCATAAGAAGGACAATGTGCCAGTCTTATCGGAATTCTAATGCCCAATTAGAATTCCTATGACTAGGAACATTTTTACAATACTTCATTTATTAATTCTTCGTCACTCATATTCTTAACACTTAAGAATGAAGAATTAAGAAGATTGTATGGGATAATATCAAATATTAACTAAGCCTTAATAAAATAAATAAATAAATTATTTATTATATTTATTTAATAAGAAATTAATGCCCAAAACAATAAATGTTGGCTCCTAGGGCATACATGTCTAACATCTGCAACTGGCGGACTATTTGCAGGTGCATGAGTTTATTTACTTCGATGATAGTCTAAAGGGTGGATCTCCGACTGGATCTCTGTTGCCGATGGTCGCAAATCGCGAGTGTCGCCATCGTGGTGATGGAGGCAGGCACAACAGTGGTGGTGGACGTCAGCGAGAAGGCGGTGGGGAGGGGGGATTGGCCTTGCATCCCTGCTACTAGTTGGGCCAGCTCCGTCGCCGCCTACTGAATGACTTGCGTCGTCGCTTGGAGGTCCATGGCCTGGACGGGTTGAATGACTTGAGGGTTCGCTTGAAGGGACACGCGGCCTCCATCACGATTGTTGTTGAGCTGGCTACGAAGATCACCCTCGCGGCGATTTTCCACACGGTTACTGTTGAGCTGTTCTCGAAGATCACCCGAGGCGTTGCCATTGTTCACATGACGGGAACCATGTGAGCTGCTAAATTTGATCGTGCAATCTTTTAGTGATAAGCTAATTTTTTAATCTGTAAAGCTTTGCCTGAGATTTGATCTCAGCTCTCAACAAGAGCACCAATGACGTTAAAAATGGTTACCGGATAATATTAGGAAAGGTAAGTATAATAGTTTCAATACAATAGTATGTGTGTCCCCTCCCCTACAACAGGGTTCCCTATTTATACCTATCAGTGCAACGACTCTTATGTGAATGTTACGGACACTCTTATGTCGTTATACCAACTATACTAAGTGTGGGTAATAACGACAAGGAGCGTTGGAGTAATTTCTCTTCAATATGTCGCTTGTGTAACGGGTGGCCGTTTGACTTCATGTGTCCGCTTGTCTGCATGTAGTTCCGGATTGGGTGCTTGCTTGTGGTTCGGGTCGGGTGCTTACCCAATTACACTGTTACGAAGGTTTTACATGTTTGACTTATAAAGAAGTATTTGACACAAATTAAAGTTCAATTTTGTTAATAAATATTATCTTACTTTGTTAAACAAAATGGAAAGAAGGAAATAGATCGTCTAAATCCAATGGGTAGGACTAGTGCCAATTTCATGATGAGGTGGTTAGTAAACGCTTACTAAAAACGTTGGTCAAGTCTATATATTTAAAAAAAAAGGGTCACACTTGTGTGAGACCGTCTCACGGATCCTTATTCGTGAGACGAGTAGGGTCGGGTCAAAGCACCATGCAAATGTTATACTTATATGTGCAAATCTCATACTTATATGCTCAAATATAACACTAATCAAAAATACAATTTTTGTTACTTATAAGAGAAAAAGTAATACATTTTTCATAATAAGTAATGTTGACAAGTGCCTCTCACTTATAAGGGCAAATATAATACTTTTGAGGAAAAATGTAATACTTTTAAATCGAAATGTAAAAGTATTGTATTTTCCCTTAAAAGTATTAGATTTACCCTAATAAGTAACAAAAATGTTATTCCTGATTAGTATTACATTTGAGCATATAAGTATGACATTTGTGCATATAAGTGTTACATCTGCATTGTGACCCGACCCGACCCGTCTCATGGTGAGACGGTCGCACACAAGTTTTTGCCTTAAAAAAAATACTGATGGATAGAAACAAACATTTTTATAACAACTATATCGAAACTTATAAATAAAAGTGAAATTATCACAACTTTATTTTTTATACTTACATAATATATAATTAGTAGAATAAATTTGTACTCAACAAAGATTGACTTTTAACAAAGCTGAATGGGGATTATGGACAAATCCACCCCACTCAAGCACAAAAGTAATGATTGATGCATGAAAATCTTATGCATCAAGAGATATAAGAAGGTAAGTACGTTCAGTAATGCACGATGAGTGGTTTTTAACCAAATTTTATGGGTAATATAGACAAATATGCCCACATACTCAAATATAAACACGACAATTCATAAAACTCTTGAATATCGATCAAGATATCATACGGGTAAAGAATATGCATCAATACAACATAATCAACCATTCAAAAAAAAAAACATAAACATGTAACATAAATTCGAATTACAAATGCCATGTTTGGTAACATAGCTGACAAGTCAATTTTGACTGGTTTGATTCAGTTTGGTTGGTCAAGAGACTACATACTTTAAGTATTTGGTAAAATGGTTTATTGCATTAGTTTATTGGGCAATAAGTCAAAATCTGAAAAGCTAAGAAAAGTAGATCGAGGTTTTGGTTAGTTAATTGGTCTTAATTATGAAATGACCATTTTATCCTTGTTATCCATAACATTTATATCTCTCTTATTGTTGTTCATCTGCATTGCCCTTTTTTCTATATGTTTATATAACAACAATAATAATGTTTTTCTTTCTTTTTGATTTCACACGTCCTTGTAATAATAATAATAATAATAATAATAATAATAATAATAATAATAATAATAAAAAATAAATAAATAAATAAATAACTGCAAATTATAGCTAACTATCATGTAGTATGATGACATCCCGATTACCATTTCAAATGAGTGGCGGGTTCCCTTTTTTGGACTGAAAATGATATACAACTAATTTACCAAACACTAGTGTATCTTCTCCGAATTCTTAGTCCGAGTTGATCCATGGCCAACACACATTTGAGTGTAATCATATGATGTATAGATGAAATTGACAGCTTAATTAGCCTAAAATTGGGAAACAGCAGCACAAGGCCCCTCCCATTGTATTCCCAGAAATTTATGTGTGTTTTAGCATTGCCACAGAGAGAGAGAGAGAGAGAGAGAAAGTAAATAAGAACAAAAAACATCACTAAAACAAGCAACATGACTAGTGTAGTGTGTATGGAGAGAGATATTAATATACAATATTATCACTAAGCATTATTAGCAGTAGTGATGATGGTGATGGTACGTAGTGACACCACTGCTGTCTATCTATACACCATTATTATTATATGTTTATTCTTAGCGTCAAAATGTTTAATTTTCTAGTGCCACAGCTGTAATATAATATATTAATGCTAGCCTGGCTTATGAAACACTTAACGTTGTTTTTTTCCTCACCGGAACCTAGCTAATCGCTATGCTCTACTCTACTATTATACTCCGTATATGTATACCTGTATATTTGGTTCACCGAATATAAATTTTCAAAGATTAGGAATGTTATTTCATAGGGGATGGAATATATAGGGAATAAAATATAAATTGTTTTTCATTGTTTGGTTCACTAAAGGATTAGACTTCAGAAATTATATTATAGTGTTTGATTGATTGAAAGAATAAAAACCAAATAAGTGTTTAAATGACATAAATACCCTTCATACAAAAGGTTTTATATGTGAGAGAGGGGGGGAGTTTTTCACGCGCATTGCGTGAATGAGATAATGCACAATCCTATATACCAACTATTTTTATTGTCAAGATCGATGCTCATTTTGTCTTTAATCCAAAGAGGTTGATTGTAGAAAATGAATGAATTATAAATTTATATTAGTTCTAATATATTTAAAGAATGCACAATAAGTATTTTACATACAAGATTATGAATGTGGTAGCTATTTTTCAAATTTCTTCCTTTTTTATGAATTTGAAAGGTTGATTCTAACAATGTTATAGTCTCAGCATCATTTCAATGTATCAAGTTTGTCACAATGTTCTATTGCCTTACAGTGACATTTTTAATAATGAGTTTTAAATCAATTTATTGGGTTATTTGAATGTCTTCTTTGTTAACAAATCATCCCTAAGTAGTTAATATGATTGGTTTCAAATTGCTTTTTTTAATTGTTTCCAATGTTATTAACATAATATTGGGTAAATAAATATATAACATTATTTTTTAGTATAACTTTGATATTTAATTACAATATAGTGTGAAAATAAATGAATAATGTAGTAAATATAATTAATTAATAAATTTGAAGGTAATGAATATTTGTATTGTAGAAAATATAAACAATATAACTAATGAAATTATATCTCTTTTTAAATTTTTTAATAATGAATTTTTTTTGAATAAATGCATTGTAGACATCGAATTATAAATTAAAGAATTGCATATGTATTTTTTTTGTAACTACTAATTTATTTTAATTTAATAAGAGTAATAAAGTGGAGTACATACTTTTGAATAATATGTTATAACATATTCATAGTATATGTTCAACAATTATGACAACTTTGATTGGGATGAGGTTCGAACCTAATACCATACTTATAGAAATTAATGGGCAAGTTAAAAGTTAACGGAATATTAACGGAAAAGATAAAAAAGTTTTAACGAAAAATTTAACAGATAATCATATAATTAAGAATAAATTAGGAAATCTCAAGAAAAAATATAAATCTAAACAATCTGAATCATCCATTTGATTTAATAATCTGACCGTCATTTTTTCTACCCATTATATGCTTAACTTTCTTTGGCTCTTATTAGTATAGATTATTATTATTATTATTATTATTATTATTATTATTATTATTATTACACATTTATATTAAAAATAGTTATTAATTAAGGACAATTCATATATAAACAAAGATATGTGTGTATGTATGCAAAATAATAATAATAATAATAATAATAATAATAATAATAATAATAATAATAATAATAATAATAATATAATGTATTATATAAATGTATATATTTAATTAATTATATTTTTTATCTATAAATTATATATATATATATATATA
>CM008331.1:5900392-5917025 GCA_002525835.2 Ipomoea batatas
TAATAATAATAATAATAATAATAATAAAAGGTTAAGACAGCCCATCAAAATTAATGGAGCGGGCTAGGCCTTAGTCCAAACCATGAAAATGCGGGTTATTACTAAAGAGTAATGCTATTTTTTCCCACAATTGCATTAAGCAATTTTTTTTTATGAAAACTATTTCATGGACTATACCACATATTTACGTAAACTATAAATAAAAAATATATTTTTAATATACTAAAAATATACGTCTTATTTATATATATATATATAAAGTACATTATTTGAAAATACATGATTTAAAAAAAAAAATATATATATATATATATATATAAAATGATAAATGTATAATATATATTCAGTACACAAATAAAATACTTTTAATCATGGTTGAAAAAATCGCTAGGCGCTCGGGGAGCGCCTAGCGCCTAGGATGCCTGCCGGGGACTAATTGGCGCCTAGGCGGCTGTGTATTTTTTATTTTATTTTTTATTTTTTAAAAATTTGTTTAAGTATTTTTTATTTTTTAAAGACTAATAATTATAAATTATATAATACTTTAATAGTTAATACTAAAATATTAAATATTAACCTAAAAAATATCTAAAGTTTGTACAATTTAAAATTATTTCGCTCAAAACAACGTTGTTTTGAGTGAAATAACCCATTAAAAAAAAGAACAATAGTTAATCGATCGACTAGAAGGCCTAGTCGGTGGTTTGGCGGCCTAGGCGGAGCTTAGGCGGCCTAGGCAGTCGCCTAGCCGCCTAGACCACCATTTAATGTGATACGCTAGGCGATCGACCAGCGCCTAGCGCCTAGGCGGGATTTTTACAACACTGCTTTTAATATATTAAAAATGTATATTGTATTCAAAGTATACACAACTATGTAAAGTATATTAAAAATGTATATTATATTCATGGTGTACACAACTATGTAGACAATGATCCCCACAATAATTTGCCTCTCTATTTCCCTGGTTGGAGGAAAGTCTTAGACAGTGAAAAATGTGAGGAAAAAAAAACCATTTTCCATTACTAAAAGTGATGCAAATAAAGTCAATTTATTTTACTTAAAAGTCAATATATCATGTGTGCTCATAGCAACTAAACTTGGATAAAGCTTCAAAGAAGAGTTGATGAAAGGATTTGCAGATTGAGATGGAACTGGAAACTCCCTTGAAAGGCAAAATGCAAGAAACAGAACAGGGCATCAAGTTACAGAAATGCTGATACAATCAACACAAATTTTCATTAAATCCACAATCCAATTGCAAACTGTCAAGGTGTCTGTCATCATTTTAATAATTTAATCTAGGATGATGCAAGACAGAAAAGTAAGAAGAAAAAATCACCCAAAAAAAAAAAGAAAAAGAAAAGAAGAATATGAGGATAGATTAGCAAAAGCTATTCCTCTTTTCATTCCTCGGCATCATCATTATTGACCTTGATCTCCAAGAGACGCTCAACGGGTTGTCTGCAAATAGGACACCGATTTGTTTGGTACCTCAAAAGTTTTGCACAACCACTACACATACACTGCATCAAGAAAAGGAACAGTCTAGTATAAGTGGTGTACTCAGTAGTTCAGTATATGCAGAATCAGCCACTATAAACTTTAGTGTAGCAGATTAAAAGATTCAGAAAGCATACCATGTGCCGACAGGGAAGGACAGTAGTGTCTCGAGGTTCAGAAAGGCATATGACGCAGTCCTTCCCAGGATCGTTTCCATCAACATCACCTTCGATTGAATTTCCAATCCCATATATCTCCTGCAGTTCATACCTCATACCATTGACCCATAAAATTTGCTTGACCACCCTAATGTGATATTTCCCTTTCTCCTTCTCAAACACCGCTTGTGTTATCTGGGAATTCATGGACCCAGACACAGCGTTTCCATCAACTGATTCATTTTGGGTATCTACGGATGCCTCTGCCTTGATGGCCAGGGGATACACATCTGTCTCACCCTCAGACAATTCTGCTTCCTCAAATGCTGAAAGGTCAATGCCGGTCCCAGGGGGCTGTCTGAACTTCTGAGCTAAACCTTTTTGGAAATGAACTGTCACAGGAGGGAGCACACTTTCCTTCATAGGAGTCAAACAACAGTCTTCACCTTCTTTTGCAAAGAATATGACTGTCATGCTGCACACACGTAAACAAAGACCCAACAGTCTGTAAATAACTAATTGATTGGCAAATGATAATAACACTCTGTATACTTGTAGAAAAGAGTTGATGACAGGTGGGGTTCTCCGAGTACAGTGATTTTGCCATGTTTAGTCCTAAACTTTCAAGTCAACTTTCAAATTTTAACCAGTCGTAGTCCTTTTGAAGGGACCACAGTTGGTTAAAAGTTGAAGGAGTATGAATGATTAACTTGAAAGTTGAAGGACCATTGGTGGTTAACTTGAAAGTTTAGGACTAAGTATGGCGGTGCCACTATGCTGGTATTAACTCTTCTAGAAAATTTAGAATGAAGGGAAAAAACTATTTTAAATAATAAGAGGCTAAGCAACCTGATGGCACTATTCAACACAATCTGACAAAAGCAAATTTTACCATTTCCATCCTATCACCAAAAACAAAGCATTGTTCAGTTTCAGGTAAGCTGCAAAATAAGCATCTGTGGCCATATTGGTGCAGCAACCTTGGAGATTACTTTCAGGATTTTTTAAGTAGATACCACACTAGAACTGCTTCCCAACAACATTAAAAATCTGGCTTCATGAAGTATGCAGACTAATGAATAAGGAAAGGTGCTACAAGCCCACATGGGCAGCTCAACTAGTCACAGACCAAGAATCGAGTCTCACCGACAGCAGTGAGAGAGCAACCTCTCAAAATGAGGGGCTTCTTGTGCACAATGACTAAAAGTCTAGCATCTGTTGATCAGTTAGACTAAAAGTCACCATGATTTACCACAAAGAAAGGTGCTACATGAAAAAGCTAATAAATTTTGACTCTTTAAAACACAATAATGACATTAAGGCAAAGCAAGCTAAACCCTCAGACCAGGAATTCCCTAATAAGATAAAAACTTTGAAAAAGAATGAAGCTTCAGAACAGGTGATGTGTAATTCAAATGAAAGTTGAGTTTGAGATGAAGGTGTATGTATAATTGTATACCTTCCTGCAGCTGTGGCGTCGAAAGTGAAAGCCACAAGGGACTTTCCAGGATTCGCATTATCGGGCTCGAGCCTCAGCGTCTCCTTCTTGAGATTAACATCGTTCCGTATAGTCACCGCCTTTTGGTGCTCCACGTATGGGGCGGGCTGGGGAATCATGGGCCGGCACGGATACCGCCCGCTAATCCAATCCGCATGGGACGGGTCCAAGCGGTGTGGGTGATCAAAGGGAGCCGACATCGGTAACGGCCGAGAAGGAGGCGGCGGCGGCGGATAGTAGGGCGGGTACTGATAATACGGCGGCGGGTTAGGGTTGGGGTATTGGGAAGGGTATGGCGTCGCAGCTGCAAACACGTACTGGTTGGCGCTGATCTCAGGCTGCGGCTGCTGCTGCGGCGGCGGATGCCTCCTCCGACTGCTATTGCTTCTTCGCCGCCCGTTCACTCCACTGCTTCCGACGTTACCCATCTCACAAGCTTCCTTTTTTCTCCACAACCAAATCTATCATCAAAATTCCAAGAAAAGCAAAAGCCAAACTAGTATTTCTCTGGAATACAGAGCCGGGAGTCACAGAATTCCTGCTTTTTACCCGATCCGAAAGGAAACGAGATGTTATAGCTCAAGATAGGAACATTTCTGGGTTAGGTTCTGAGAGAGAGAAAATTGAGGGTAGGTTCACATCCAATTATTGATTGTGGTAGAGAAAGATGATGGAACAAGAAAGTTACGGTGAAGAAGAAGAAGAAGTAGAAGAAGAATGGGGGTTGCGTAAAGTTGCATACAGAACGAACACCATTAATGAATCGAGGGAAAAATTGGGTACGGCTGAGATGAGCTGCTTTGCTTTTGCAGTTCATTTCGTCCACTGTATGGACGGACTATCCAGTATCCACATACACTTGATTCGCGTGAATCATTGGTTTTTTTTAGGGGTTCTATACTTCTATGTATTTCCAAATTTTAATTGCTTAGATCATCCTTATCATGTGGAATTTTTTCGCCGTTTTTTTAAATGTGATTAGAAAAGATAATATGGGATGAAAAAAAAACAAAAAAAACAAAAACAACATCTAACATTTAAAAAAAAAAAACAAACAAAAAAGTTATGTAAAAGTCAGAGTGGCCGATAGCTGGCGACCACTGTGACTCGCCTAGCAAGCACGCGCTTGCTTGAGACGCGAAGTGCGCCTCACTTGTGCACTTCCGTCCCGTTTTTTTTTAATAAGAATTCTGCAAAGTTTTTGCAGGAGTAAGAAATGCATTAAAAATGACCCTCACATCAGTGGAAGTTCAAACCATGGTTTTTTCTACCTGACATTATCCTCCAAAAAACTTTCATAGTTAATTTTACTCCCTTGGTGGGCATTTCGGGATTCAGTTCAATTTTTTTTTCAGTTTCAATTTTGGTTTCGCTATTTCAATATTACAAAATGATATCATTCGGTTTAACATTATAATTCGGTTCGATTTCGATTCAGTTTGAAAAAGTTCGATTCGATTTAAGAAGCTCAATTTTTAACATTTCTTAATTTTCAAAACACACTACTAAACAATACATATTCTCATAATCTAAATCCAAAGTCTAAACATTATATAACAAAATAGCAATCCAAAGTTCTAACAAACTACTAAGTACTAATTACCAAACATTAGTTGGCTTTTTTGTCCAATCGACTCTTCACTTGGCTCACTTGGAATGTTTTGTTGACAAGAAGAAGAATCATCCATCTGTATAGTTAATATTTGGAGAACAAGTGTCAAATACTGTATAGTTAATTTTTGAACACAATCCGTCATTGTTTGGCAAAATATATTTTTAGTGCACTGGAAATAATATTCCTGAAAATATATATTCTGAAATCAAAATTAGAATGATGTTGAAGCACATTAATTCATAGAAACTTCAAACAACCATAATAAGGTTAAAATACAAAATACAAAATACATTTTAAATTACAATAAAAGGTTTTTGATAGATTACATGATAGTTAGGGTCGGAGCCAAAAATATACTTTGAGTGGTGAAAATGTGAAAAATATTTATGATAAAATATGAAACATAATCAATTAGATAAAATAATTTGAATAACACTATATTCATAAATACTTTTTAATTTTAATTTCTTTTAGTTGAAGCATTTAATTTGTTAAATAAATGATTCATAAATAGTAGACTAAAAAAATATTTAATTTATCTTGTGAATGAATGAAAGAGATAAAATAGGAATAAGTGTTGCCAATGAAATTTAAACCTACCACTTATCCTTTCTAACATCAAGTTTGGAGTTCAACCAACTAAGCTATTATTAACAATTTAAACATAAATATAGGTTTTATATACACTTTAATGCTATATATGTTTATATATATATACATGAACATATATAAAGGGGTGAGGTGGGGGTGTATAAATTGGCTCTGTCTCTGACGCCACACTGCCCCACACTAGCTCCGTCTCTAACGCCACCGTTTTTTTTAAAGTTGGCCATAATTATAAATTAAAAATGCTACTGCTTTGTTTTAAAAAAAAAAATTGATTTGATCTGTCAGATTTTTATAGATGTAAAGTTGAGATTAGTTTTTAGTTTTTTCCTAGGGGTGTATTCTCATGGGATCCTAAACTGATATATATATATATTCAAAAAAATCAAGGTTTAAAGATTTTATTTTGGAAAGATTTTTAAATTTTATGATTTTCTTCCTAATTGAGGTTAATACGGAGTATTAAATAATATAATTACAAACTCAACAAATTGGTATTGTAGTATAATGATTAGAATTTTAAATTAGAAGTTAATTCTATTTTTTTTCCTTAATTTATAGGTGACAATTCACTTTTATTTTTTTTATTAGAACATACTTATTTGATCCTAGTATTATTGTGGCATGGTGATTATTAGTATTCTTTCAACAAAATCATTGAAACGTCGTTAAATACAAAGATATTTTGATTTTTTGTATACAAAGTATGTTGACCCGCTATATATTTTATGTTTATTTTTTGAAAAAAAAAATCCATAATTAAAGATAAAAATACCTTTATATTTAATAATATTTAAACTATTTTTGTTGATAAAGGACCAAAAATGGTCATGCCACAATAATATTAGGATCAAAAGTAAATGTTCTGATAAAAAAAATAGTTAAAGTGATTATAGGACCAAAAATGAAATTAACTATTTAAATTATTATTTAAATAATTGAGCATTGTTGCGATGATAACTTAGACAAAGCATAGGAAAAGACTTTGACATGACAAAAATTACCATATAGGAAAAAACTCAAACTAACCTCTAAAGTATTTGGATAATTACTTATTGAAAATTATTTTTTCTTCAAGAATTGAGTTCGAGGAATAAATAAAATCTCTCATCTCTTGAAATTTATGTCAAATTGGTAGGTATATGTATTATGTATATGCCACAATCAAGTTCATTTTTTTCTAGTAGGGAGCAATTCACTAAAATAAAATAAATTCGAGTCAAACCAATTCATTCCTTACATTTTACCCTAGATTTATTAGAGAAATCCATTTTATTTATTATTCAATACTGGGCGACGTGTCTACTGCATGTACTTAATGCATATATATGTACATATTATAGATGTACATTATAGATATTTTATCGACATAACAGTCGTCGAACAAATCCTGCCACTTCTCGCCGCCGAACAGATTGAACCTCTCCTCGCCGCCAACACCGCCAGACAGATCTAGCCACTCCTTGCTGGTCTCCTCTGCTCGCCGCCAACACCGAACAGATTATTTGCAGATGACGGAGGAGGTGGAGAAGGAGAACCGCTGCCGAACAGATCCTACATCTTCTCGCCGCCGAACAGATCCAGTCTCTCCTCGCTGCCAACACCGCCGGACTGATCCACAACGCTGGATTAGTTTTTTGTTTTTAGCCTAGGTTTGCATCGCTTGGCCGGAGAAGAAGAAGAATTCGCCGGAGAAGAAGAGGAGTTCGCCGGAGAAGAAGAAAAGAAATGTGAAATGACTAAAATACCCTCGTTATTTTTATTTTAAAATTTTCCGGCGAAATTTGGCTGATAAGTTGGCCGGAGTGACCAAAATTGATACAAATTGAAAAGTCATGGTATGCAATTGACACTTTTGAAAATCGTGGATAGAAATTAAAAGGACCCCTATAGTCAGTGGACCAAAATGGCAATTTGCTCCAAAGCAAATGTGCTCATAAGTTTTATATAGCTTAACATTTTCTTTGCTTTTGAAATAGGAAATAACACGTGAAAAGGCCAAGCGCAAACGACAGTCTTCAATTCATGCATGAGATTCTACACCATTTTCAACCCAATAAAACATCAATTACTTCTTGGATACATGAATTGTTTTTTATAATTGTGTAATAGTGTTTAATACGGTGCGTGTACACGTGTTTTTAGACAATAAAAAATTTAATGGCTTGTTTAAATTAGTACATAGTGATGCTATTTAAGTTGTTATGTGATGAATGAATATTTGACATTGTTTAAGATATGTGATGACACCCATGTTATATTACTGATACATGGGTGCTTTGGCTTGATTGTGCTTTGGCTTGTGCAAAAGTACATGCTTTTTGGTTGTAATGAAAAAATTGCAGATTTTCAGGATACAATCTTATTCTCAACTAGCACACTCAGCACAAGTTCATAGAAATAAATACTAATTAATAGCTGAATGCATTTTCCTTTTTTTTTTTTTTTTAATCTTAGTATTTCATTAGAATAAGTAATATTACTTAGTGTTTACAATTATACTAGTGTTTTACCCGTGATATGCACGATTTTGTTTTTGTTATTATGAATTTAAATAAAAAGATTTAAAAAATATAAATATATTAAAATCTACAATATAATAATATAGTTGAATTTTCATATATTTGGTCAAGTATCTATTATCATAGCATACAAAATTAAAATTTTGTATGATTAATATAATCTCTAATCATGTACATATTTATATAAATTTATAGAGAAAAATTTACATAATTAAATTGAATTATTCATAATCTTATTTCATATATACTATAATTCTAACAATATGAATAATAACTAAGAAAATTATACTTAGAAATTAAAAAAATGTAAATTTTAAATTTTGTATATGTGATTTTAAACTCTAATCAGACGCATTTTCTTGTATGATTGTGTAATACAGTGTATATACAAATAATATTTATTAATATGTATATATGCAAATTCTATAATATAATTTATGTAATTATAATTTATATTGATATATTATAATTAAATTTAGAAATTAAAAAATAACATTTTAATTTTGTATGATTAATATAATGCATATGTATGTATGCATTTTTTAAAATATAAATATTTATGAATACACATTTTGGTAATTTAATAATTTTATTTTTAAATATATTTTTTATTTTATTAATTATAAAATTACATTTACAAATTAAAAGAATTTAATTTTTTAACTTTATATGGATTAATGTAGTCCCTAACTATATTACATATTTAGACAAATTTTAAATTTTTTTTAAATTTTTAATTAAGAGTATGAGTTTATACATATTTTAAAATAATTTTTTAATTTAATAAGTAACCATTGTAGTAATTAACGTGTATAATTATGCTAGTAATGACAATTTTATAAAAAAAATGTGTATATATTTTCATATTGTACAAATAACAAAATACTATAAATATAATATATGTCTACATAAATGGATAAAAAGAGAAATTGATAATTTTTTTTATTATATAGATATTGATAAATATTATACAATTTTTTTCCTTGCATGAAAAAACATTCTTATTTAAAAATTTTACATTGATATCTAAGTTTTGTTTCAAATTCTACTTTGGTGATACCCATTACCTTTACCATATATGTATTTGATACCCATACCGATTCTGATTCCCATGTGCGAACCAAACAAACTCTGAGTGTAATGTGTGGCTTGGTGGTTGAGAGCTTCTTATATTTGTAAAAGGTCAAGGTTTTGAATATAAATTTTA
The DNA here is from genome assembly GCA_002525835.2 of Ipomoea batatas. Lineage (NCBI taxonomy): Eukaryota > Viridiplantae > Streptophyta > Magnoliopsida > Solanales > Convolvulaceae > Ipomoea > Ipomoea batatas. The sequence goes on from CM008331.1 coordinate 5,909,502, forward strand.
CTTGTGAACTATATGTTAAATAATTATAATTATATTAGTTTATGTCACTTCACAAAATTTGACATGGCAATGTCATTGTTATGTGGACAAACTTAATAGAAAAAATACACGAGAGTACTCTAGTATTGTTGTAAAAATTATCAATTTGATGATTGCATTGCATAATACGTATAAACTCATGGAAAAAATAAACGGGAGTGTGAGTGCTCTAGTATAAACCCATCAATAATATCGATAACCAAAACAGGTGTAAAATTTAAAATGAAATTAACAACTTTCATGGTAGGAGGACTTTAAATAGCTACGGTGCATACTTAATTAACTTTGTTTTCATTTGGTAAATCTAAGAGGTGTTTCGGCCTTTCGGGTCTTTCTCCGCCCGTTTAATGGAATCCCAGCTAGTTCCGGGAGTTGACCCAATCGAACCTGAATTTTTCGGAAATTCTTCCCACAAAGAGAACTCACTTGCCACTTGAACTACTCATTGGATTATTTAATTAACTTTGTCAAAATCAAATGTTTACCACTATGTCAAAAATTATAGTTAGTAGCTAGTAACAAATGTGTAACTTTATTTCACTATACTTACATAGCAGTGGACGAAATTGCATTAAAAAGAAACATGATTATTATTATTATTATTATTTTTGTAGTGAAGAAAAATTCTCATATTTTCTAAGAGTATATCTTGTGAATGAAAAGTCTTAAGATTTGTTTTTGATGGTAGGGTAGGAGTTCGATTTTTGTCTCAAACATTGAAGATTTGAATTTGGGTTGAGCTCCTTGTGCGCAAAAGTGTTACATCCTTATTGGTTTAGCCACTTAGGGGCCAGTTCATCAATAGTTATACCATGGACCTAGATTTACCTCAGTATACTAAATATTCAATTGTGAATTTTAGTATGTAAATTGTGAACATCCAGTATATAAATTATGAACGTTCAGTATGTATATTGTGTATTTTGGACCCGGGTCCACAAAATAATTTGTCTGTGTTCATGAAAAATTAACTCTTCATAGATCTGAGAATGGGTTCATGGAGTCTGAGATATAGTCCCGCGATGTCGCGAAGCTCAGAAATATGAGTTATCAAGCAAAAAAATCTCAATTCAAATATATTCTATTCTATTTTTTAAAAATAAAATGAGAATTACATTTATACCTCAAAATAAATTGTTTTGATTGACACCAAAGAAACTCTTTTTAAAAGTAAAGTTTCTATTAAAGATGTTCACTGTTCAGTACTATATAGAATTGAAGGCGCGGAAAAAGGCAAAAAAAAAAAAAAAATATTAACCAGCGGCCATTATGAAAGGCATCTTTGTCTTTTCTTCCCTTTTTTATTTTGTCAAAAAAAGAATATTCTTATAAAATCAATAAATTTAAAAGATTCTCAATCCTAACATATATTATGCATGTATGAGACAACAGTTCAATCTCTTACAAATCTTTTCCTAATTGCTTTATTATTGACCTAATTATCCAAACTTGTTTAATTTGCTTTATGTTTTTTAATTAATTCATTTAACATAATTTTGTATTCAAAATGTTATATTACTTTTTTTTATATAATATTTGAACTTTAATTTTAATAAATAGCCAAGTTAATATACAGATTGCTAAAATTTTATATTGGGTCAAAAAGAATTAATTCATTCAAAAAATCTATAATTCAACTTTTTGAGTACTACTGTAGTATCTGTTCCACTGAGACTCAAATCCACTCCCATTATCCATGTGGGAGTGTAAACTGAGACACCGGATGCCACTAGACCACAAGATCTTTGGCACTTTAATATCAACTTAAGTTGTCAATTGTTAACTGGTTCAAACTGATAATGTCAATAGGTAACTCTTACAAAAAGTCAAAATGAAAATTTGAGGTTGTCATCTGTAATTCAACTTGTTCTTACTCTTCAAATGATATATAACTTACAATAATTTAAACCATCCATTTGTCACCTATGTGGATGTGGGAATAATCATCTAAAAAAATATTGCAATTGAATATTGGTGTCATCTATCGACTCTTTAAACAACCATTGTGTGCTCTAGAGATAGTTTTAAAAAGATGATTATGAAAACAATAATAATATTAATAAAGAAGAAATATCGGTTCTTTTCAAAAGAAGAAAAAAGAAAAAAAGAGAAGAAATATGGACTGCAATGGCTATAGGGCCACATAATTTATGTAGATCAGTGAATATATAGATTACAAATTTTTCATTAAATTAAAGGGTAAGCCCACTATGTATATAATGCTTGGTATATAAAGTCATAAACTCAAATTATATAATGGATATTGTGAATCCTAATCTAAAATAATATCTTTTTTTTTGTTTGGAATAAGGCCGGATTAAATAGGTCACTCAACTACAATTAGGCCATTGAACTAAAAAATAATGCAATTAAGTCCTTGAACTACACAAATTCATGCAATTTAATCCAAAATGACTTGTTTTACCTGATCTTCTGGTTATCAATTTAAAAAATAATATTTAATTAATTATTTAAAACACCCCAATAGTCAGTGGACCAAAATGACAATTTACTCTATTTATTTATTAATAAACATTATTGAAAAAAAAATACTATTTTAGCTTTTCTTATACTAAAATAATTTACAACTATTTGTTAAAACAAGTAGAGTTAATTCCTTTTTTGGTCCTAAATTTATAGGTGACAGTCCCTTTTCAGTCCATTTTTATTAGAGTATATATTCACATTTGATCCTAATATTATTATTTACAAGTCTATTCACCTCAATCTAGACTTATAACCCCCACTGGGACCAACAATACTTTTTTAGCTCAACAATACTTTTTTAGCTTTTCTTATTATGCTAAATAATTTACAACTATTTGTCAATCCTACTTCCTTAGTCAGTAGGCTCATGCAAGCTCGTTATTATCCTTCGCAGGATTTCCTTCATGCATCAATCGGCCATAATCTGAGCTATATTTGGCGGAGTATTATGGCTGGGCAAGCTGTGTTACGTGAAGGGGTGGCACGGAGGATTGGTGATGGCAAAGACACGACTGTTTGGGATGTTCCATGGCTAGCTGAACCTACTGATCAAACACTGATTACTAATTGTGTTGAGGAGCTTAAGGAGGCCAGGGTTTGTAATCTGATGGATATGCATGGCAACTGGGATGTCGAATTGCTTAATGATATTTTTGATGCTCCAGACATTCCTCGTATTCTTCGAACGCCTATTTCTCCAACATACATTGATTCATGGTACTGGAAGGGTGATGTGAGAGGGATGTATTCCGTTAAACAAGGTTATCACATTTTAACCCGCAATCTTATGCAGCGAGAACCTGGTCTGCTGTTTTCAGAATGGAATAACTTGTGGAAGCTTAAGGTACTCCCAAAAATTCGCAACTTTCTTTGGCGTTATGTTAGAAATATTCTTCCTGTTCGTGATGTTTTGAGATCAAAAGGGATTAATGCAGGTGGGGGTTGTTCGTTATGTGTGGCAGATGTTGAAACCATTACTCATTTATTTGGTGAATGTCAAGTTTCCTGCCAATTATGGGGTTCTGATGATATCTTGCATGGCTATTCTTTCTTTGATTTTGTTGAACGGCAGTTGTGTGCGCAGGATCAGTCGCTAGCTATATGCATGGTTGCTCGCTTTTGGTCGATATGGACTGCTCGCAATGATAGGGTATTCAATGACATTGCATGGAATATTGTTGAATTAAGAGAGCTGGTGGATTCGCATGTAGCTACATGGCAGGAAGCATTTGCATCAGCTTCTAGTTTGGGAGGTTGCCATCTTTCTGAATCTTGGTCACCGCCTCTGATCGGAACGGTGAAGTGTAACGTAGATGCTGCTCTCCATCATGGATATGTGAGTTTTGGTGCAGTATTGAGGAATCATGAAGGTGGTTTTGTGGCTTGTCCTAGGGATCCTTATCTTGCTGAATAAATGGCAGTCAAAGAAGCTCTTACATGGCTTAAGAGTCGTAGCTTTTTTAATGTTATTATTGAGTCTAACTGTTTAAATTTTTGTACTGCGTTTAATTCCTTGGGTGAAGACTTTTCTTTTGTTGGTCATTTGTTAAGGCAGTGTCGTCTGCTAGCTACTGAAGTGGGGAACGTATTAGTTCGCCATGTTAGGAGGTCAGTGAATCACGTAGCTCATATACTTGCACGGCCGACGGGTTCTTCCCCTGTCCTTTCTGTGTGGGATTTTATCCCTCCGGGATGTATTTCGGATTTGATTCCTAGTTAATGCATTTGCAACTAACATAGAATGTAACTACCTAGTGCTCTAGGTAATTGAAGAAGCCATAAAACTCAAAATTGCATGCATTCTTCCTTTTTCTAAATTTTGGCATATCCTTTTTGCATGCATTCTTCCTTTTTTGGCATATCCTTTTTGCATGCATTCTTCCTTTTTCTAAATTTTAAGAGTAACCCTCTAATCCATGTGAGAGTAGGTGGAGGCTCGAACCCACTCGCATAATCCATGTGAGAGTATTTTCCGAGACATCGGGTGCCATTAGACCACAAAATCTTTGGCAAATTTTGGCATATCCTACTTTTAATAAACTCCCAAAGTTTAAATATATGTGAATTTATTATTAGTTCCTTAATTGAGATCTTTCTTTCATCACTCTATTAATTAGGATTATTTAAACCCAATGTTTTGCTCTTAAAAATCGGCCAAAGGACTATTCATCAGATGAGTGGTTATATTTAAAGAAGTCTATAGTAAAAGTAGAACGCAATTCAGCATATAATAATGAAATTTGATTGATTGAAAGTAAAAGAAAGTACACTATATAAGCAAATTTGGCGCACAAAATATATGGAGGCACAACACACTGAGATTGCTAATGTAATTTCATTATTCGAATGCAAACAAAACAAACAGAAATCTAAATTTCATTACAATTGCATAATGCATGTAAGTATTTGCAAAGTAGAACAAAACAATGCAACTTCACCACCTCGAATTCGAACTCCTTCGCATTCCTTTTCCCAGTAATTCCCACCCAACATCTCATCATTCACGTTGTCCCTACTTTTCCCCTCCATTATTTTTCTCTTCTCCTACGTGTCGCAATCTCACCCACCACCCTCTTCAATTTATAGTGCTCATCCACATATCACTCACTTATGGTTCATCCCATATTTCCACCATTTTTATTATTTCATTTATTATTATTATTATTAGAGTCATTGCCATTTTTGGTCATACTATTATTTGGGCATTGCCAATTTTAGTCCACTTTATTTTTGTCACATTGCAGCCAATCTTATTTAGTCCTTGACACTTTTAGTCCACTATTAAAATTCCCATCAAATGGCCGTCCAAAACAGGAGTATTTTCGTCTTTTCATATTTTGGTCATCTCCTTTACCCTTTGTAGTGGTTTTTCTTACACATTTTCATCAAATGGAGACCTAAATCTTTCTATGTGGCGTCTCCTACTTTGGACGGCTGCAAAGGGTAAGGGAGAAAGGAGAAAGGGACGACTACAACTGTGTAAGGAACACCACTGCAAAGGGTAAAGCAGATGACCAAAGCATGAAAAGACGAAAATACCCCTGTTTGGGACGGCCATTTCACGAGAATTTTAACGATGGACTAAAAGTGGTAATGATTATATAAGACTGACCACAATGTGGCAAAAATTAATAAAATAGGCTAAAATTGGAAATTCCCATATAACAATAGGACCGAAAATGACAATGACTCTTATTATTATCATTAATCATTTTTTTCTTTTCAGTTCCTATTCATCAATTTGCTCAAATCTAAGGATTATTCTTGAATTGTTAATATAATTAATGTCTTTCCATTTTAAGAAAAAAATATCATAATTGGAAAAAAATTACCCATTTCCAAAATGGCACAAATACACAACCTTATAGGAAAAAAATTTTGAATTACAATAATTTTAAATTTGTTGAATTCCTCATTAGTATTTTACCTTTTATACCAATAAAAAATAAAACAAAAATTCTTTTGTTGCTATAAATGGTAAAAATTTAAAAAGAAATTGACAACTTAGAAGTATTGTAATATTTGTTTTTGTTTTTTTTTTCCTTTTTTGTGCATGTGATGATTTATTTGAATTATGATAATTAAATTTTTTTTGTCTTGGAAGTATTGATAAAATATAAAAAGAAAGACATTATTACTGTAGTTTTTTTTAAACAGTAAAAAATATTATGTTACCCCTAATTTTATCACTAGACATTAGTCATAAAATTAAAAATTAAAATTAACAAAATCTTTTATATTAGTAAAGTTAAAGTTTAAAAAAAATTAATGCCTAGTATTTTGTCATATCATTGAGCAATAAATTTGTAAGATTAAAATTATAGGTAATTAATACTTTCTTTAAAATTAATGATTAATGTTCCATTTATTAACATGGAAAACCATATCCATACAAACTAAAAATGAAAAAATAAATAATTAATAATAAATAAAATAATAGCCGCAGGGGAATGTGGGACCATAAATGAAAAATATGTTTTTAATTTTTATGAAAAATGTTAAGTAATCATGTCTTTCTTTTTATATTTTGTCAATAATAACTTCAAAGACACAAATTTAATTATGTATTCAAAACATCATCTTATTCAAAAAAAAAAAAAAAAAAATCTAAGATAAATATTACAATAATTCTAATTGTCAATTACTTTACCTATGACATTGGACAAATTTGGAATTATTGTAAACATAACATTTTTCCTATTAAAGTTGTGTTTGCCATTTTTGATTAGGGTAAAGTTTGGCTATATAGTAAAGGAAATATATTTTTTCCAAAAAGGGAAAACACATTAATTTTGTTAACAAAAAGAATAACCCTTCGATCCTAACCATAGATGCATATGAACAAAAGAAAGAGGAAAAGTGATTAATAATGAATAATGAAATAATAGCAATGATGAATATAGAGTTATGAACCATGAATGAGAGAAATGTGGATGAAAATTATATTTTATATTGAAGAGACCTAAGGTGAGATAACAACAAGCTATAGAAAAAAAAAAAAATGAAAGAGAAAAAATAGCAACAATATTTTAGAAATGCTTACATGCGTTATGCACTTGAAATAAAATTAAAATTCCTGTTTGTTTTATTTGCATGTCAATAATGAAATTACCTTGCAATAATATATAGTGCGGTGTGCTACCATATATTTTGTGCGCTGAATTTCAAAAATCTGAAATATGTAACAAAAAGTATAAAAATATTATTGAAAAAATACTCGTTAAGTGAAAATAATAATATATTTGAGGTCAATGTATATAGATACGGATTATGTACCTAGATGGATGGTTGATGTGCGAGATATGAATGGAGGTTTGGTTGGATTGAGCATAAACTTCGGCGGCATGATCAATCTCTTGCCGGCCGGCCGGCCTACTCTGATCTCAATTCCACCACATCGATCTAAACTATGAGCTGAGCATCCCTAATGTCCAGATATATATATTGCACAGAAAGGACTCAGCGTAGGGATCACGCTACATTTTTTTTTTATAAATA
>CM008331.1:5922729-5932911 GCA_002525835.2 Ipomoea batatas
GACCCCAAGAGAAATGCCAGAGATTCCCATGTTCCCGTGAGTATTTTGTTTAATTAATTTAAAAACGTTATTATATATATATATATGCTGTGAAAGTTGTTTACTGATATGATGAATCTTGAATGTTTAATGAAGGTTTTGGCACCACTGCCTATTGGATTTGCTGTATTTATGGTTCACTTGGCAACAATTCCAGTGACGGGGACGGGCATCAACCCAGCAAGGAGTTTTGGAGCAGCAGTGATATATGGGAAAGACAAAGCATGGGATGATCAGTGGATATTCTGGGTTGGACCCTTTGTTGGAGCTGCAATTGCTGCCATATACCATCAGTTCATTCTCAGAGCAGGAGCACTGAAAGCCCTTGGATCACAGAGGAGCAATGCCTGATTTGCAACAATATAATCCATGGAGGAAATTGTATATATACCAAGAATTTCTGGAGGTAGAGGGTCTCATCAGTGTTGCTTTGCTTATTTGTGTGGTCTTGGCAATTGGGTTTGGTACTTTGTTTTAAGTGTATGTGCCAATTAAATCAATGCTTTCCTTTTCCATCTCTTCTTGTGACTATGTACTCTTTTTGCTGTTGGTATCATGAATGCTCTTTTACCACATAGTGGAATAATGGTATCTTGTCAAATTAACACTGGAAGGATTATTTTTCAATTCTCAATGATCACTTTATTCTCATATCATTAACCAGTATACGAAACTTTTGGAGTATATGGACAAAAATGTGAGTTTTTTAGCTAGTCCAAACTTAAGAAATATTGATTTAATTTGAGGGTCACCTTTTTTATTTTTTACATGCAGATACATTGCATATATATTCCCATAAAAAAATAAAGTGTGACAAATTGTAAAATACAACAAAAAGTGAAAAATACAATTGTATTTTAGCAAAATAACCAAATATTTTTTTACGTATTTTCCAAACTACATCTTGCAATGAGGTTTGGAAACAAACGGTCACAGTAGCATTTGTCATTCTCACTCAATTTTATTCAATGCCTCACTCTGGGCTTTTATACACGGATGAAAAAATTTAGAAGAAAATAAATCCAGTCGTTATACCGTGGACCGTGGTCACTGATACTACAGATCATATCAAAAGATAGTGTCTTACATTTGTTTTTATATTATCGAATGAAACTGTAGTTATATCGAAATGTAATTGTAGTTGTATTGAAATGTAACTGCAGCGTATATGAATTGATACTGAATAACAGTTTCACATTTGTGAATGAAACTGTAATTTATATCGAAATTTAACTGTAGTTGTGTTGAAATGTAACTGCAATGTATATGAACTGATACTGAATAACAGTTTCACATTTGTGTTTTTATATTATCGAATGAAACTATAGTTATATCGAAATGTAACTGCAGCTGTGTTGAAATGTAACTGTAGTGTATATGAACTAAAAGTGAATGGCGCGAAACGGAGGTGGTTTCATCATCTGTCTGTTTCATTAATCAAAACGACGTCGTTTTAATGCATGGTCCACAATCCATTGTGGACCGCGATCCACGATATAATTTGCGGCTAAATCACCCAAAAATATAATCTGTCCAAAAATCTCTCCCCAATCCTCTCATTAATTACACTTGAATTTCCTTCTATAAATAAGTAACATTCCTTATTCAAGGAAAATAAGTAGCGGACTAGGGGTGGGCGTTTCTTTATTCGGTTAGATTTTTTTCTTTTGGGTATTAAAAAAATGATACCATTTGGTTTAACATTATAGTTCGGTTCAATTCAAACAATTCAGTTCGGTATTTGATTCAGTTTAAGAACCTCAATTTTCAACATTTCATAATGTTCCAAATACACTACCAAATAATGCATAGTCCAAATCCAAAGTCTAAACATTATATAACAAATTAGATCCAAAGTTTAAACGCAATACTAAGTACTAATTACCAAACATTGGTTGTCTTTTTTGCCCAACCAGCTCTTCAGTTGGCTCAGTTGGCGTCCTAGGCGCTAGGCGCTCCCCGAGCGCCTAACGATTTTTTCAACCATGTATATATCTACACACACATTATATATATATATATATATATATATATATATATATATATATATTCCACCCAATTTTATTGTTGATAGAATACAGCATTAGCTAGGAAAGAAAAGGGGTTGTACCTACTGATGGAACCACCAAGTCTATTAAAAAAAAACAATGTCATGCAATGTATTAGCAATGAAATTTGGCACCAAAGATGGGGCACTTCCCAACGAATAAACAGCATTTTTATAAAGATATTAATGTGTCCAATTCTAAGAATGTGGTGTGTGATGTGTGCCATTTTGCAAAACACAAACGATCCGCCTTTCCCCTAAGTGTAACTTTTCAAAAGCAATATTTAATCTTATTCATGCAGATATGTGGGTGCCTTTTTCGGTGTGTTCATTGAAGGGAGAACGCTATTTCTTGATGATAGTTGGCAATTATTCAAGGTTTACTTGGCTGCATTTGATTGACAGCAAGTCTGAAGCAGGGTACTTCATAAAAAGGTTCCATGCCTTTATTTGCACACAGTTTGGTGTTATGATCAAAGTCGTTCGCACTGAAAACGGGTCTAAATTCAATACGAACGAATTCTTCTATGGAAAAGGCATTATTCGTAAAAAATCTTGTGTTAACACATCACAACAAAACGCAATAGTTGAAAGAAAGCACCAACACAGCCTTAACGTTGCAAGGGCGCGACCCTCCGATTTCAAGCTCACATTCCCCTTGAACTTTGGGGGCAGTGCGTTATGCATGCGGTATTCATCATCAATAAACTTCCCTCACCGGTTATTAACTGGCTAAGCCCATATCAGAAGCTGTATAAGAAGGAACCGGATATTAGCAACCTTAGAGTGTTTGGATGCCTATGCTATATGTAGCCACTTCACCACATGATAAACACATACAAGATGGCTCCTCGTGGAAGGGAGTATGTGTTTGTTGGCATGTCTGCTAGTGTTAAAGGGTACCTATTGTATGACATAGATGATAAAACCATTTTTGTGTCACGAGATGTTAGTTTCTATGAGACACAATTTCTGTTGGCTAACATAGAGCTGCCTGCGACAGAATAAATAGTCTCTAAACCTCCTTTGCCTATCATTCTGGTTACCACCCCCATGCTTTCTGAGGAATATGATCAACATGACTCTATTGACAACCAACCGTAGCTTATTATTGAGTCCCCAATAGTGCCCAATAGGAACTGTTGTGTTCCAAGCAGGTTACAAGATTATTATTGTGAAGCTATTACGGGAAAAGGTTCCTCCCCTCACTCCTTATCTGGTGTCATATCTTATGCTCATCTTCCAGTGCCACACAAAATGTTTACTATGGCTGTTATATCCATTGAAGAATCATGAACCTATAATCAAGCCATCCGGCATGATTGTTGGAACTACAAGACAATAACACTTGGTTGCTAACTGATTTACCTCTAAGAAAAATGCACATAGGTTGCAAATGGGTGTACAAATTCAAGCTTAAGGCCAACGGCTCCTTTGAGAGATATAAAGCGTGACTTGTAGCCAAAGGCTACACACAGTAGCTGGGAGTAAATTACATTGAGACGTTTTCACCCGTAGTAAGAATCACCACTATCAGAACCTTCTTGGTTGTCGCTACTTCTCGAGCCTGGCACATACATCAACTAGATATCAACAATGCTTTCTTGCATGGAGATTTAGACGAAGAGGTATACATGGTATTGCCACTGAGTTTTCAAGGGGAGAATCCATATCAAGTTTGCAAGCTCATGCGATCCTTCTATGGCCTCAAGCAGGCAAGCCGGCAGTGGAATGCTAAATTGAGTAGTACTCTATTGCATATGAGTTTTGGGCAGTCTAAGTCTGACCCATCTCTATTCACAAAGGGTTATGGCTCGCACTTCATTGCTATCTTAGTGTACGTACGTAGATGATATCCTGGTCACCAGTGCTAACATGTCTCTAGCTCATTCAAGAAATCAAAGCATTCCTGGATGCCACATTCATAATCAAGGATTTTGGCAGTCTGGGCTACTTCCTGGGAATAGAAAGACGCATGGATGAGTCTGGGGTAAACCTATGTCAGCGTAAATACGCTCTAGACATCGTAGAGGAGTCAGGCTTTCTCAGTTGCAAACCGGTGAGCACACACATGGTCACTGGCCATCGATTGATCAAACGTAATGGCACCATTCTTAGCGATGTTGGGCGCTACAGAAGATTAATAGGAAGGTTGTTATACCTCACTGAGCCAATTTGTAGACGCTCCCACCAATGAACACATGGCTACTGCGCACCGTGTCCTGAGGTATATAAAGAATGCTCCTGGCCAGGGTCTATTTTATTCATCAAATAACAACATGCAACTCAATGTTTTTTGTGATTCAGAAGGGGTTATTTCTTGCTCTGAAACATGGAAATCTACTATAGGATTTTGCATATTGAAAAGTGTAGTTTTCGTGGTGGATGGAAAGGAATAGGTGTTAAAACGGGAAGATTTCCGAGTATCGTTCTCAAAGGATGGCAAGGAGGGAATTCAAGCGGTAAGGGGATTAAGCACAAGAGTGTTTAGTGTTTGAAAGCTAACCCAAACATAGGTAAGAAAAGTGCATCAAACATAATGAAAATAAGGAACAAACAAAGGAAACAATTAATTGGAAATGAGGATTTGGACCTTGCAACTCATATATGTATCCTTGATTTCCTAAGATATTAGACTAGCAACACTTAGAGAATGAAAATGAGGCAAGACAACTATACCAACGCCACTCTCGTGGTCATTGGCCTATCATCTAGTCCATAGTCCCATTCTCATGGCAACTAGGCTAGGTGGGGCAAATTATCGAACACATGGTGTGCTATTTGCCTTCCAATCCCCCTTTTCTCAAAGGTGGGAAGGAAACGTGCTAGGCTAGGCTAAGGAGTATCCCTACTCTCGTAGGTGAGACTCCTTCTCCAAACACCTCTCATATAGGTTGATTACCCCTACACAAGAGTCAAAGAAGATCACCATTCACACAACCAAACTCATAATCAAGCAATTGCAAAACCTAATTTATCAATTCAAAGCTCAAGAATATCCATACAAAATTGCTCAATCCAAATCCACAAAGATCTATCTAATCATACTTGGAATTGAAATAGCAAAAGACAAAAGTAATAACAAGAAATTAAAAGGGAGACTTAGCTAGGAATTGAACTTTGAATTTGAACTTGAACTTGAAATTGAACTTTAATCTTGAACTTGAATGTAGATCACAATCTTGCAACAATGGAATTCTTCTCTAATTCTAATCTAAACTAAGAATTGCAATGTGGAGTGAATTGGAATGTGGAGTGAATTGGGGGAGATCTCTCTAGGCTAATCCTAGAGAGAGAAATATTCTAAATTGATCTAAAACTGAAGTGTGAAAGATCCCCTGCAAAATGGCTCAATTCTCCTTTTAAATCTCGCCCAACCGCCAATTTTCCGCGGTGGACGCACGGGTGGACGTGCGTCCACGGGCGCGTCCACTGTGTTAAATGCGTCCAGACTTCAACTTCTGCGAGCGTTCTGATGGACGCCCGGGTGGACGCGCGCGTCCACAGCAGACTGCTGCACAGACTTCAAACTTCAGAGAGTGAAAAATTGGACGCAGGGGTGGACGCGCGTTCACTGGGCGTCCACAGGGCGTCCAGGTGTATTTCGCACTCCAACTTCGACTCGTGAATCCTTCTTCGAAATCTAGCCATTTTTTGCCTTTTTGCCCATCTTTTTACCTACAAAATGATTAACCAAGTGTGGAACGGGTATTAAGACAATATAAAGCATTCTAACGCAATTGAATACTAAAACGTTCATAAAAGCTTTAACTTGTATACAAAACGATCCATGAATAACTTTATAAAAGTGGTATACTTTGCACTTATCACATATTCTTGGGTATGCACTCGTTTCTTGGAGATCGAAGAAGCAAGCTATAGTATCTCGTTCTTCCTCCGAGGCAGAGTACCGAGCTTTAGCCACCACAATCTGTGAGGTGCAATGTCTCAAGTTTTCGCTTCATGACTTGCAAGTAGACTTGACGAAGCTAGCCACCGTGTTCTGTGACAATAAGTAGAAAATCATGTTTTCCACAAAAGGACTAAGCATATAGAAATTGACTATCACATTGTCCGGAAAAAGTGACGCAGGGCCTGATCAAGCTTCTCTCCTTTCCTTCCTTAGGCCAGATAGCTTATGGTTTCACCAAAGCTCTACCCACTCCACAGTTTCGCTTGTTCGTATCTAAGTCAAGACTTGCATGCTCCAGCTTACGGGGTATTGGAGAATAGTGTGTGAAACTACTGAGATTAATGAATCTAAGCAAGAAGGGTGTTAGTGTCATTTGACTAGTGAAGGTTTTGTTATAACCGTCTCTTTCATCTGTATATATGTAGCAGTCTTCTTCCTCATGAAATAACAATTCTCGACTTGCATGTAGCCCTTCCGTCAATTACTTCTATCGTTTTTATTTTTAAAGCTTGTTGCTCAAAATTATTTTAATTTGCAATAAACTGAATACTATATTATATAAGATTTTACCTAATAATATATATTATATATTATATATTAGGGCCTTAATTAAGTGGTGCAAGTTGACTAGGTTTATTAAGTAACAGTTTGGTTGGACTGAATAATTACTAGTTGTTATTCAACTAGACACTAAACCTGGATTGATTATATATAGCACCTACAATTCACGGTACTCATACTACTTAGTAGACACCAATACATCATCTAGTGTTCTGAGTTATGAGTCAAGTATGAACTAAATATAACTAACTGTCTAAGCTACTGTTCAAGAGGCATCACACATCAACTGTGGCTGGAGATCTACACTGCTTCCGCTTCCACTATTTTGTTTCCGCTTCCGCGAGGTCAGGTTTCTTGTAAACTATTCTGTATGGTTAGATTATTTTATGTAACACATTAATCATAACAGTACACTCCGTATGTATTTGTTCGAAAAGTGGCAAACCCATAGCCATATATTAATTTTCTGGTAAATGAAGAGAGATTTGTGATTATTTAAAGCTAAATGATTGGTTGGCGGTGGCTATGCTGACATGGCAACAAATGAGTGGTTGAGAGAATCAAAGATGGTGGCTTAGTTGGAGTTGGGCGACGTATTGGGCGGTGTTGATGATGATGATGGTCGGTTCTTGCATTGCATTGTGACTTCTCACCAATAATATATCATGGAAATTTTCTTCGAATGGAGTTACTGATATAGTTATGAATTTTTATTCTATAAATCGGATAAAGTCTAAAGGGGCTCAATAACTCCTTGCATATGGTTCTACCTTTCCGGTTATTAGAAAACGAAAAGCATTCATGCTACATTTGAAAGTTGTTCCTATGGTCTCAAATTACTTTTCATTTTGTCTTTTTAAGTCACCCCTTCTTTCTAGTTAAAAAAGGATTAAAAGAATTAAGATGGTGTGATCCACTACTTCTAACTTATAACTTTAGTTTAAATTTCTAATTTACATACATAATTTATATAATATTTTGAGAGTTAAAAATAGTTTATTTAATTTTTCTTTAAAGTCCATATCAACCTGTTGCACATCAGCTTAGGATATATTATTATGATTTGGTAAGAGGTTTGGAAGAAGATGAGACTCAATTCAATCATATGTATAGAAAATGGGAAAATAGTGAAAAGGGGCGGCAAAAGCTGAAGAAGCAAAAGCCAAAACTAAATGTAATAATTAAATCTTCATTCATCATAGTCTTCGATTTGTCTCCCCATAAATAGCCCTCAGCTCACTTCACAACACACTCCACCACGCCCAAAATTAAAAACCTCCAATTAACATTCCACCATCTCCTCTGCACACTAGAAGATTCTTGATTTGTTGAAATGGGAAAAGACATTGAGGTTGGAAATGAGTACTCTCTAAAGGACTACCAGGACCCCCCACCAGCACCATTCATTGACCCAGAGGAGCTGGGTCAATGGTCTTTTTACAGGGCCATCATAGCTGAGTTTGTTGCCACCCTTCTGTTCCTGTACGTCACTGTTCTCACAGTGATCGGATACAAGAGCCAAACAGACCCTCATGTCAATGGCACTGATGCCTGTGGGGGTGTTGGCATTCTTGGCATTGCTTGGGCCTTTGGTGGAATGATCTTTATACTTGTTTACTGCACTGCAGGCATTTCTGGTACATACTTAGTTACTTACTTCTTGCTAGCCTTCTCCATCATTTGTGTTCGGCGGAGGCCCGTAAAGACTTAAGTCTAACACTTGGTGACGACTGAGAATTGTCGGACTCAGGCCAGTAAAGGGCCAAGTCCAGATGTAATGACTGTCTATATATAAGAAAATAAAGTTCAGCCTTGGTTACTAGCTATAGGGGAGAATTGCGTCTCAAAAATGTGATAAGGAAATAAAGCTTGATCCTAACAATTTGTGTATATGATTTGTATGTGCAGGGGGACACATAAACCCAGCAGTGACATTTGGGCTGTTCTTGGCAAGGAAGGTGTCACTTGTCCGAGCCATAATGTATATGGTGGCGCAGTGCTTAGGAGCCATTTGTGGATGTGGGCTGGTTAAGGCCTTCCAGAAGGCTTATTATGTGAGGTATGGCGGTGGCGCCAACGAGCTGGCTGATGGTTACAGTAAGGGTACTGGCTTGGGTGCTGAGATCATTGGTACATTTGTTCTTGTTTATACTGTCTTCTCTGCCACTGACCCCAAGAGAAATGCCAGGGATTCCCATGTTCCAGTGAGTATTTTGTTTAAATTAATTTAAAAACGTTATTATGTATGCTGTGAACGTTGTTTACTGACGAATCTTGAACGTTTAATGAAGGTTTTGGCACCACTGCCGATTGGATTTGCTGTATTTTTGGTTCACTTGGCGACAATTCCTGTGACTGGGACGGGCATTAACCCAGCAAGGAGTTTTGGAGCAGCAGTGATATATGGGAAAGACAAAGCATGGGATGATCAGTGGATATTCTGGGTTGGACCCTTTGTTGGAGCTGCAATTGCTGCCCTATACCATCAGTTCATTCTCAGAGCAGGAGCACTGAAAGCCCTTGGATCACAGAGGAGCAATGCTTAATTTTGCAACAATTCTGACCCAAATCCATGGAGGAAATTGTGTATACCAAGAATTTGTGGGCAGGGTCTTATCATCATTTGTGTGGTCTTGGCAATTGGGTTGGCACTATGTTTTAAGTGTGCCAAATCAATGCTTTCATTTTCTCTGATCTTCTGTTGGCTATGTACCTTTTTTGTTGTTGCTATCATGCTTCTTTTACCATAATATAATAATAATAGTGCAGAAAAAATAATTTTATAAGTTTTAGAACTTGGAAAATGATTACTATTTATTGACCCAAAAAGTTATACTTAAGCCAAAGGTAATTACTAATGCTTAAGCAGAACAGAATGTTTTGTTCTATACTACTAGAGTATGAGTTTTTTTATGGATATTTGGTACTAGGGCGTTCCAAACCGAATTTTCCGCTGACTGGTGGGACCCAATAGTGCTGGTCGAAACTGACAAATTATGCTATAGATGACCGGAGTCTATGTTCACAATTTTAAAACTCTATGTGCATATGATAGAGCATAAAAGTTCATACACCGCTCCTTTCGACGCAACGATATATGGAACAAATCAAAGTGAACAATTAAAATTAGTAATGAGAAAAAATCCCATCCAAAAAAATACACACACACAAACCACCAATAATGCTTCAAAAGAAGAAGAAGAAGACTTTCTAATACAAACATAATAAATGGAAGGAAGGAATCTTGAATTTTTCCATATGTAGATAGACTTGTTGTGCACACAAAGAACTAATTTGCCCTTGGATGCTAATCTTTTTCTATTTTGAATGCTAATTACATCGAATTTAATATGATAGCAGTGGTTAATTTTGCCATTACCTTTTGGTTCATACTGTTGTGATTTTCCCTCAGTTATCATATGGGAAGGGATTCTCTGTAACACCCCCAATTTTCACATCTTGGATTTATTACAAAATCCTTAAAATATAATTCATTGCGGAAGCGTCTAACCAGCAGAAAACTGGGTGTTACCGCCACGCTTAGGTATCTTTCCTATACCCAAACGCTAAGGCTAAACTTACAACCTCAAATAACCATATCAATATCCAGATATGTATATAT
>CM008331.1:5941113-5958680 GCA_002525835.2 Ipomoea batatas
ACTCCCTCTGTCTCCTTTTATATGTCATACTTACAATTTAATTATTTATTGGTCAAACCAATTCTTCTAAGTTTATTTTCTTTAGTATTTTTACTTTTAGTGTAGTTTTAGTGTAGTATTTTTACTTTTAGATTTTTGTGTTTAATAGTACTTTTAGTGTAGTTTCTAAATATATAAATTTTGTATACTAATACTAAACTTAATATTATCAAAAATTGAACTAAAAATAACTTCAGGCAAGTCTCGTTAACCGAACCAAACACATAAAATGAGACGGAGGGAGTATCAATATATCAATATATTATTATTATTATTATTATATTACTATTTAAGTATTAATATAGTCTTTTGTGTTTTTTCATTTCTTTTCCACTTAACAATTATCCATTTCAATTGAAAGTGGAACTTTATTTTTTTCTTTATTCCATAGACTCTCTCAACATTTATATTGACAACAATGAATCAAACAAATATAATTATTTACTTATATGATACTGAATACTTCTCCCACAAAATGCTGATCTTGGGATATATATATATATATATATATAGAGAGAGAGAGAGAGAAATATAAAAGGAGCAAAAAGTAATCATATATAACACAAATCAAATGCATACAGATATGCCCAGTCCTGTACTAAGCAAGAATATTTTTAAAACACAGAAGATATCCTAATAAAAAACCATTCAATAAAGAATTTGGCAGCACTAGCATCTAATAGTTCCATTTATCAATATCAGAATCATACAAGGGAGTGCAATCCTCTCCAGCTCTCCACATTTACAAACACAATAATGCAAGATTGTAGTCATTAAAGGGTCATGAACTTAATGTAAAGCCAATAGTAGCATTAATAAATGGGTTCTATTTACACAGCATACACGGATATAATTCTCATCAATTACTTACAGTCTCATTAGTTATGCCAACCTATAAATTTAACATCACCATATCTTGCAAATTTTAAAAGATACTTTGTACCTTGCAGTCAGATTAGAAATGAATGGAGCATTTTCATAATGGGCAGACATTTATTTCTCCATTATGTGAGGACAATTATCTACTATTTAGTTTGAAAACATACCCGAAAAGGGCGAACAATCCTGATGAAGACCCAACATTAAATGGTCCAATGTTTGGTGTCACCAACTTTCCATTAAAAAACTAACTCTAGAATATGCCATTAGGCCCAAATGACAACAAAACATCAGATATGAAACTTACCAGAAAAAATTTAATGTGACGCCCAAACACTATTTACTAGAAAGTTCATCTAAAAAGTGTTGAAAAACTTGAGTAAAATACATCCACTATAATAGGGAAACTTATAAACTGCCTTCATACCTCAGTGAAATGGGCTTTGGTAAGACCTGCCTCACATGAAATCAGATATCCAAAAGTCCAATAAAATATCCAACAATTTAAAATAGGAACTGACATAACTTAGCACCTCAAAAGGCATTATGAACTTGGATGTTAAAATTGACTTAAGACCTTTATAAATTTAACTTGTATATGCAGTTTCAACCAATACCCTAGGAAAACAACAAGAGAAAAGTCTGCATAAATGTCACTTTACTAGCATTCCATTTATAGTGCACCCTTATCAAGAATGGATAGCAATGGATCATGGCATACTAGAAGTAGAATACCATTGGCTAAAAAGTTCCTAGTTTGCAACTAAGGGCACTGCATAAAGCCACATTACCTCAATCCAGGGTCATTCAACACCGAACTACAGAATCTCAATCAGCCTGGCTGTACATCCAAAGAGAAATGGAAAAATATATATACACACACCCTAAATTTGCATTATTGTGCAGGCTATTCTCTCTACATGAACAAGAAGAAAACAAAAAAATTTGAACACACAACTAAACAAAATATTTGAATCCCAGTTCAGGCACAGGAATGCAAGAACAAATCCACATCATTATGCACAGCTTACATACCTCACTAATAACTTCATTGACAAGTTGTTTTGCATGCTCAATTTGATCACTTGTTCCATCAATCTGTACTGTCCTCTCAGTTGAAGTGTCACCAGGTGGCAAATGCAAAGGTATCACCTGCAAAAAAGTTGTCAAATTACAAATAAAACTAAAACTTGACTTGAACAATTAAAGGATTAAATACTAAATAAATTAGAAATAAAATGTTGTGCTCAAAAGGACCCAAGCATACCTGAATACGGGCTCCTGTACTTGCTTGCATGTTCTTAATGGTTTCTCCACCTTTGCCAATAACAAGGCCAACCTATAGATACACTAGTTGATAATAGATTGCATATAGAAGTAAATCACCAAATGCCAAACCAATGTTAAAGGCATATACCTTGTTGTTTGGGACTTTCATTACAAATTGTTCAGCTCCACTCTGTTGTCCAGTTACCCTTCGTGAAACTATACCAGACCCACCTGAATCAGCCTATTCCAGTTAAAGAATATTAGTAACAATAAATCACCATACACTGATATAGCACAATTTAACAGCAACTACTTAAATGGTCCCCTGAGGATAGGATAATGGTGAAGAAGTTATAGGCATGATACAAATAGATGAGGGTATAGAGAAGTCAAATATTCTACCTCAGAAAGAACATCTTGAATAAGCTGCTCAGCCTTGGCTATCTGCTCTGGAGTGCCCATAAGTTCAACCCCTCTAGTTTGAGAATTCGGGTCAGCATCCATGTCTCTGGTAACTTGTATCTTTGCTCCAGATTGGAGTTGAAGATACCTAATGGTTTCCCCACCCTTGCCTATGATTACACCTACTCTGCCATTTGGAATCTCTATTTTCTTGCTTGGACCAGGGTAACCATATGAATTACTTGCTGGAGGAAGAAAAGTAGATCCCATTGGCTTCTGGGCTGCAGTAAACAGAATTCCATATCTTACACAGTATGTACTAGAAAACCTTTAAGTAATGTGACAAAGTATAAACAGGAAGCTCATAAATGCAAAACAAGAAACAGGACAATAGGCAAACAACTAATAAAAGCACAATTCAAACAATGCAGTCAGAAAACAATAAATACTGAGGTCAGGAATATATCTGGACAATAAAAGATAAATCATCAGATTTCATTGAGACCTACACTTCCTCAATTCCTACTGCACACAAACAAGTAGCTTACTGATATACAAGCTACAGAAGCATAAGAGAAACAAATTTATAAAAGTATAAGCAATGAAAGAATTATAGATATACAAACTGCAGAAGCATAAGAGACAAGCAAATCTATAAAAGTATAAGCAATGAAAGAATTATAGCGAAAGTAGATCATTCATAGTAGAGAAAATCAAATTAAAGGTCCAATCACGCATAAGAATGGAGCAGAAACCCTTACGTTCTCTTGATTCAAATGCAGGAGCGCCACCACCGTTGTCAACCCTGGGCTTCTTTGGATCCGAGTTGTTGATTAGCCGAGCAGCGATCTCCTGAGCCCTCTGCTTCGCCAGCTGGAAGTCGTCCATCGGAGGCGGAACATTGTTGTAAGAAGGAGGAGGAGGAGCGCCCGCGGCGGCGGCGGCGGAACCGTCGGGAGGAGACAGTGAAGAGATTGGGGCAGAGAATCCGGTGGGCCTGCGCGACACCGGAGAAGGGGAGGTTGGCTCCTCGTACTTCCTCTTGTTCGACCCCGCTTCCGATGCGTACTGTGCCTCTTCAGCCATTTCTGGTCGGAAAGAGAGTGGAAACCCTAGATTGGGAGAGAACCCAACAGCAGCGAATAGCTATGGATGGAAGGAAGGGATGAAAACAGCGGTCAAGAATGTTTTATAGTGGACCAGCAATTGCAGTGGGACCTTGTGGATTTTTCGTTGCACGGACGATATTTTCGTGGACAATTTCATCCTTCATATCAATATATCTTTGCTTATAAGTTATATAACTCCGCACTTTTCAGTTGAGGACAGAATTGGAATTTTGAAGCTCGTCGTCCACATTGCTTAATATAGATTGGCGACTGTGTTTACTTCTTTCCTTTCATTGCATTGGCGGGTATTGGACTACTATATTGGGCATGAGCTGACCCGAAAACCCGATTTTAAAAGCTAATCGAGACTTGACTTTTTGGATTAGATATATATATATATATATATATATATATATATATATATANNTATTTTTTTTATTTTTTTTTGAAAACAACGCGATGCGCAAAAACGTATGCTCAATATTTATATTTTAAAAAATAACTTATAAATTCTTACTAATTAAAATCTAAATAAAAATATTATTTATTATATTAATCCAATATATAATGTCTACAAATGTTATTATCATTAAATAATATAAGAACAGTTATGGTAAATGCATGTGCATTGTAAAGTTAATGGAAAAGATAACGGAAGTTATAACGGTAAAGACATTTTTGTCTAAAAGATTGTATAGTACAACTCTAAAAACATAATGTCTAAAATGATTAGCACTAAAGATATGAACATAAATGAGGGATATAACTTTGATTGAGACTTATTATCTTTTTAGATAAGTTTCCAATCAGGTGAGAACATGATGTTGTATCCTAGCCACTGATTGTAAATCTTGGACGGTCCATATTAAAATAACGCTTACACTTATTTTAGTGGTTTATTTCGGGTGGTGATTTTAGAGGGGGGCGAATATGTAATTTGGTTAATACAATAGAATCTGTAAGCACCGAGATTTTTTCCTTTTTGAATTGATTTACACAGTCGGGCATCCACCAACAAAAGACCTCCAATCCGAATCGTCAACTAAAACGTAGAACGAAGGAGAACTGCGACATCCAATGTGAGAAGGCGAAACCAGTTCTGGGTTGCGTAAACATGGTTCTGAATTGAGGTATTCCGGCGGCGGCATGGACAAAGGTACTGCAAGACGACTATGCCATTCGCGTTTTATTTTATTTAAAAAGGTTGGGTAGTTGAATGTGAAAATCTTAATGTTGAATGTGTAATCCTGAGTTCAAAAGAAGATACTACTGAGCCAGAATTGAATTTGGATGAGCAATCAAGGTTTCCGTCATTTAATACCCGTTGCACAGCTAGAGATTTTGTTCGGGCAATCAAAGGTTTCAATGCACGGCAAAAACGGATTATTGATGAGATAGGGATGTCAGGTGTGTTGATGCTTGATATTACCGACCCCCCACTGCGGCTAGGACGGTGGTTAGTGACACACTTCATCCCGATTAACCTTTCACTCGAATTAGGCGGAGGGAAAACCATATTAATTTTGTGAATATTTTACTTGTGAGCAGTTTTTCTTCCCAATATTAGATGCCAACCACTGCCACGTTGCATGCATCAACACCCGAACTCGTCGGTTGATATTATAGATAACTCATTCGTCCCCACTACTAAGAAAGAGAAGTACAAGGAAATTCCAGATGATTTGGTTAGTTAAATTGCAATGGAGTTGTTTAATTTTAATTATGCAATTCACTTTTGCTACACTGGGTTGACGTTGAAATATAGATCATGGGGCAGTGCATAGTCTCATAAATGAGCTGTGTAACTCTGTTCCTAGCAAAAAAGCATGCACGTAGTAATGCTAATCCCTTTGTGTTGGTAGTGGAAACACAATCTATGTGTGGTGGAAATACTAGTCAATTTGTATGTTCATTGCTTGGTGAGCTCGTCGCTTTGGTTCGTTTTACCTAAATCTTACACACCGTTATGCGTTGTTTTTTGTGGTGTGAATCAGATTGATATGTTTGCCACATATCTAGAGAAGAAGAAGCAACCACTAAGAGCTTCCATTGTGAGCAACTTCAAGCCTACACGAATGAGGATGCCATGACCAAATACAACAAACAAAGTAGACTGTGCAATCTATGCCATGAGGCTTATGGAGATGTACATGGGGAAGTTTCCAACACGTGGGACTGTGGGTTAGAAAAAGGGAATAGGGTGCAGTTCCGTAACCTCTGGCAAAAATATACGCATGACATACTAATCTCAAATGTGACCTCGCATAGAGGGTTGATTATCAAGCATACTCTAGCGTAAGATACGCGGAACGTGATGATGGGAGATAAGTGAGCATGCTGATTTGGAATTTTGAATTGTTTCATTTACTTTTTGAACAGATGTTCCGTAAACATATAGAATGTTAGTGTCTTGTAGTTTCGAAGAATTACTGTTTTGCTTTAAAGTGGGGACTTTTGTTAATGGTACTACCTGATAAGTTGAGAGTGGTGGTGGTATATGATTTTTACTATTGTTCATGATTAGTAAAGATATTTGGCGTTGTGCAATTGTGGGATATATGCAGTGCAATATTGGTTTTAGCACACTTCATTATAAGAACAGATGTACGGCGATGTGCCAATTTAGGATAAATGCAATGCAATATGAATTTCATCGCAATCCATGATTAGAACATATCTTTGGCACAGTGCATATTTAGGATAAATGTAGTGCAATATGATTTTTATCCCACTGCATTCCCGTAAGAGGATTTGTGAGACGGGTCGGGTTAAAATGAAAATGCAATACTTATACTGAAAATGTATTACAACACACCAGTAGTCTAGAGCATCCAGTTGCTTAAAATAAAATGGTAAAAAAGCATCACCTGAAGACTAACTACAGATTTGAAAGCCTTCTCTTAGAAACCAGGATCACTGTAAAATCTTTGATTTGACTAATGCCCTACAAAATGCCTAAAATGGATGTAATCAATCTCAAGAAGAAGTTTTCAAAATTACACTTAGCTTTGCAAAACCTGTTACCTCTATATCTTCAATTAGCTAGAGGCAGAACGAAATAACCAAGCAATTCCTCTTACCTCTAGATCTTAAGTACTTGAGCACTTGCACTTTCCATTTCCTTGACAGTACTACAGTGATAAAACCAGGTACAACAATACTGCATAAATTACCTGACAAAAAAACAACACCATATACTGATCAGCTTTCTGGTTATATACCATGGTGATAGAGTGATATTATTCTAAATAAGTTAATTTAACTAAAGGTCACTTGACTACTAAGTCTTTTCATATTTGGTCCTCAACTTCAAAATTAAGCATATTTAGTTCTCAATTATTGAAAATTTGCCAAACTCATTCCTATATTACCAAATGTAAGCCCAAACTCATATCATAAAATTAATTATAAATTACAAAAAGTAGAATCTAACTCTAGAAAATGCAAAAATTACCCAATAAAATATCAGCACATCATCTCATGCGTGAAGATGAGCTTGGGCTTCTTGGCGGCTCAAACACTGTGAGGATCAAATACTGATCTTGGATGTTCTCCTCCCCTCTCCAGAAAAAAAAATATTAGCACATCATTTCATATGGAAACAAATATAAATTTAGACACAAAGGCACATGTCATGTGTAGCTTCACAAGTACCATTTTGTAACTACGATTAATTCACTCCGAGAGTGTTGGGTTGGCCAAGTCATCTTCTACAGACAATTCTGTATCTGTGAGGCTGGCCAAGTCGTCTTCTAAAGACACATCTGTATCATATTCAGGGCCCATTATTTTGATCTATGAAAAATAATGCAGAAAATGAAATGAGATCAGGGAAAGAAATAGTAATGGTATTGTAAAGAAGGTCAGCATTGAGTAAAAAAGAAATAAAAAAAATTAAGACTGAGTCACACTTTAGCTTCTAACCTCAAAAGTTATGTCTCCACATGCCCAGTGCTCATATTGAATCTTTTTGGCAGAAGCAACAAGGGAAGGGCAACACTCCTCAAACACAATTAATTTCAGCGTAAAAACATCTTTAAATATCCCAGGGATCTGTTTCAAACTATAACATAATCTTAAGACTATGTGCTCAAGCACGGGAAAGTTATCATCATCACAAGTTTCCCACTCCCACTGTTTGAGTTTTATATCTTCAAGCAGCAAGAATCTTAATCTACGGAATCCTCCTTTAGATACTTTCCATACCGTTCCTTGGAAGGCATTTTCTAACTTGAGCACCGTAAATTGTGGCAACATGCCAATTACAGTCAAATCCCTTTTAGAAAGATTAGTCCCACTCAACCTCAACTTCTTCAATTGTGAAGGAAACACCAACCCTGCTGTAAGGGTTAACACACAGCCAACAGATATTGAAATAGTTAGCTTCTCAAGCGCTTCCAAATAGTCAAGATAATCCAAAATAATGGGATTGCTGTAAGATCCACCAGTGTGACTGGCCTCTATGTCGTCATCTTTCAGGGAAATTTTCAGCTTTTTTATGTTAGGTAACTTGTCATACACCTCCTTTCTGCAATGAATAAGTCTCACCACCCAAGATAATGATTGCAAATTTTCTTTAACCATGCTTGGGGGATCCACCCTATATGAATCACCAAGTTCAAGATGCCTTAACTGTGGTGCCTCCCAAATACTGGATGGCAAATGGACAGGTGGTGCTCCGAATTGTGATTCATTACTAGAAACAACAAGGGATAGCAAATATGGATTATTTGACACTACATGATCAAGACCTTCAAACCACTGTGTTATAGATAGGTATCTCAAAAAAACTAAATCCCTTACATTCACTAGCACTCTTTGAAGGAATACAGAAGGATCAAAAGCCATAACTCTTAACAGTTTTGGAGGAACAAAGATTTCAGGATTATAGAGCGAGAGATATTTGTACTAAAGAGCACATAGTAGTCAAAACTATGTGAGCAAAAACTTAACCAACGGCAGGAATTTGCAAACTCTTTTAATGGCAAACCTGAGTGTTGCTGAATATTTACTGCACATAAGATACCATGTTTCTGAGCTTCTCCTACACAGAAGCTATGCAAGGCATTGTGCATTCTACAAGTCTTGGTTTTGCCGTCAAAACTTTGATTTTCAATTAAGAGAAGGCTTCTATCAATAAGCTCTTGTAAATACCCATAAGCTTGATTATATAACTCCTTATGTTCCAATGGCTTCACAGATCCCTCGGCAATCCATAACCTTATAAGCGTTTTAACCTGAATTTTATAACGTTTTGGGAAGATCCCAAAATATAGAAAGCAAACTTTCAAATGATGTGGCAATGGATTGTAAAGGGCATAGAGTGCATTGCGATCTAGAATTCCCAATGACTCTAATTCCTTTTCAATCTTCTTCCATCCCTGTTGTATGTTGTTGCATTTAGATAAGCGCTTGGCAACTTCAACAATTAATTGTGGTAATCCATCACATTTCTCCACATCGTTCTTAATGTTTTCAAATTTAGGTGCCATGTGCTCTTTAATAGGAAGGATATTACAAAATAGATTCCAACTTTCTTCTGGATCTAGCAAAGTCATGTGATGAATACAGTTGCTACGGTAGTACTCTCGTTTGAAGTGGCTAGTGGTTAGTAATATGCAACTTTGAGTGCAAAGTATCTGGTCTGGATTTCCAAATCTTTGACTGCACCACTGGATTCCTCCCGGAGAATCGCTAGCAATGAAGCAAGGTTTGCAACGAAAGATTTGATCGGTGCTCGATCGTGGAGAGACGCCCTCGGGGTGGGTTGCAGAAACTGAAGCTCAATGGTTGCGATGAGAGAAGTTAAAGCAACACAAGCCATCTCTCTCTTGCAATCTAGCTTACTCTTTGTCTCCTTCCTTCCTGGGTGAGATCAAGAATACTGTATGTCCTTTCAAAAAAAAAGAATATTGTATGTAATAGTGCAGTTTCTTTTCTTTTTTTTGAAACTAATGTAATAGTGCAGTTTCAAGTTTTGGTTTTGCACATAAAGTGTTCGATAAATTGTGGCAGAGTCAGATTTAGCCTCCATCCCCATGGGAATTTTGCGGAGCTAGAGATTCCCCGCCTCAATTTTTTAGTAGAGTTTAAAACAATATATACCGAATATAAGTTGGCAAAAACTTGTGCGAGACCGTCTCACCATGAGACGGGTCGGGTCTTGTCACGGTGCAAATGTAACACTTATATGCACAAATGCCATACTTATATGCTCAAATGTAATACTAATCAGAAATAAAATTTTTGTTACTTATTAGGGTAAATGTAATACTTTTACATTTCGATTTAAAAGTATTACATTTTTCCTCATAAGTATTATATTTGCCCTTATAAGTGAGAGGCACTTGTCAACATTACTTATTATGAAAAATGTATTACTTTTTCTCTTATATGTAGCAAAAATTGTATTTTTTATTAGTGTTATATTTGAGCATATAAGTATGAGATTTGCACATATAAGTATGACATTTGCATGGTGCTTTGACCCGACCCGACCCGACCCGTCTCACGAATAAGGATCCGTGAGACGGTCTCACACAAGTGTGACCCATATAAGTTAAATTATATAATTAGTTTGTAAATTAGTATATTTAAATATCTAATTAGCTGCCAAGGTGCTTAGATGTCATGTAGTGACTCTTCCATATGGGAGGTCATGAGATTGAGCCTCAAGCAAACAATCTAATTAGCTTATTAGCATACCATTCATCCAAATATCTCAAATAAAATTTTTTAAATTTAAAAAAAAAACGTGTCAAATAGACCACTGAACTTTTACATTTTGTGCAATTGAACCATCAAACAAAAAAATGTGCAATTAGAATTAGACCATTAAAAACTTAAAAATTGTGCAAATAGCATTACTTTTTACTGATTATTTCCAAGTTTCCATTAAATATGATATCATAATGTCAAATCATATATAAAAATTATTTCAATTATTATTTTTTAAAATTAAAAATTTCAAAAAAAAAAAAAGTGGAGGTCGTCATTCATCTGTTGTGGATGAAGGGGGTGGCAGCCATGGCTGCTCCCTTGGGTAGCCTTCGCTGCCTCCCCTTCATTCACAGTAGACAAAGATGGATGTCTCCCCTTTTTTTTGATTTTTTTAAATGGTTTTTTTTTCTTTTAACTTTTATAAATAATAACTAAAATTATTTTTATATATAATTTGACATTATGACATCATATTTAATGAAACTTTTAAAGTAATTTGTAAGAAATACTATTTGTACAATTTTTAAATTTTTAATGATCCAATTACACAGTGTAAAAGTTTAGTAACTTATTTAACATTTTTTTCCTTTAATTTATATCATATAAAAATAACTAATTATTATATATAAATATAATATATGTAATATAATATAATTCATGGAATCGAGGTCAGGAACGAAAAACGGGGTTCGAAGTCGAGTTTGGGTGCAAGGGATGCCGTCCCGTCCCCAGCGGGGATAGGAAAGCTCTCCCCATCCATCACGGTCACGTTGAATTGTCATAAGTATTATTGTAGAGCTGGCAAGTCCTTGAATACTCCACTCTCTCCATTATCAGGAGATCAGTTGTAAAAGACTTGTAATTCTTCATCATGCTCTTCTCCAACAATGGTCTGCTTTGTTGAAAGACATTGCCTTCAAGAAGGTGACCTTGGCAACCAACTCCACTACTGTAGAAGGCACTGATCGCCTTTTCCAATTCCCAAGGAGAAGGCAACCAATTGCCTTCTATTGGAGAAGGCGTCAATCACCCTTCTCTAGTAGAGAAGGTGCCTTCTTCAGTAAAGGTGCAATCACCTTTTTCTTTAAAGAAGCAACCACCGACCATCACCTTTTCTGTAAACAAAGACGGTCAATCGTAGCATGTAGTAGTCAACAACAATCTACATGTCACATCATCAAAATTTTACCGGTAACCGGTTATTTACCAATAAATAAGGCTTATTTGACTAATTTTTAATAAGTTTAAGTGCTTAATTGCCACATTAAAATTCAAAACCTAATTGCTCTTTCATATAATGTTTAATGATCTATTTGACCATATTCCCTTACAAGAATAAACATAGACTAAGAACCACGAATTATGAAACATAGAGTCATACTGCAATTAGAGTTAAGATAACAAAACAGATATCACAACAAATTAATTCTACATTCAAAAGATCAAGAAACTAAACATACTGAACATAACCAAAGTACATGCAAAATTCATAACCACCATTTAAGTCAAAGAAATCAACTCTGTGGAGAGGTTTTTGCCGACCCAGTAGGCTGGGAGGACTGAGAAGTTGGTGCTGTATCATAGCTCGCACGTGCACCACCACCACCACTTCCATCAGTGGAGTATGCTGAAGCCTGGGAATAACCACTACCACCATACCCACTATTGTATGGCACTCCTGATTGAGTCATCTGTGGCGCCCCATAGGGTGGAGGGCCATAACCCGGTTGACTTGCCGGGGCACCATATCCAGTAGAGGGAGCACGCTGGGAACCAGAATCAGGCTGAGAATAACCAGATAGAGTAGGTGAAGGCTGAGAGTGTGGATATACCTGAGGGGGCTGTGCATAACCTCCCTGGGCACTAGGTGACTGTTGTGGCTGACTGTAAGCTGGTTGACTAGCTGGAGGCTTTTGAGATGGGGGTTGTCCATAGTTGTTGCCATAGGCAGATGGCTGTGTCCCGTATCCACCTTGAGAAGTTGGGATGCCATACCCCCCAGGCTGGGAAGCATGGTACCCAGGTTGGCTGCCCGCTGACTGATTTGGAGGTGCTTGACTTGTATCACTCTGTGTCCCATATGAAGGCGTCTGGCCATCAGCTGTTGGGTTGGAGGTATTACTGTACCCAGTTGTAGAATTATAACCTTGTTGCTGATCATATCCAGGAACAGGATTTGGATAGCCAGATTGAGGGGCAGGTGCATGATATCCACTATAACCATCTTGGGAATAACTTTGTCCTTGACTGTAACCAGAGGATGGTTGTTGATTGTAGCCATAGGCACCAGTACTATCAGTAGGAGCAGCAGAGCCTCCAGAAGTTGGTTGCTGCTGCTGTGGTGGCACCTGGCTGTAGTAATCATAACCACCTCCAGGAGCTGTCTGTTGATTCGGATTTGATTGATCCCAGCCAGTGCCATATCCAGCAGATGTTGGTTGAGGGGGGTAACCAGGGTATGGTGGTTGAGGCATGCTATATTGGGGTGATGGACCAGGGTATGTTCCAGGCTGCATATATCCATAACCAGGTTGCTGCATTTGTCCACCAGGAGGGGCCCAGCTAGTTGGTGGCCGTGCCTGATATCCTTGCTGAGGATATGCACCAGTCATAGATGGATTTCTAGCACGATTCTGCACAAAGTTGTTATCTAAAATGAACCACGAATAACTAATCCATACCACATTGGGTAGACAATGAAGTAAAATGATTGGTATACATAAAATAAAATACAACAAAATAACCAGCAAGATATAAATGCAACAATCAAAACAATTAATCTAAAATAAGCCACTGTTATTCTAGATATGCAAATTAGTAAATTACAGTCTCATTAAGGCAAAAAGATTAGACACCAACATACCGTACTCTTTGATTGGGACACAAACTTCTGCAGAGGCCCCATCCTCACCCTAATTGAAGTGATAAGTGCAACAACATATGGCCAAAAAAAAAAGCTAAACAATTTCCAAAATGTTTGGCAATGCACTTATAAAATTGGGATAATTGTATTTACTGAAACCCATTCTCGCATGGCAATTCAGAAAAAATACTAAGTGGTTAACAACTAAGTAGAGCATTCAACACGAATAATTCTCCACATCCTAAATTTTTACCAAAATTTCACAAATGCAAATTCAATTAGTACAGAGTATTAATTAATTTTATTTTTAATATTAATAACTAACATTAATTATTAATATAGTTTTTATTAATTATTAATTTAATATAAGTTATTTATATCAATATATTTCTATTAAAGTATTAAAATAGTCTTTAGTGTTTTTTCTTTTTCTTTTTCCACTTATCAACTAGCCATTTAAATTGAAAGTGGAATTTTACTTCTTTTTTTTATTATTCCATAGACTCTCAACATTTATATTGACAACAGTGAATCAAACAAATATAATTATTTATGGATATGATACTGAGTTACTGACTACTAACTCCCTCAAAATGCTGATCTTGGGAGTTGGGATATCTATAGAAATAAAAGGAGCAAAAAGTAATCATACATAACACAAATCAAATACACACAGATACACCCAGTCAAGTACTAAACAAGAATATTTTAAAAACACAGAAGATAGCCTTGTACCAAAACATTCAATAAACAATTTGGCAGCTCTAATATCTAATAGTTCCATTAATCTGATACCATAATCATACAAGAGGCTGCAATCCTTTCCAATTCTCCACATTTACAAATACAATAATGCAAGGGTGTAGTCATTAAAGCGTGATGAACTTAATTCAAAGCCAATAGTAGCATTAATAAATGGATTCTATTTACGCAGCATACACAAAAAATATAATTCATAAATTACTTAGAGTCTCGTTAGTTATGCCAACCATAAATTTAGCATCACCATAGCTTGTAAATTTTAAAGATACTTTGTACCTTGAAGTCGGATAAGAAATGAATGGGGCATTTTCATACTGGGCAGACATTTTTTCTCCATTATGTGAGGATAATTATCTACTACAGTTTGAAAACATACCCGAACAGCCCTGATGAAGACCCAACATAATGGTTCCATGTTTGGTGTCACCGACTTTCCATTAACAAACTAACTCTAGAATTGGCCCAAATGACAACAAAAAATCAGATATGAAACTAACCAAAAAGAATTGATATGACAACCCCAAACACTATTTACTAGAAAAATCATCTAAAAATTGTTGAGAAACTCGAGTAAAATACATCCACTACATTAGGGAACTTATAAACTGCCTTCATACCTCAGTGAAATTGGCTTGACAAGACCTGCCTCACATGAAATCAGATATCCAAGTCCAATAAAATATCCAACAATTTAAAATAGGAACTGACATATCTTAACACCTCAAAAGGCATTATGAACTTGGATGTTAAAATTGACTTAAAACCTTTATAAATTTAACTCATGTGTATGCAGTTTCAACCAATACCCGAGAAAAACAACAGGAGAAAAGTCTGCATAAATATCACTTTACTAGCATTCCATTTATAATGCACCCTTATCAAGAATGGATAGCAATGGATCATGGTGTACTAGCAGTAGAATATCATTGGTTAACAAGGTCCTAGTTTGCAACTAAGGGCACTGCATAAGGCCACATTACCTCTCCATCCAGGGACATTCAACACGAACTATAGAATCTCAATCAGCCTGGCTGTACATCCAAAGAGGAATGGCAAAATATACATATGCATACACCCTGTATTTGCATGTATAGATATTGGTTTGGTATAGGAGACAATTATTCATCAACATAAGTCACAGGTAATGATACCAGAATTCTATGGCAGTTAGTCTACGTATATAATATTATTAGGCTAGAATGATTCCAGTAAAGATATCCATCCAATCACCAAATTAAGAATATCGAAATATTTAGACCTTCACCCCAATAAAAAAGGAATGAAAACTACTGGACCTCATTGCGCTGCCAGGATCTACAAATGATAAGACTGCATTGGAGTCAAGGTTATGCCACTGATGTCAAAAGTAGACTCTAAATACCAATACAGATATTCAGAAAATAAAGCTAAATAAGATCACACTATTGACTTGAGAAGGAATGCTTCTACAGTCCAGCAGTGAGTATTTAACTCTTAGCATATTTGCGCAGGATATTCTCTTTACAAGCACCGAAGGATAGTAAAAAATATGGGCACACAAACTAAACAGAATACCTAAATTGCATTTCAGGCACAGGTTCACAAGAATAAATCCACAACATTATGCACAACCAATATACCTCACTGATAACTTCATTGATAAGCTGTTTTGCATGCTCAATCTGATCACTTGATCCATCAATCTGTACAGTCCTCTCAGTTGAAGTGTCACCAGGTGGCAAGTGCAAAGGTATCACCTGTAAAAGTCATAAGAATTCAAACAATTATTGACACTGCACAATTGGCAATGAATGTTGGTGCTCACAAGCAAATAAAAGAGGGATTAAGTGTACCTGAATACGTGCTCCTGATCTTGCTTGCATGTTTTTTATGCTTTCTCCACCTTTGCCAATAACAAGGCCAACCTATACACACACCAGTTGATAATGATAGAACATAGAAGTATTTCACCATATAGCAAACAAATCTTACTGGCAGTATACCTTGTTGTTTGGGACTTTCATAACAAATTGTTCAGCTCCAGGTTGCTGTCCAGTTACCCTTCGTGATACTATGCCAGAACCACCTGAATCAGCCTATCTCAATTACAGTGTATTAGTAGCGGGCAAACCACTAAAAGCACATAAACCATAACTTATCTTAAACAGGACGCCCTGACCAAAGGATAGGCCTGATGGTTTAATAGAAGAAACTATAATATGAATAGAAATGGTATAAATAATTTATAAATTGAAATTCTACCTCAGAAAGAACATCTTGAATCAACTGCTCAGCCTTGGCTATCTGCTCTGGAGTGCCCATTAGTTCAACCCCTCTAGTCTGAGAACTAAGGTCAGCATCCATGTCTCTGGTAACTTGTATCTTTGCTCCAGATTGGAGTTGAAGATACCTAATGGTTTCCCCACCCTTGCCAATGATTACACCAACCCTGGAATTTGGAACCTCTATCTTCTTGCTTGGACCGGGATAACCGAATGATCCAGTTACTGAAGGAAGTAAAGTAGACCCAACTGGCTTCTGAGCTGCAGTAAATAAAATGCCAAAAATCTTTCACAGGGAACACGCATAAACGCATAACATAAGGGATGATAATAGGCACAAGATTAATATATGCGTAAAGAAGACAGGCCAGTCAGAAAAGCATCACGTATAAGGATGAAGCTGAAACACTTACGTTCTCTAGTTTCATAAGCACCAGCGCCACCACCGTTGTCAACCCTGGGCTTTTTTGGATCCGAGTTGTTGATTAGCCGAGCAGCGATCTCCTGAGCCCTCTGCTTCGCCAGCTGGAAGTCGTCCATCGGAGGCGCGACATTATTGTACGAAGGAGGAGGAGCTCCCGCGGCGGCGGCGGAACCATCGGGTGGAGACAGTGAAGAGATTGGGGCAGAGAATCCGGTGGGCCTGCGTGTCACCGGGGAAGGGGAGGTTGGCTCCTCGTACTTCCTCTTGTTCGACCCCGCTTCCGATGCGTACTGTGCCTCTTCAGCCATTTTGGATTGATTTTTGGTGTGAGAATGATCAGAAAAATGCTGGTGCGGGGCTGTGGAAAACCCTATGTTGGGGGATAACCCAATTGATATGCGCAATGATTGGCCAATGGGGTTGGGTTTCTGATTTCGGTTCAGGTAGTGTTTGGAAACCAGAAAATAAATTCAGAAATCATTTTTTAAAATTTTTAGTATTTGAATATGTCTGAGAAATTAAGCGAACATAAATCAATTTTCTTATTTTCAAAAAAAAAATCAATTTTCGTTGACTGTGAAAAATATAGGTGCTTTCTCAAAAAATGACTTTCGCAGCATCACAAGAGTCACAACCTTGGTTTTCGAGGCATTAATGCTTTGGTTTTCGGGTGGAAACTAGTAAAATACTCCGTATTGATTTCCGCGAGGAAATCAGAGTGTTGCTTTTTTTTTTTAATTAAATTTTTTGTATTTTATTTTTAATAAATAATATTATTTTTAACATTATTATAAATTATAAATATTTTTAAAATTCTAAATAAAATAATTAAAATGTTT
>CM008331.1:5993989-6004124 GCA_002525835.2 Ipomoea batatas
CTATTTTCAATTCGTATGATTAATTCAGTGACATATTTTATTCTTTGTTCATTTCAGTTATTTATTTTCATTAATTATTGAAGATTATTTATTTTATATTTGTCCTACGCTTATTCAAAAATATATTTTCAAAATTTTTTATATGTATCGAATTTTTGTAGTCTAGCATAGCTATAAGCATCACAATCATTCATGTTTATCAAATATATACGTGAATTGGTTAATTTCACTATAAATCAATAATATAAAATTACGTTAAATAGCATAACATTTGATACGTGTAACATTATTATTATTATGAAAATGTATACACACCGAAGCTTTATGAGAAACCCTTATTCATAACTAGATACAAAAAATGGTAGTCATTGAGTCATGATACATTCCTCTATAAAAATGAGTATATAATATTACTATATGACTGTGTCATAATTGTCATTAATGTGTTCGATATGTTTTTTTGTATTTAATTATTTCGTGGACTTTTTTTATTTAGTTCATGGCATGGTCAATGAAAATAAAATAGTTACGGAGTAATATTTATCCTTCACATGTCGTTATCCTATTGAATTTTTAATTGTATTTGGTTATTACATAGATTTTTTATTAAGGCCATGTTTGATAACATAGTTAGCTTATCAGTCAATTTTAACTAATTTGATCATTATTAGTTGTTTGATTTGGTTAAACAGCCAATATAAGTGTTTGATTAATCAACTTTCTGTAACAGCTTATTGTTTTAAAACACTAAAATTTAAAAAGCTGCTTAAAGTAGTTTTTTCAATCAACTTTTTTGTGAAAATCATTTTGCATGTAATAAGCTATTAGCTAACAGCTAATTTACCAAATAGTATATTTTTACAATAAGCTAATGTTATACCCACTGACCCAACTAGCTAACAGCTATTTACCAAACACTCCTAGCTAATTCGTGACAGAATCGAATCTCAATAAATATTGTGAACTTTTATAATGTCAATGTCAAAGTTGACTATTAAAAAAATGTAATAATTTTAATAAGTGAAAACAGCATTTAAAAAATGATACTTTCTTCTATAAAAATCACGATATAATATTTATTACAAAATACGTAGTATTTTTTTTATAAAGAAATATAGCATTACTTGTTATTTTGTTGGATGAAATTATAATCACCATTTATAATCAAACTGATGATGCAGGGAACGGGAAGTCTTAGATTTTTTGAGTCAAAAGAAGCAGAATGGGCTATGTTATTGTAATATCGTTACCCGTTATAATATTGTTCATTGTCACTGCCGTGGCTTGCTACCTAATCGGCCGGAAACGTAGTCGTGATATAGCTGCAGGCAGATATCCTCAGCATTACGGCCCACCAGCACCGCCGCCCGCCGTCATGTCTCCGCCGCCACCGGGAAAAGGACCTTACTAATGTATTACTGGCCTGGCTGCCTTGCTTCTTTGTCCATGATTAATAATTTTGGTACTATGTGAATGGGGTGTTTTATTGTGCAAGTGAGGATATTAATAATTGAGAGATCAGACTTTTGATTTGACAATAAAGAAATGATATATGTTTGTTCTTCATATTGATCTTTTATTTTTAACATAAGTCAACACACATACTAATATAATTTTAAGTATAAATAATTAACCAAATTATTAGAAATTCCTTAATTTTATCCACTTAAAAGAAAATTACTAGTGGCTTATTACTATTTACCTTGAAAGTGGATGAAAAATTTGTCAACTTGATAGGATATTTGTTCAAGTGTGTAATGTGTTCCATCCCCTAGTAGATTGGAAAATTTAAAAATCTATACTATTAATAAAAGTGGGGTACATTCAATCAAAACTTTTAAAGATTTTCAAAAACTTTTAAAGTGATGGATTTTAAATGACTTTTATAGAATTTTTCATACTTTCCTAAAATCATTTAAACTTTTATAAACTTTGTAAGAGTCTATAAAAATTCGCAGGACAAACATTTATAGACTTTTAAAAACTTTTCATATTAAAAATTTTACAAAAGTCATTAATAAAACTCTGAATTGATTACACCCTTACAAACATTTCATAACTTCTATTAATACATTATTTATATTTTTCTTACAAAAATATATTTTTATAAATCATAAATAAATTAATGCATTGAAAAAAAAAACAATATGGAGTAATAAATATTGATTCTCACAAAAATAGAGTATATTATACATATAGAAATTATAATCAATTTTCACTATAAAATAAATGGAAATTTCTCAAAAAATTCAACTAAACACAATACATATATTAATAATTAATTAACATACAATTACATAAAATTATTAAAATTATTTTGGATCAAATGGAAGGGGTACACCCAATACAATTACATAAAATTATGTCAATTATATAACAATTTTGTGTTAAAATTTTAGGTCAAATCTGCTGCGATCAATAGCAACTTGCTGCTGGTCAGAATGCGAACAACAACAACAAAGTTTCTATGCAAACAAATAGCAAGCTGCTATTTGCAACAACTTGTTTTTGTTACGATCAGCAGCAAGAAATTCGCAGCAAAAAGTTTTGCTGCGAACAACATCAAATAATAATAAAAATAAAGCGATAAAAAAAAGGAAAATGATACTTTTTTTCCCTGAGTTATGTGCATATAGTAGTTTTTCCCCCTGAGTTATTAAAGTGTTGGTTTTCCCCCTTAGTTATTTTAAAAGTGGCGATTTCCCCCCTGTAATGTTAAATTGACATTTTTACCCTTAAAAATAACTATTTCATTTATTTTTCTTCTTCAACTAATTATTACTAATATGTATGGAAGATAACGATTCGATTCGAACCCAATCGGACACTGTAGCAATTGAACCTAAATAATATGGACGGTTACGGTTATGATTCAGAACCGAAAAAATAAAATAGAATAATTGTTGAATTTAGACTATTTTAAAAATAAGAAATAAAATTATAAAATAAATAAATAAATAAGTTTTGATTGGCGGTTAAAAATCGAATTTGGAACCGAACGGAACCGATTTATCAAAATCAGTGTTTGATCATTTTCACTATATATGACCGCGGTTCAGTTTCGATTCACGGTTCAACAATTATTTTATTTTTTCGGTTCTGAATCTTAACTAGAACCGTCCATACTATTTCGGTATGATTGCTATAGTGTCTAGTTAGGTTCGAACCGAATCGTGGTTATCCATACATATAAGCAATAATTTATTGAGGAAGAAAAATAAATGAAATAGTTATTTTTAATGGCAAAAATGTCAATTTAGCATTACAGGGAAAAAAACCGCCACTTTAATAACTGAAGGGAGAAAAGTGCTATATACATATAACATACGGGGAAAAATTGTCATTTTCCCATAAAAAAGTATAAAGTTTGTAAATTTCATCTATTTATATTGGTTTAGATAGAAGAAAAAAGTTTGTAGAGAAAATTGAAAAGTTTGGGGTTGGAGGGTTAGATTTCATCTATTTATATTAATGAATAAAAAGCTTACAGAAATCCTATTCTGATAGAGTTTATGAAAATTAATAACTTTTTGAATATCAATAGACTTTTTAAGAGTATAAAAGTCTAAATCAAATATCGGTATACTTTTAAAGACTTTTGAAAAGTCTGAATTGGATA
Organism: Ipomoea batatas; assembly: GCA_002525835.2. Taxonomy (NCBI): domain Eukaryota; kingdom Viridiplantae; phylum Streptophyta; class Magnoliopsida; order Solanales; family Convolvulaceae; genus Ipomoea; species Ipomoea batatas. Next base: position 5,997,609 of record CM008331.1, read on the forward strand.
CCGGTAGACTCTTTCATTAAAAGTCTAAATTGGATACCACCAAACTTTTAAATTCATTAAAAGTCTTTAAAAGTTTATAAAAGTTTGATTGGATACACTCCTTAAAATCATCCTCTTCAACTTTCCCGTTCAATTTTTTTAATATTAAATAAATAATTTATTGGTAACATAATTAATAAAACTTAATTATAAGGAAATGTTGTATGGAAATTAACTAATATCTATTAATTGGTAATATTCTTTCCAAATTCACGGTAATAGCGTAATTCTCCCGGAGGACACGAATAATAACGTAATAACAATTGGATTTCGTAAGTCTACCAAAAATATATTATTCACGGTATTCTATGGAATCTAGGTTTTTATTTTCAATTAATATGAGTTTAGGGTTTTATTCGTGTGTTTATGGATTTCGTGTGTACACAATAAGTCTACACGCCAATAAGAAAATAATCATTTATTATTATTTTTTGCAAATTATGCGTATTTTCATGTTATTTAGATCAATAATAAACCAATAACTCTACACACGCACATCTAGTTCCACGAATCAAGAATATTTTTCCTATTTTTTCAAATGGTAATTTTGCATTGTGAGGGATTCTTTTTACTATTTAAACATATCATTATGCTAAACTTATAATTGTAAGCTTTCAACGAATTTATGCGTCTGTAGTCTCCTATTTACACCAAATAGGCATGGCTTCAACTCAAATCAAAATTGTTGGACGTGAACTTCATCCTAGACACGGAAGAAATTTAATCAAGTTTAGTGTGATGTGTACCTATCATTTTCCAGAGACAAGAGATGCTGAAACAATAAACTCTATAGAGTGTGTAGTCCATGATGTAGATGTATTGTTTTTGTACTATTGTTTGAATATTTTATAATTCAAAAAGTTTTGTTTATGCATATGGATGGTTTTTTACTACATTTTTTTACACTTCAATTTTAGGGAATTTTTCTACATATTCATATTCCTAATTTTTTTTTTCAAAAGTGGATGAAGAAATTTAAAGAAGGGAGAGTTTACAATATTAAAAAAAAATTTTGGTGCCTTATAATTTGTATAGAAATAAAACAACCACTCACAAGTATATGTTACCGTTTTATCCTAATACAACTGTTAGAGTATTGAAGGATGCAGTTTTCCCTACACATATTTATGACAGAAGATTATGATTTATTTGAAGAGGTTATTTGTTTGTCACTTACATTGTTTTCCTTTTTGTATAACTTTATTATGTTATTTTACTTTTTCTGCCTTTCACAACTTTCTGGATGGACAGATATCTGAAAGTCTTATTGAAAATTTGGAACCTAACAAGCAATGTGATGCATACAATGAGCGATCTGTTAAGAGCTGTGAAGGTTGAGACTTTGAGTTGAAATAGTTATTAAAATATTATCAAGTTCAAATTCTATACACCCGTGAACCACCAAACTGTAGAGTACTTATTTCATGTCTCTAAGGTACGTATTGCAATTATACATTATTTAAACAACACTTCATTTCTGTGATATTAAATATCTATTTAGTGATATTTATTTATGAGTGATTCCCATAGGAAATTTGCATCCATTTACAAATTCCTAAAGAATTTGTCGAAAAATTCAGTGAACTTTTGAAGGAAGGAAAAGTTCAAAAGTTTAGAGATCCAAAATTTCATCGTGCATACTTCTCGCATGAGGTTTAAGTCGTGCGAGCACAAATACATTATGAAAGCAAACAATGACACAATGATCAGTGTTTCGAATCAAGATAATTCTGTTTTTTCCAAACACATGTTTAAATTCAAGAATTTTGGGTCCTTGATAACAACCAATTAATTTGTAAGTTATTATTACAATTTTGTTCTATATTTACTGTTATTTACATTCCTCTTTCAAATTATTCTAATTCATTTGTATCTGCAAACTTACTATGGTTTTGATGGTTTTAACAAATTTGATTGGTCGTGTAATTTCCATTACTAAGCCAAAAATTATTCTAAGTTAATCAAAATCCTCAAAGGTTGATTGATTTTGTCATTGAAGATTCTTGGTATGTATTTTTCAAAAAAATTATAATGCCTTATTTATTTGTATAAATAAACATAGTCTTTATCACGAAATTGATTTGTTTTTATTCAGGGAGAGTTGATTGATGATAACCCTGTGGGACGAGCACGTGAATTCGGTTTTGCCTTTCTATAATGGTGTTTTGACAGATCCATTGATTGTTATACTACAACTTTGTATAGCCAAGGTAACTTATGGTAAGTAATAACCCAACGTCAGACTTAAATTTAATTATTTCGATTATACTTATTTAAAAATGATTTTTATATTAGATGGTGAGGTAAGGATTTCCAGTTCCTGCACTACAACGAAGGTTTTGTTCAATAACGAAGGTTTTACTCGCCATATAATATGTACTTCACAACATCTTTTACGATTACAAGTTATCTATTTTAAGTAGTTTGCTTAGGTTCTTTACTCCTATACGGAGTATAAGCTCAAGTTCAAGAATCACTGGATTTAGATGGTTGGAAGCTATGTCGAATAAGAATATCACAGTCACTTCTTGGAAGGATATTCATGACAATAAGAAGGTCAAAATCACAAATATTCAATTTATATTTAATTCGTTTAAAGATTCGATTGCTAAATTGCTCACGCATTTTACTTCTCATTTATAGGTAGGAGAATTTTGGGTTGTTGGAGAAATTATAGACATTGAATGCGATTGATACTTCACCGCAGGTAAAATTAAAGGTTGTGGGAAGAAACTTCAAGACTATATGGATAAGATGTACTGTAAGGTATGCGACAAACAATGGACTGACTGAATAATCAAATATAGAGTGGTCATTGTTGTCCTGGATGATGACCAAGATGGCCAACTTCTACTTTTGGATAATGTTTGTTCGTCTCTACTAGGGGTCATTGCTAGCGAGTTGAAGGAAAAGTATTATGAGGTGAGTGAAATGAGCACTTAGTTTTTTACCATGCTAATAATATTATCCATTTTATAATATTTACTTTTTTTTTGGTTGACCTGGGAGGGGTTGTATGCCCAATGAAATTGATGGATTAGTTGGAAAGACCTTGAAGTTTAGGATTGTCACACGACATGATCAATTCAATTATAGGGGAAATGTTGCTTTTACTGTTCTAGGAGTGAAAAATGATGAAGCAATAGCTAAATCAGTCAAAAGAGGTGAAGAAGGAAGTGTGGTTAGGAAGCTTGCTGATGCAAAACAGTTCAAGGATAATTTAGAACAAGTTCGTACTAACTAAACATGTTTCTATCTACTGTTATAAATTTTTCTTACACTTGCTTTTTTAGTAGTTATTTTCAACTAGGGCATTGTACCACTGGAACCTACATCTTCGTCTAACCCAAAAGTCATCTTTGTCGATGAAAGCACTCCTAAGCAGCAGTCTTTAAAGAGAATAAATCTGGATTATTCATCATCTTTAAAGACTTTTAAAAAGCCTAAAAATGAACCCAAGTCATGCTAGCCTTTGCTGTTCTGCTTTTCTTTCTGCATAAACAATATATATTTTAGTTGGTGTTTTTATTGGTTTGAATAGACTAAATGCTTAACAGATGATTTATTCTGTTAGGCTTTAAACTTTGGCATCGTTTTTGGAAAATATAAGCTAAGAAACATTTTATTTCGTTAAATATACTTCGTTTTTTTCATAACTCTTTCTATGTTTTAAATCTGCAGGTTAAATCACTATTTTCTTGGAATTTTATTTTGTTTTGTTCACTATGAGGACATGTCATAGTCGTCATTTCAGTGTTGTAGTATGTTTAATTGTTACATTGTGGCTTTTTTTTTTTTTTTTTGTGTTTGTATTCTGTCATTCAGACTTAATAAACAGTTTATTCATTCAGCGTGTTGAGTTTGACATTGTTTATTTGAATTTTTACTATTTTTTAATACCCAATTTTTTTTTTAACTTCATAGACATGTTGTATATACTGTAATGGTTTACTTTGCAGTTTATATTCCCAATAATATTGTTGAAAAAAGTCTAGAACATATATGTTTGCCTCTTGATTTTCAGTAGCATCAATTCTTATTGCATAAGGTTTGTGCTTTGGCAAGGGCACAACTAATGCACTTTTGGGCTTCATCTTTTCCCTCATCAATTTGTACCAGTCTACAAAGCTTGATGTGCTCAACCCATTAAAAGGTACTTCTCTCTGATCAACTACTCTTGCCCAATAATGAACCATCTATCATATAGTTTATTGTCAAGGATTTAGTAAAAAATGAAGCAAATGTAACCAAAGACACACATGACAAGGGTGCAAAATTTAAAGAAGTGACAGATAATAAAAATTGTATTTTGAAATGATGACACAAAATATTAGATAAATATAAGAATGTGGAAGAAACTTGACTAGAGAGTTCATTACTCAATGAAGTAGAATACTTACTATAAACCTAATTGAAAATGTGTCTATGTTTCTTAGCTTTATTCTTGGATTTTCGTTTCAGTTTTTTTTTTCCACCTAGAGTGTGGGTACACATTTTGGAGGGATTGTAGTCAATATACAAGATACTTCTATAGGTTCTAAATGTTAAAGTTCTGGTTTCTTGGATTCATGGTGAGGAAGTTGTGTAACTTGAGTAGTTGTATGTTGGACAATGCTTGATTGCTGACTAGCAGTGTTATTTTATATTAAAAACTCCTTTCCAATTACCCCAATAAGCATGTGTCCCGTGCTAATAGGACTACAATCCTTGACTTTATTTATGATATCATAAAGCTTGTCCTTAGATTGGATTATCTCTGAGAGGATGACTTTATATTTACACTCTGCAAAATAGAATAAATGAATTAACAATTATTTTATGAATAATGCACAAAAAAGCAAAATGGATAACAATTATATTTGTAGTGTAGGCGGTTTACTTAACCAACAATGAGATAATAACAACACGAGCTGCTAATCGTTCAACATCCTTTTTGTTTATTCCAGCCTCCCAGTATAAGAACAACCACTGAAAACAACTGTAGAGTTAAAAGCATGAACTAATGCATCTGGCTGGACTATATGATAAGTTGGATTTTCTACATTTATCTTCCTAACAAGCTCATTTAGGATGGACTTGCAAAACATTTTATCTTGGAGAAGTGCCATAAAGGAAAAATAACCTTTCAGACAATATAGAGATAGTAATTGAATTTAAATTAGCTTTCAGACAGCAGCCAATACTCACTACAAGAAGAAAACATTAGGAAAAAGAAACTTGAATTAACAGAACATTGTAATAAATTAATATTTCATGAAAATATATTATTGCTTCCAACTAAAGTGCATGATAAAGAGTTTGTGACAGTGTAAGTATATGTACAGTGAAAAACAACATTACTTTATGCCATTTTTACAAATATAAATATATGAAAAAAGTCAACTTGGACTTTGTATTCGTTGGCAAATCAATATCACTTGTCCTTTCATTTCCACCATAGAGCTTTTTGTCACCACAACTGTGGTAAGATATTTTTGTTGAATATTAATTGACATCACATCATACATAAACTATCAAAACTAAACTCAAAGAAATATAGTCTCCCTTGAAAATTAGGAGCATTTTGTAGAAGTACCATTTTGTTTCTGTCACAACATTATCAGGCCACTTAATTTCTAAGTGCTTACTTAGATTTCATGAAAGGCTAAAATTGACTTGAGCAACATAAACGAGTTCTGTAAAGTTTCTTTCAAATTGTATGGTTTATACGTTTTATCATATTCATTTCATTGACAGCATTACATGAATACCTAATTGATGAGTAATCATTTTATTTCATTAAGCATTGATAACCTACTACAGTTGTTGATTAATTGAAAGTTGATTAATATATATTCAAAAATATTTAGATTAACTTTCAGACAACAGAAAGACAATGGTTGAATTTAAATTAGCTTTCAGACATAAGCCAATAGGCACTACAAAGAGAAAAAGAAAAAGGCACTTGCATTAACATAACATTGTAAAATAAATCAATAATTCATGAAAACATATGATTGCTTCCAACAAAAGTGCATGACAAAGAGTTTGTGATTGTGGAAGTGTATGCACAGTGAAAAACAACATTATTACCTTATACCATTGTTACAAATATAAATATATGAAAAAGAACTTGGACTTTGTATTCGTTGGCAAATAAATGTTCCTGATCCATTCATTTCCACCAAAGAGTTTTTAGTCACCACAACTGTGGTAAGATTTTTTTTATTGAATATTAATTGACATCTTACATAAACTATCAAAACTAAATTCAAAGAAATATACCTTTCAAAAAAAAATTCAGAGAAATATAGTCTCCCTAGAAAATTAGGAGCACTTTGTAGAATTACCATTTTGTTTCTGTCACAACATTATCAGGCCACTTAATTTCTAGGTGCTTAACTAGATTTCATGAAAGTCTAAATTGACCTAAGCAACATAAACGGGTTCTGTAAAGTTTCTTTCATATTGTATGGTTTATACGTGTTATCATATTCA
>CM008331.1:6012298-6022952 GCA_002525835.2 Ipomoea batatas
GGTCACCTCTGCCGGTCGCCTCCGCATCTGGATCTGCAGTCCGCTACGCTGATTGATCTGGTTCTCTGTTGGGTGAGGTGAGGTCTCAAAAATCAAAAGAGAGAGATGCGTTGGCCTATTGGGTGATGTGAGGTTGTGAGTCTCAAAGAAACAAAAGAGGGAGATGTGAGGTTGTGAGGATGGGAGACGACGGGCAAAGAGGCAGAATGCCAGAATGCTTTTGCCTTTTGCAGTTTTACTTTTACAGCTTTAGAGCTTTACTTTTTGACTTTTGGTGTCTTTGCTTGAGAATTGAGAAATGGGAGATGTGAGGTTGTGACACGTGAATGATGAGTCTGAAGGCAAGCAACCATAGAAATTAAAAAAAATTAAAAAAAAAAATTAAATCGGGCGCCTAGGCGCCAGAGGCGCCCCCTTGGCGCCTAGGGGCGCCTAGGGTCTTTTTCAACCTTGATTTTTTCTATAAGTTTTAAATCTCTCTCATAAAAGCAACAAGTAAGGTTTAATTTTAAGATTTAAACATATGAGATAGAAGAAGATGAAACAAAAATTTTAAGTTGTTCATTTAAGAATATCCTTGTGAACTGAGTGACTGTGAAAATATCTTACATATACTTGTGAAAGTATTACGTCTGTATACTTTTTAGATGCCTCTCCCAGTATTTATAGATAAAATACTGATCGTTCAAAGAAGATATATGGAAGTTATGGTAGTTAATAACGTCAACTTCCAAAGGATAATAATCATTAATTGGGAAAATTGATATATATATATATATATATATATATATATATATAAGTTTCATTGCGGCTATGTCTTAACGTGCGGCCGCACCATTATTTATGCAAAAAAAAAATGAATAAAACACCAATAGTGTTAGAAAATGTACAATAAAAAATGCACCAATGCATCACAAAATAGTGATTTTTCAATTCAACAAGATTATTAAACGTGTGTAAAAATAAATAATGAGCCTAAATTTTTAATTGAAAGCTCAAATAATAAAAAAATAACGGCCAAGGACCTTGTAGTCCAGTGGCATCAAACCATTCCTTTTATACGGGAAGTGGTGGGTTCGAACTTCAGTGGAGGCAATACTGTAATAGCGTTAGTAGTATTCCAAAAAAAATAAAACATAACGACTCGTAATGTTTTCCTTTTATAATATGTGAAATCGAAAATTTACCTACCGATTGCGGTATTGTTTTCACTTTCATGTAATATTCCCTTAGAGGATTTATTTGTTGTTGAAGTTGATGCTATTGAGTTAAGAGTTCTATTGAGTTAAGAGTTGTTGACATGTGTCTCATGCTTCTTATCTAAGCATTCAAATTAATTATTGGAGTCCACTGTCCACCACTAAAATTTGTGTTGTTCACATCACTTTTTTCACATAAGATATTTGCAGACATTTTGGTATTGTAATGGATTATCATGTTTCTTGTTGGACCAACCGATTTGGAAAAGTAAAAGTCACTTAAAAGTCAAACCTATCATATTTAATTTTAATCACATAAATTTGTAATTCTCTGTAAAATGCAAATTAATAACAAATTTAATATGTATTTACGTTTCCCTTATTTGGCTATTAGCGAATAATAAATTATGTTGTCAACTTCGATCAATAAATTGTATTAGCACGCTATTTTCAAAAAATTATTGATAAAATTAGTTATTTATTATTAGTGATTGGTAGAGTTATATGATTTGGTATCTATAATTTACGTAGAATGTATGAAGAGTTTGTTGGAAGTCAGTAAAGAAGAAAGACACTTTTTGCCTTTATTTACTTGTCCCACATTGCTTGTGTATCTCATTCTATCCTCCCTCTTAAAGGCTAACTCTTTCTCATGGGTTTGAAGAGTTATGGAGAGGAAATAAAGGAGAACCATATGCGCGTTGTTGTTGTTTGCATTATTTTTCTCTCCTACAAGATGTTGAAGCATGCAGCAATGTGTCCCAACTCCCCTTCTTATTTGAGTTTTTCACTCTCCTATTTTTGTGGATCGTCTTTTGACCACCTTGTCCGCATGAAGTTGAAGCATGCAACAACTTGTCCCAACTCCCCTTCTTATTTGCGTTTTTCACTCTCCATTTGTTTCTGGTTATGAAGGATCGGAGTTATTATATCCTTTGATATATATAACAACTCCTTCAGTTCTAAATAAACACACAGAAACATTGCATTCCTTCCTCTTCCGATTTCGAACGACATCTGAGCATTGTTTTGGTTCATTATGTGTTTGTCTGTCGGGAGCTTACGATATCCTGGTTGTATAAGCTTTTAAGGCAGTGTTGCAAGTAAACACGTCACAGAATATTTCCTTTCCTACTCCTAAAACCGGCCTATATTAAACGCACTTTCGTGCGACATTTTTATCGATTTCCAGTTCGTTCGCGCATATTACACAACAGTTAAAAGTTTATACCATATAACAATGTCGTCAACCTCAACTCGATTGAACCACTCACTGGTGGTCTCAATTATAGGTGCTGGTTTGCGAAATTGTTGATGCTATTGGAAGCTCAGGATCTCGACTACGTAATTTGCGTCGGTCCTACCAAATTTCAACCTGCTACTGAAATAGGTGCGTCTCAAACTGCACAATCGGAAAAGCAGGTCCCCTCCAAGGAAACTACAGCTGATTGGAAGACGTCATTAACCAAATCCACTCCTGTTACCCCGAACACTTTTGCCAAATATGAAAAGGACAATAAGAATGCACAAGCAGTGATTCTTCAGCGGATGACAAACGCCCTCTTCGACATATTTTCGAAGCATAGGTCTGCCAAAACCATTTGGGACCTACTGCAACAAAAGTACGGTTCAGATGATGATGGGAGGAGGAAGTACGCCGTTGGTCGTTGGCTAAATTTTAGACTAACCGACTCTAGGTCAATTGTTGAGCAGGTGCATGAGTATGAGAACCTCGTGGCTGATATGCTGGCTGAAGGAAGCGAGGTAAATGATACTTTTCTTTTTGACACTTTAATCGAGAAGTTGCCCGAGTCTTGGTCAGACTTCCAACATAAGATGAAACACGGAAGGAAATATCAAACCCTGGAGCATCTGGTCAACAGCCTGAACATAGAACAAGAGAATCGATTAATGCTCAGGTCCGACATCATTCCTGGTAATGTAAAAGCTAACGTGGTAGAAACTAGTTTTCATTTTGACAAGGCAAGATCTGGTGGCAACAATAAGAACGGTAATAAGAATGCCAAAACCAACAACAATAATCTCCCCAAAAACGGCAAGATTCAGAAGAAGAGGAAAAGTGGCGAGTGTTTCGTTTGTGGCAAACGAGGTCACCGTGCAGCGCAATGCTACTTCAGAAAGGGGACTACCGCTCAGAACCCAAACAATGGAGGGCCTAAAAATCAAGCAAACCTGTTGGGAAACTCGGAGGACGCTGAAGTGATTGCAGTCGTAATAACTGAGGTCAACATGATCAACAATCCAGATGAATGGGTAGTAGATACGGGAGCGCCTCGTCACTTCTACAACGATAAAAGCATGTTCAAGACGTTCAAGCCAATCTATAACACCCCCAAAAATAGCCTATTTTTATTTATTTATTTTCACCAATTGATTAAGTGAATCTTAAGACAAGATTTAAAACACGGAAGCTTTTCAAAACTTTAATTGAGGGTATTACCGCCACAATAAAGAATTGCATGCATGTCCAATATGTGGGCCGTCTCGTTACAAAACAAGAGAGAATGTTGATGATTAGGTAACTTTGAAAGGTGCACCAGCTAAAGTTATTGTCTCGAGTTGAATATTGTTTATAAATGTTAGTATTCTCCCGAGTGCAATCTTCTCAAGGAAAATTCGTTGCATCAGGAAGACAAGATATATTGTCTGGGACGCTAGGTACTGATGAGCATATTGGGCGTGTTAGAGGCATGGGAAGAGGACATGGCATAAAAAGCGTATTTGGTTATGCAAAATGTCGTCCTCAGACACCTACAAAAGAACTTAAACAAATAGTTGATTCTGTTGTTGTTGCTGCTGTTGAAGCACGATTTGAAGCAAGAATTGCTGAGATGATGAAGCAATTTAGTAATATGTAGACTCCTCTTCAGCAAGCTGCACATCAAGGCAATAGGATGACATATGTGAGCATGTTGCGCCATAAGATGACAGTCAAAAAGCTAGTTCCCCAAACCCTTCTGCTTATTTACCGGCTATAAGTAATTGTTTATAGTTAATCTTATTATTATTATTATTATTATTATTATTATTATTTATTTAAAACATTTTCTATGATTCTTTATTAATTAATGCAGTTAGGAGCACGATGTCAATTGTACTTGGAAAACCCATTAGACGTCCAGTCGCATTTGGGATAGCTTATACTAGTGGACAAGTTCATGGGGTTATACTAAATGTAGATCAACTGAAGGTGAGCGTAGACAAAATCATTGATCCAAGTGTAAATGTACCATTCCCCACCAATGATGTTCAGCTTTTAGGTGCTTCATTTCAACACTTTATTATTTGGCCAAAGAAGCTGGTAGAGTTATGTATTCAAGCTGATAAGGTATGTACGCTATGAATATTTATATTTTAAAATAGTATATAATTTACTTTTTTTTAAATAATAATTGTTACTTATATTAAAATGCACAGTTAAAAAGAAATACCAAATTGATTTTTGAATCAGTTGTGAAATCTCATCATCATGAATTGACTTTAGCTGATTCGAATTCTTTGAGTAGTACATGCAAAAAGGTATACAAAATTGCTTGTAATATTGAACACAATCTTGTGATGCATATGCGTCGTGGTGTTGTGGGCAACATTGATTATGAGTTACAGCTTGAGAGTCCGAAGATCGTGTGTTTCTTGAATATGGAGACCTTAGATATTTCTCTTTTTTTTAGTTCTTTATAAGGTAATATGTTTTTAATATTATTTGTTCATAATAGTTTTAATTTTATTTATCATAATTATTAGTAATTTATATTATTAGTTTTGATTGTGAATAGGGGTATTTATAAAGATTTTGGTTTGACACCAAAATTCATGTATGGCTTTCCAGATTTAAATTGGATTCAACTGAAAATGGCGACTAGAGATGAGAGGATAACGTATATAAATGACACCATGCAATATTGAAAGAAAAATTGCTATTTAGCCTCATATGTTCTCAAGTATTGATTGCGTTTTAAATACAATACCTTATATATAATATACTTTTATTATATATTATATTTACTATAAAGTATAAACTAATAAAATTCTTATTTGTAGTGGGCATTGGATGTTGATGGCGATTTGTCCCCTATTGTATGAAATCTATTGGTTTGATTCCATTGGTCTCGAGTTACGTGAGGACATTAAAGAGATAATTGAAACGTATGTAAATTTATAAATATAATTAATAGTTATTATTAATACAGTGATGCCAAGTATTTATGTATGTTTTATATGTCTTATATTAATAGGTGTGTGAAGACAACAAGCATGTTAAGTGGAAAGAAACCAAGTGGTCAACCAAAATGGATTACATGTTCGGTAAGTACATATATCTTATTGTTTTTATTAAAAATCTTAATTATATTGTTTACTTAAAATGTAGTGTGTCAAACAAAGAGGAACTACCGAATGCGGATATTATGTGATGAAATTTATGTTGGAAATCATTTACTCGCAAGCATACAAGGGAATGGATAAGGCAAGTAATTTAATAAAGTATCTTTCTCCTTCATATTTTTTAATGAGTAAATATTTGATGCACCGTCGGTGTATATATGCTATACAAAGGCGGTGAATAAAAAGATGCCACCTCATTAAAAAAAATTCAATATTAAGTAGACCCTTTTTTTGCAAAATATAATACTTCCTATATTAAACATGACTTAATTTAATCACAAGTAATTAATGTTATTATAACTCTTTTTGGTTAATTACTAAAATCTATCAAAACTGCTAAACAATTTCACCACTCCCTGTGAACATGATCTCCACTATGGCTATTCAATAACTCTGTTCATATCAGAAGGTAAAATCCATGTACACACATGAGAAAAAGTAGAGATGTAATACAGACTGTGGAGAATCCAATCCACATTCCCTCCCAGCCGAACCACACTCCTTCCTCTTTATCATCACACTCCTCATGTTGTGAGGTTGGTGGTGACAAATCCTTTCGCGGACAAGGCACTTGAATTTAGAATTCGCGTAGTCCACTGTATGTTATTGGCATAAGAAACCAAATAATCCATCACTAATAATGTTCATTTGGCTGCTTGTTGGGATCTTGTCACTAAGGTGGTTATTGCTTAAATATATCCAATATAGTGATCAACAACAGCTTCAATTTATGAATGATTCTAGTATGAAATTGGATAAGTTGTTGTACATGCGACATGTCTAGGCTCTCCATGTACTCAAGATTCTCAAAACTTGAGGGTATTTCTCTTAACAAGTGTTGTGAGTTCAACATTTTTGTGCCTTTGAGTTTGCCTAAAAAAGTTGGAATAATTTCTACCCGAGTTGATTATCAAAACAAGTCCAATAATGAATAGAAGTTGATGCTCTTTGGCGAGAGGGCTTGCTTTGATCTTTTCCAGTTCACCATCCACTACAAGTAGCGTATGATAGAATTAAGCGCGTAGTTGAGCAATAGTAAATTTGAAATTGATGGTGAAAAATGAAATTAACCTTTCTGTCAGTCCGTCGGCTTTACTCATGCCTGCAAGATTTCGTAGTTCTGCAGGATCGATGCTTCTTGTTAAGCTGTTGACTAACATGTCAAGGATTTGGAGACGACTGAGGTTACATTGGAAATCTTGTGGGGCGGCGAGCCAACGAGATGATTATTTCTTAAACGACTCAAACGCTAGAGGGTAGAAATTTGAGTGATGATAAACTCTGGGAATTCTCCAGTTATCGTGTTATCATGAAAATCAAGGTGTTCAAGATGGAAGATGTTAATTAGACTGCTAGGTTCCGAGAAAGCTATTTTCCCCCAAGGAAAGGAGGTAGTCTGGTTTGAGTAGGCAAAGATGCCAGTGGAACTTCACCAGATAATTCATTTTCGGACAAGTCCAGGCACACTACTAGTCTACTAGTATAGAAATGGGTTTTGTCTAAGATCTAGAAATGTTTTGCCAAAGAATATGCTCTGAGTTCTTGCAGAAAAGTAGGTTGGCAATGGAGGTTTTGATAAATTTTGCTAAGAAATTAAGTAATATTTAATATAATAATTTAGGAATTATTATATTTTGTAAAAAAAGGATCTACTTAATTAATATTGAATTTTTTTATTAATGAGGTGGCATCATTTTATTCACCGCCGTTGTATAGTATCTATACAGCGGCGGTGCATTAAATATTTTTCATTTTTTTAAAATACTAACTTATTAATTATTTATCTCTTTTAAACTTTGTATAATTTGGAGAGACAAGAAAGATTACCCTACAATCAACAAGATATTGATGAAGTTAGAGACATATGGTGCTTTTTTTTTTTATTATTGATGAATGACTTAATAAACTACTTCTTTAGTACATATATTAAATACTTGTTGTTAATAATTGTAGTTTCAAAGTATTATTAGTAATTGTAGAATTTATTAGTTTGATTAGTTGTGATATTTATTAGTTTGATCAATTGTGAGATTTTGAAAGTTAATTTGATGCAAAAGTTCTGAAAGTTTATGTGAATTGTAAAATTGCTACACAAATTTTAGTTGGAAATCATAAAATAAGTTTAATAATTAAAAAATAATATAAACGATGTCGGTTTTTTAAATAAACTGACGTCGTATAAGATTTTTTATAAAATAAAAACTTACATACGGCGTTGGTTTTTTAAACAAACCGACGTCGTATGTAATTTATTTTTTTATTTTTTTTTAAAAATAAATGACGTTGGTGTTTTAGACAAACCGACGTCGTGTGATATTTTTTTTTAAATATTACATACAACGTCGGTTGTTTAAAACAACGTATGTTATTTTTTATTTTTATTTTTAAAAAAAAAATGGTGTTGGTGTTTTAGACAAAACCGACGTCGTATGTTATTTTTTGTTTAAAAAAATGAATGACGTCGGTGTTTTAGAAAAATCAAAGTCGTTTATTTATTTAAAAATATTAAATTAATATACGACGTCGGTTTTTCATAATAACCGACGTCGTATGTAATATTTATTTTTTAAAAAATGATACGACTTCGGTTGTAACTTGTAACAACGTAACCGGCGTCTTATCATTTATTTACAACGTTTGCTAGAATGACGTTGAATTTTAACCGACGTTAAAAGTATTAAAAAAATCGACGTTAAAAGTGTTTTCTGTAGTAGTGTTTATAGTATTTCTAATAAAGTATAATGATATGTGAGGTATAAATTAAAACTTTCCACTAATCTTAATTATCACACTTTTAAAACGCATGTAAACATGTATGGCTATACTTTTGAACTGCACGACTAACTATTGGATCTTACAACAAGATTTGAACTTTTAACCAAACTCGTGAATCAATACATGAAGGATTTTAGGTGATAGCATGCTGAAATAGTACAACCACTATATTTAGCTCTAGTGATTGTGTGGGTATTACTTCAATACTTGCACCCAACCACTAGCTTTTTGTAAATGATGAATTGAAATTTAATTAATTTTTTTTTTATTCCCACTTGAGTAAACATTATTTAACTAGAGAAAGCTTAGTCACATGGTTTGCCATGAATCACCATTATACAAATTATAAGAGTCATTTCCATTTTTGGTCCTATTATTATTGGGGCATTGCCAATTTTAGTCCACTTCATTAATTTTTGCCACATTACGGCCAGTCTTATTTAGTTCTTGCCACTTCTAGTCCACTATTAAAATTTTTGTCAAATAACCGTCCAAAATAGGGATATTTTGGTCTTTTCATGTTTTGATCATCTCCTTTACCCTTTGCAGTGGTCTTTCTTACACATTTTCATCCAATGAAAAGGTCCGACGGAAGCCATGTGAGCCACATTACAAAGCCATGGCTTTTGTCTACATATTATTTATTTTTAACAAGTATATAATATGTTACCTGAAAGTACATACTACATAATATGTTAACTATATGTATATAATTTAAACCAGAGTCCACAATGTGCATGATGGATAATGATCCGCGATATAATTTCCGCATGATTTGAGTGAGAACAAATACTCATGTAAATTTCTACTTTTAGGTGTAATAGGATGAAGGTAATTATGTTTATAAGCGGTTGTTATGTCATGGACTCGTGTCCACCTTGCAAGGTGGATCCAGGTCCATGTTCACAATTTTAGAACTCTATGCTCATAATTGTAAAATTCTATGTTCACAATTTTTGAACTCTATGTTCACAATTACATAACTCTATCACTACAAGAAAAATCGTGATTCGCAACGGAATAATACCAAATTCCGTTGCGAAACAGGTTTTGCGACGGAACTCGTTCCGTCACCTATCAGCTTGTCGTATCTTTGTTTGCGACGGAAAAATTCCAGAACTCTATAGTCAATAGTATAACACAATTTTTGAATCTATATAACAAAATTGTGAATATAGAGTTCAAAAATTGTGAATATTGAGTAATGTAATTTTGTATATTAAGATCTAAAATTGTGAACATAGATTTCTAAAATTGTGAACACATAGTTTTAAAATTGTCTATTATAGACTCGGGTCAAGAATAATTTGCCGTTTATAACTGTGTGGGCTAAAACAACTATGTTTTTTTTCCAACGGTATAGTACTAGTATCCACAACTTATGGATTGAGAATGTTTTATAAAATTTATAAATAAAAAAAAATTATCTAATATAAAATTATATAAAAGTAGTGATGATATTGTTTCAATTGAAATATAAAATGCGGAAAATGTGTTGGCATAATCAGTAGTAGTGTTATTTACTCATTCCGCGTTATTTAATGTGTTTGGTTCAGTTATTAACGAGTTTTGACTAAAGTTATTTTTTAAAAAAATTTCATAATATTAAATTTAATATTAGTATATAAACTTTATATATTTGGAAACTGCATTAAAAGTACTATTAAACACAAAAAAATTAAATTTAAAAAATAATTAAAATAACTAAAAAAAATAGTTGATTTGATCAGTGAATAATAAATATGGCACATAAAATGGAATAGGAGGAGTAACATATTGTGCTTACCTTTTTAAACACTTACACTTTTTTATACTTAAATATAATAACTTATATAGTGTGTATACTTTCTTATACACCTTCAAATTTGTTTTTATTTTATAATTTTTTCATTGTTCATGATATATTGATTATTTATATATTTTAATCTGTATAATTTTACTATTTTAAGTATTTATTCAATCATGCAATGTGTGATACTTGACTAATTATCATACAAAAATCAATTGTTAAAAGAAAAATATTACCAATGACATTTTTAAATTTTATGTCACAAAACCTAAAGTTAGAAATAGAAATAAATGCCTTGTTTGACAAACAATTTATTGGGTTTGCTTTTAACCGTTTGACCTATTTTAACGGTTTAATTTTGTCAAAAAGTTAAAATAAACATGGAAAATGATATTTTCCCTCAAACTTCCCTTCATTAGATATTCATGAATTGGCTGAATCTACTGAAGCACAAAGAGTGAACAGTTGTTAATCGGGACACCGGGTG
>CM008331.1:6095677-6107729 GCA_002525835.2 Ipomoea batatas
TGCAATGGTCGAACCTGCCAAGGGAAGAAGCCACCTGGGAAAATTATTACCACCTCAAAAGTCAATTTCCAGCCTTTGATCCTTGGGGTCAAGGATCATCCGGAGAGGGAGGTGATGCAACGACTTTCGTTGGTAGTATGGCTGGAAGAAAGGGTATCAACCAGGGAAGGAAGAAGCAAAGGGAAGGATGCAGCGATGAAACGACAACGTTTGACGATTACGGTTAAAACCGTTTTAGAAGAACGACGTCGTTTGGCTATCCGTTAAGAGCCGTTGGGAAGAGCCTTCAGACGACGCCGTTTAGCTGCTGGGAATGATCTGCTGCGACTGCAGCAGTTCCGGAAATAATGGAGTGTAGTTGTGAGTAGTGAAATCATGTATTTAGTTGAGTAGTGGATTCCATTTTTGGTTATGCGAATGCTAAGACTCATCTTTATTCTTCTTCTCACCTTTCTTCTTCTGCTTCTCCCTCATTCTAAATCCCTAACTTCTTCCCTAATTCCCCAAAATCCTTCGCTTGAATTTTACTTTCATCGCAAGAGCGTTGCAGAAGGCACCTGGTCTAGATGGTTATACTGCATGCTTCTACTAGAAAACATGAAACGGAGAAAGTCTTCTCAAGTTTGCCCAGAACTTTTTTGAAACAGGGAAGTTATCGGCGGGATGCAATGACACCCTAATTTCTCTCATACCCAAAGTATTGAATCCAGACTCTGTGAAGCAATTGCGGCCCATAGGTCTTTGCAATGTTTCCTACAAACTTGTGACCAAGATTGTGTCAAATATACTTAAAGCCATCTCGATGAAATTCATAGAGAAGCATCAGACAAGTTTTTGTGCCAGAAAGATCAATAACTGACAACATATTAGTCTACCAGGAAGTTCTTAATTCAATGAAGCAGAAAAGTGGTTCAATGGGATGGATGATTATAAAAATAGACATGGAAAAAGCGTATGATAGACTTTCTTGGAGTTTTGTAGATGACAACCTTGAAAACATTAGCTTCAATCAAGCATGGAGAAGAAACATTAACGAATGCCTTTCCTCTACAAGACTTGCAGTGTTAGACAGGGAGACCCCATTTCCCCTTTACTCTTTGTATTATGTATAAAACGCTTAAGCTATATCATACAAAAATCTGTAGATTCTGGTAAGTGGAAGGGCATAAGAATTTCAAGACAGTGCCCTAACATATCTCACCTTTTTTTCGCAGACGATCTGGTACTCTTTGGAGAGGCATTAATGGAACAATAACTCAAAATGAAGAGCTGTTTAGATTTGTTCTAGTCCGCTTTAGGGCAGAAAGTGAGCTTTTAGGAGTCTATGATATATTTTTCAAAGAATACACCCCAAGAATTGCAGCAAACAATTGTCGATACAATTAGAATCCCAAAGGTGTCTGATATGGGAAAATGCCTAGGTCCTTCCATTTATGGAAGGCTAAACAAGGAGTCCTTTACGGGAATTATCGAGAGGATCAGAGCCAAACTTATAGGATGGAAATCAAAATCATTGTCCTTAGCAGGTAGACACGTACTAGTTCAATCGGTGTTAACATCCATCCCATACTTCACCATGCTGACAATGTTATTACCACTAGCGGTGATTGGATCCATAGATAAGATCGTTAGAGGATTCCTATGGGGTAGTAAGGATGGAGAGAGGAAGTGCCACCTTGTTAAATGGGAAACCATCACAAAATCAAAGACACAAGGAGTCCTTGGTTTTTGTAAACTCGAATTAATGAATTTAGCATAGGGATGATAATTTCAATCCGCCCCGTGGATATATACTTGAATCCACCCCGCATGGGTTAGGTTTTTTAGGTGATGGTGGGTGGTGGGTCGGGGTGGGTCTTAAAAAAGTAAACCCGCGGTAGGTCGGGTTGGATTCGGATTCTATGTACAAAACCCGCCTAGAATCCCACCTGACCCACCATGTGTGTGTGTGTATATAATAGTAAAATGAATACTAGTATGTAGTTTATTATAAAAGTTTCTATAACTTTAGGTGACTTTTTACTATTTTTATATTTAAACTATTTAGTTTATTTTAAAAAAAATTACAATTTAGTTATTATATTTGAATATTTTTATTATTTTGTGTTTTAGTATTAATAATGAATTTTATGATTTATTACGTGTAAGTAATTTAAATATTATTTTTTGAAAAAAAAATTAATAAGATGATAAGTGGTGGGTACCCGTAGTAGGCACCCGCATCTAATGGGGTGGAGGTGGGTTTTGAAAACGTCCACCCGATGCGGGTTGGGGGTGGGTGGATAAAATATAAGGTGGGTCGGGTGATGGATGTAACCCACCCGACCCATTGTCATCCCTAATTTAGCATTTCTGGCTAAGCTTGGTTAGAGATTGATGAATAATGAGGATTGCCTATGGATACAAGTGTTCAAACATAAATACGTCATTAACTCGTCGGATGGCTCATCTTGAAAGCCTAAATCAAGTATATCCAACGCTTGGAGGGACATCCTTAAAGCTGTTCCCCTGTTCAAGGAAGGAATTAGAAGACATGTGAGGAACGAAAGGAGTACATTCTTCTGGCTAGACACTTGGATAAGAGACAGACCTCTCAAATAACTTGCCATCTACGCCCAATTCCACCCTTGGAGGAGGTTAGAACAGTAGCTAGCTACTAGACACCAACAAGTGGCTGGTCATGGGAGAACTTGAACCATCTTCAACCTGATAAGATCTTATCTAAGCTAGCTGCATTCATAATGATAGAAGACCCCAAATGAGATGATACTATCGAATAGTCCAAGGAAATATCATCCACAACATTGGTTGTTGTTCGCCATCGGAAGCCAAGGCTTGGGACCTTTTGAAAGGGATATAACTTGCTGCATTTATGGGTTTCCATAAGGTGATATTTGAATGCGATGCCATCGAAATTGTTGACTACATTCACCACAATGCACCACCAACTTCAGTATCACACAATATTCTTGAAGCTTGTAGAAGAGAACTTCGAAGCTTTGAAGTATGGAAGCTAAAGGCAATCGTGCATAAACAAAATCATGTAGTTGACTCCCTTGTTAAAATGGCTGGCCGTTTTTCCAAAGGCATGCATATTCTTAGTTCTTACGACCCCTCCGAATGAAATATCTAGTCTTTTAGAAGACGACGTTCTGAGCATTCCCCAATGGCATAATTTGTACAATAAATAAGGACTTGCTGCAAATGTAACTTGGGTTTCCCCCTTCCAATATAAATAAAAAAAATTAGTATAGATATAGTATAAATTATTATTTCACTATAAAATTACACAGAATTTTCAAGTAATTTTCTCATTTATTATGCATAATTTGTTTATATTATTCTCACAATTATAAGGTTTAATTATTCTCATAATTAGGTAAATAAAATTTTGTTACCAATAAATATAATTTGGGAGAGTTGAAGATGAAGATTTTACTTTTATTAATAGCAAGGTTGAAAAAATTGCTACGCGCCTAGCTCGCCTAGGTTTTTTTTTTTTTTTTAATTTTGAATTTTTTTAAAAAAATAAAAAAATATTTTAAGTGTTAATACTTGTAAAGTGTTTAATATTGTAAGTCTTTACACTTTAATAGTTAAATAGTTAACACTCATTAAGATATTAGTTATTATTTATTAATTATTAGTGCATTACTTATTAGTTTAATTTAGTTATTACGTAGTACTTTTTATTTTATTAAGTTATTAATTATTAGTTATTACTTATTAGACCATTAGAGTATTAGTTAATACATTATAACATTAATAGTTTAAATGTTTAAGATTTGCAATAAAAAAATAAAAATAAAAATAAACGCCAGCCTGCCAGCCGCCTAGGAGGCCCAGGCGCCCGCCCAGGCGGCCTAGGCACCCGGCCGCGGAGGAGGCCAATTTCGGCCTTCCTCGACGCGGCCGGGCGCCGCCTAGCGCCCAGGCGCGATTTTTGCAACCATGATTAATAGTATAGATATAGTATAGATAGTATAGTAGTATAGCTAAGTATTCAAATTATTTTTATTGGTATAAATAATAATTAATAATAAATTATTATAGATTTAGTATAATTGGCTTAATTAGAAAGATATATTGGCGAATTTTGCTTTTATTAATAGTATAGATTAGGACAGATATAGTGTAGATAGTATATAAGCATAGATAAGTATTCGAATTATACTCTCAAAAAAAAAAGTATTCGNNNGGTTTAATTATTCTCAGAATTTTGTAAATAATTCTTTTTTACCAATTCATTTTTATTAATTTTTTTACCAATTATTTGATAATATTAGTTTAGGCGTGAAAGTTAAAGATTAGGATTTTAGTTTTATTAATAGTAAAGATTAGTATACATATAGTATAAATTATTATTTCATTATAAAATTATGCAAAATTTCCAAGTAATTGTGTCATTTATCATGCAAAATTTGTTTCTATTAGTCTCATAATTAAAAAGTTTAATTGTTCTCATAATTTAGTAATTTTTTTTTCCAATTCAGCTTTATTAATATTTTTTTTACCAATTAATTAATAATATTAGTTTAGGCGAGAAAGTTGAAGATGAGGATTTTACTTTTATTAATAGTATAGATATAGTATAGATAATATAGTAGTATAGATAAGTATTTGAATTATTATTATTGGTATAAATTATTATTTCTCATTTAATATTACGCATAATTTGTAAGGAATTTTCTAATTTATTACGCATAATTTGTTTCCATTATTCTCACCATTATAATGGTTTAATTATTCTCATAATTTGGTTGCCAATTCAGTTTGATTATTTTTTTTACCAATTAATAGTAGTCTATTTTTATATAGGGTAATAATTAGACAAATTACTATGTATATTACGTCATTTTTTCATATTTTATTATCATAATTTATTACCTTTTAATAGACTACTCCATACTACAGACTAGTTATACGTCATTTTTCTCTTTTTATTAGCCTATTTTTAAAGTTTTCCTAATATATTTCTTATCTAATGAATTTCAATACCACTATATAAATCATGTAACCAATTCCACATCTTCCACTCCGTCTCACCACCTTAACCACATAAACAAAAAATCTACATATAATGGCCCCTAATTTTTGTTTTACAAAATAAGATAAACGCATACAGTACTGCGTGGATAATAAATGTACAATTGATTCGTCTTTACGAAGTCAATAACAACCGAGGAGCAACCTTAGAATTTGTACTTGAAGATGTGATAAGTATATATTCTTATTTACATTTAGCATACTTTTATACCAATCCATTGACATATTGTTTACTTAAATCAGTCCTTAATGAATAGTTTTACCGTGTTTTTTTTTATGGATTTCATCAAATTAGTATTAGTAAATTCACTTCATACGCACATTTGATTTGTTATAATGATATATGATGGATGTTGTGTATTGCATTCAATTCCTACACTATTATCTTTTATATTTTGACTGATTTAATTTGTTTATTTAAATTTCAAAAGATTTTTGTTTATATTGTAACAAAAAAAAAAACAGAATGTGTAATCTTTTAAAATTTGGTTTATTTGTTTTTTTTTTTTTTCCTGTTGTGTATTCATTCACAATTTGTATTTAATTAATATTACAATTAAGGATTTTCAAATAATTTTGATGAACAACCTTTTTAAAAATAACGTAGAACTATTTATGATTACAACTGATTAATTAATCCGGGGGTTCCGGACTAACAAACCCGTTAAATGAATGATAATATGAACGAATAGGAAATAATAAGCGAAATGAGTGTGACAAGGTCACGGGGACCAAGTATTTATTAGATCGTAGTCAATCAGCTATTACAAGATGGTGTAATGCTATTACACAAGTAGTTTAGGATAAAGAATATAGAACATGTCTTAAAGAGACAATAACACAACTATTTATACCCTCCAAACCTCCTTACCGCCCCTCTAAGAAGGGGGAATGGTTATAGATCCGCTTTGATCGCACTCGCACTGCGACCGGACCCGTGGCCTTCGGTCGAGCCCTCCGGACCGAGGCCTTGGGCCGATGTGCTAAACGAGTTATCCCGGGTCGAGCACGGGGCTCAACCTCGGGTTTCGGACCCTCTCGCAACCCTTATCCTGCTCCTCCGGGTCGGCTTGGCCCATTCATAATATATCCATCATCAGTCCCCCACTCTCCGAGCTGCGAGAAGTCGTCAACGAAGAAGAGTAGACGTTCCGACCCGTCTCCCGTACATCCGAACATGTTCACAACCCTCCTATGAAGCGAGATATGACGTGCATGGACATCCCGAACGGACCCTTGATCGTGAATAAAATACATCCCTATCGCAAACGAACTCCTTTCCCGTAAGATCTCTTTTAGACTTCTAGATAAGGTAGAATCCCAAAAAATATGCAACTCTTCCCTATAAAAGAATAGAAAATCCCTCAAGTCACACCCATCAACATCCCATCACCTTTTTTCTTCCCAAGATCCCTTCACATCATCCTTTTTCCTTTCCCAACACCCTTTCCAATTTTCAAAATGTGGTTAACCCCTTTTCCCCCTTTTCCCCCCTTTCTCCTCTCCCATCCTATTTAATCCCCCATTCCCCCACTTTTTTGGCCACCACCACCACACTCCACTCTAAAGTCTCTCTCAAGCTCTCCTCAAGCTCAAGTGCTCTCCTCCTACATCCAAACCGAGTCCTACATCCCGAGCCCGGTTAGTTCCTCCTCCCCATTCTTCCTCCATACGTTGACTATTATTATGCTTTTATTTTTTGTTTTTTTTTAAATAACTTGTACGCCCCTGATATTTTTTGTTCTTGTTTCCGATCTTCGCAGCCCTTGGCCGAGAGCCTCCATTTCGCCATCTCTCCTCTATTTTGATATTTTTTGCATGCAGTTTCTCTTTGATCTTGATGTTCTAGACTCCATAAGTGATAGTGAAATTTCTATGGATGGTGCTACCCCCGAGGGTGAGTACCCACATCCCAACTCAAAGGTTCCTTTCATAAACGAAGACCCCGTGAGTGCTCGTCCTCTCCAAATTATTGAGCCCGACCCAAACATGAACTTTGACCCTTCCGTTGTGTATACTAATCTTGACTTGAACATCCCCCGATCTACCCTCTCACAACTTGGACCCCGCAAATTAGAGAAGGAACAAGAAATAGTCGGATCGGGGGTAGACGTGGTAGCCCCCTCCTCGGGTGACAATGTGACCGAGCCCCCGGAATGTCACTTTTTCGGTGTCCACACCCTCTTGTTATCTTACGGCTTACGTTTTCCACTTCACCCTTTCATCTTGACCCTTCTCAATTATTACGAGATTAGCCCGAGCCAGTTGGTTTCGAACTCCTATTACATGTTGTTAGCTTTATTTATACGATGCCGTGAAATAAATGTCGCCCCCTACCTAGACCTCTTTAACCACTTCTTCCAATTCACAAGCTCGTCCGCCCCCCGCAAGCAAGGGCTTCGTGGCTTTCTCGACCCGTCCTCGTGTGAAAGTCCTTCAAGACATAGTCTCATCCAACCACCATTGGAAACCTTCCTTTGTTTTCATCTCCGTAGGGCCCCCACTTCCCTTTGTGTCCCTTAGGAACGTCCGCTTCCGCAAGCATAAAACTCCTCAGGTGTACCCTTCCTTATTGCATGACGTCCGTGCCTTCCGAGGGTCGGCACTCGTACTCTATATAGAGCCTATGCTGAGTGAGAAGAGCATGGAGGGCCTAGGGTTCACACCGGGCGCACCTCTTCCGCCCCCTAGCTTGTCCCCGCACCGACCCGGTGCCAGCCGAGGCTATTGAAGTGGAGTCGAGCTCCGAGGACTCAGACGAAGCTGGGGCGAAGGGCTCGGTGGAGTTCTCTTTTGGGCTCGAGGCCGAGTCCTTTGCCGCGGCCGAGTCCCCCAACTCGGCCGTGGTCGGGTCGAGCTCCGAGGCCGTCACCGAGCTCCCTCCCGTGCCCGTCGCAGTGCCTAGAGGTTGTCTCCCCTTCTTTACTCTTTGCTTCGTTTATTGCAAAATTAAATGTAGGTACTTATGCTAACCTCATAGTTGTTTGTTGTGGGTACACGTGACTCTCGCGCCATGGCGTCCCATACGGAGAGGCTGCGTGAGGCTAAGAGGCAAAAAACCACTGGAGAAGGTACTCGTACGACACGACGGGCCCGTGCTAACCCGCGCACCGCCGTGATACCGCCCCCGCTCTATCGGTGCTTCCGACCCCCACACTTCCTGCTCGGCCACCGTCCCCACCTCCTTGGACAACCTCTAGCCGCGTTCGCGGAGATCTCGCGCGGACTTGCGAGTTGCTTCGCGGTTTGCTGCACTCTAATGGGCCAGAGACGGTCTCGGTTGACCATGCTGATGCATCATTTTTTTAGGTACCCTTCTCTTTTGTCTTATTGCCGTACTTGTTGTCAATTATCTAACCCCTTTGCTTCCAAGTCGTCCTCCACCTTTCTAACCTCCAGGGCGAGTATGTGGTTGCCAAGAGGTGGAACGCTGAGCTCTCCCAAGAGCTCTCCGGGGTTATGCAGACTTTAGAGTCGGAGAGGCGGTCCCATAGGTTTGAACTGGAGGGGCTAAGAAATGAGCTTACCCGTGCTATTCCGACCTACCAAGGGTCCGAGGGGTTCAAGCTTGACGCCATGGCCTATGCCTGAGGCCACCTCTGTGTGCTAGCTGAAGAGTGGCTCGCTATGGATGAGGGATAGAGTCGGCTGACTGAGGAGGGGCTGGCCTCCTATGACATAGGCTTACATTATATGCAGAGCTCTATATATGAGGTCATCCGCCGAGAGGACACTACTTTTGACCCCGTGGCCAGGGGTTTGCCAGCCATGCTCCCACCTCCAGACGCCCTTACGGACGGTTCTAGCACCCCTCCCGGAGGGGATCCAGCTCGCAGCGAGCCTGTGGACTTGAGCGTTTTGGACCAGTCCCCCGATGATCGTGTCGCGGGTACAGTCGGTCCTGTTTCTCCCACCTTGGAGAATACTCAACTACCGAATAGCTTGGCGACCCTGGGTGACGAGATTGCAGCCTACAATACCTCTACTGCTACTCTGGACTTGAATGCATATGTGTAGGCTTGCTTAGCTTATTTCCCTCTTTTTGCTATGTACTTGAACATTATGTTTGAATGAATATTTCGCATCTTTTGCTACTACTTGTATTGCGTGATGTTACCCTTTGCTTTACCAAACCACTGCTGCCTGCGCGGGGTTGAGATCTCGCGACTTTGACAAGCCTCAGCCCCTTTTGGTGGGCTCGGCCTAGGCCCCACCTTCGGCCTGTATTAGGGGTGTAAACGAGCCGAGCTGAGCTCAAACCTAGGGAGGCTTGAGCTCGAGCTCGTTAAGGAAGGCTCGGCTCAAGTTCGAGCTCGAGCTCGTTCGAGCTCGAGCTCGATCGAGCTTGAAAATTGATGCTCGAGCTCGAGCTCGGCAATTTTTGAGCTGCTCGAGTTCGGCTCGAGCAGCTCGATTGTTGGAGTTAATTGAATTTCAGTTAAATATTTTCCACCTATTAAAATTTCAATAAATTACTAAAATGTTTAATTGGAGATATTCAAAATTAACTAATATACCAAAAATGCAAAATATAATTATAATTATTACAAGTTACATCATTTAAGATATTGATTAGTGATTTCGTACAAATAACATTTGTTTTTCAAATATATAGACAAAAATTGTTGGAGGTAATTGAATTTTCAATTAAATTTTGTGGGCCTATTAAAATTTCAATAATTTAATAATGTGTTTATTTGGAGAGATTCAATCGATACGTTAATATCCCAAAAAATACAGAATATAATGATAATTACTAAAAGTTACATCATTTAAGATAATGATATAGTGATTTAGTACGAATTACATTTTTTTCCAAATATATTGAAAAAATCGTTGGAGTTAATGTAATTTTAAGTTAAATTTTGTTGGGCTATTAGAATTTAATTAAATGAATACGTGTTTAATTGTAGAGATTAAATTTATTTACTTATATCCCAAAAAAGTCAAATATAATGATAATTATTATAAGTTACATCATTTAAGATAATGATGAGTGAATTAGTACAAAAAACATTTTCAACATATATATTGACAAAATTGTTGGTGTTAATTGAATATTAGTAAAATTTTGTGGGCCGATGAAAATTTCATTAAATGAGTAACGTGTTTAATTGGAGAAATTCAATCGATTCACTAATATTTAAAAAATGTAAAAATATAATTATAATTGTATTTGATAATTCCATTTAAGATAATGATTAGTGATTTAGTACAAATACTCCTTGCGTATCATTTTATGTGTCGGGCTTGATTGAAGTTATTTACAACTTAATTTTTCATAATATTAAGTTTAGAATTAGTATATGAAATTTATATATTTAGAAACTACATTAAAAGTATTATTAAACACAAAAAATCAAATTTAAAAATTATTAATATTTAAATACTAATGAAAACAAACAAAGACGAAAGAGTTGGTTTGATCAATGAATAGTAAGTAAAACAGATAAAATGAGACATATTGAGTAACATTTTTTCAAATATATTGACAAAATTGTTGGAGTTAATTGAGTTTTAGTTAAATTTTGTGGGCCTATTAAAATTTATAAATGACTAACTTTTTTAATTGGAGAGATTCAATCGATTCACTAATATCTCAAAAAAATATAAAATATAATGATAATTATTATGAGTTATATCATTTAATATAATGATTAGTAATATAGTACAACTGATTTTTTTTTTCAAATATATTGACAAAAATTGTTTGTGTTAATATCATGTAATTGAAATGTTACACATGCATAAACGTTAAAGTAATAATGTTACACATTTGGTAATAACTGTTGAGCATAAGTGTGCAATTCAACTATCAGATTAGAGTTTTAATTGAGATGAAATACGTGTTTCAATTTAATTTGGTATCAAAACTAACCTTATGCCAAAGGTTATAAGTTCGAACCTCTGCGTCACCTGATTGCTTCAATTATAACTATAACTTTTGGGTTAGTAATAAGTTCTTTATTTTTTAGTGAAATAAGGCTTAATTTGTAAGGAAACAAAGGGTGATCCTGACAAAATATCTTTATTTTGAAATTTTTATTCATTATTATGTATGTTTTAATGTCTCATATGACTTGACATTCAACTTTTAATTAATTGCAACAACTAATACTAAAATAAGCTGCAATCACATATACACAACAAAAAAATTAATATTGTATTAATTTGTATTAGCGTTCAAACTCGTCATTAAATGCTTTCATTTTCCATTATTGTAAGAGAAACTACTTAATTAAGAATGACAACCTAATTAAATGCCAAAATAAAAATATAACTTTAATGTTTTGACCATATAAAGATGTCAATTAACTCAATACTCTATATTAATGAATGATCATTACAGAAGATTCCACTTTAGTTATTGACTATGACAGCATTACTACATTTAGTCATACTCATTCCATTTGCTTGTCTAATTACATTCATTATTCAAATCTATTGCCTCATAGATGATGTTGCAATAGTTGATGATTAAAAGTAAAATTTACTCTTTTAAAAAGAAAAAGATTAAACTTTTTAGAATGATCCCGTTTGGTAATATAGTTAACTAATCAGTCAATTTTGACTTGTTTGACCATTATTAGCTGTTTAACCAACTTGGTTAAACAGCCAATATGAGTGTTAGTTTGATTAATTAGTTTTTTTTTTTGTAACAAGTAACAACTTATTACTCCAAAATACTAAAATTCAAAAAGTTGCTCAAATCAGTTTTTTCAATCAACTTTTTGAAAAAGTTATTTTACATGCAATCAGAAATTAACTAACATCTAATTTACCAAACATCTTTACAATCAATTAATGTTATCAACTAGTCAAACTCACTAACCAATTAGCTAGCCGCTATCAACTATCAGCTAACAACTATTTACCAAACACTCTCAAAATTGCGTTTGGTTGGAAGGGGAGAATTAAGGGGAAAAAGAATTGTAATTCGGTGGAATTACAATTCAATGAATAAAGTAGGAATTGAAATTACAGTGTTTGGTATGCATGAATAGGA